>JAPDOI010000153.1:0-490000 GCA_029168955.1 Aplectana chamaeleonis
ATGGGATTGGGAAGGGGCACAGGACAGGTATTCAGACACTTGAATCTGGTGTGTGTTCAATTTTGCCTGCAACCTCTTCCTTGTGAGCTCAGATGGTAGCTCCATCTTTGACGATCCAATGTAGAAATAGCAGTATGGAGCGGTGTGCGAATATTACGGGGATGAAGATCAGATGACAGGAGTGGGTAGTTGGGATGTGCGGCTACATTCTTGACCTATGCCAATGTGAAACTGTTGTGACTGCAGTTATGGCAGTGCTGTTTGACAGGAATACGGCACATTCTTGATGAAGATGGGATATGGGTGCCGTGTTTGTGGGCATCAGTGATGACACGTAGAGCAGTATTTTGTACGCATATGAAGCTTGCTCCAAGAGGCATCCGACAGGTGCTCTAGTCCATATCGGAGCTCCATGCATCCAGAGTAGGCTGTATCATGACCTTACACGTTGTGCGTAGAACTTCCCTTTGTGCTACCCCAAGTGGTGCCCGCCAAAGCACCGGGAGGGATGTTGCTAGCGTGTTAGCAATTGCGGCTCGGATGCGCGTGTTCTCGTGTGTGAAAGCGCAGTGAGGGGGTCTGGGAAGACTCCAAGTAGCCGAGGGTGCTTAGAACGGGGCAGCCGATTGCCTTTAAAAAAACCCGGGATGCAGTTGATGCCTCAGCCGTTGCAGTAGTGCACTGGGTAACGCTGGGCTCTTGAAGGAGAGACCTTTAGCTGCTTCGATTCGAGGAATTTGGGCCAGGCTGCAGAGGTATTTGTTCCATCTCCGCAGTGGCACGGTCGATAACGCTGAGTCTGCTTATTTACCTGATTTGTGATGTCATCAGCATACAGACATAGATGGATGTTGGGTGGCGGCTTCGGCAATATCGGATGAGATACAGAGAGAATGGAAGCTTGGTGAGCAATATCTCCACCTTGAAGACCGCCTGCCTTCAAGGAGGATAAAGCTGACTTTCGACAAATGTCCGTCGAACTTCACACGTAGTGGAGCGGTTCTTGATCGAAGTTGTCAGTTTATCCATCGTTTACACCAGTCGGGCATATAACAGTCCAGAATCAGGGTTCCCAAACAACAATGAAGTGCTGACATTGTCGAAAGCGGAAGTCAGATCGACTGCGCTGCGACCAGACTTCTGCCGGCGGGAACTGTCCTAATGGAAACCGAAAGCGATGATGTGTTCAGTAATTGACGTTAGTGCGGTGATGGTGGAGTGCGCCTTTTTGAAGCCATGCTGATGGACGTTCTGGCTGTGAAAAGTGCGCCTTGGAGATGCCCGGATTTATAATTTTTCCGCCAGCTTAGCGATAGGGGATAATAGGGATATGGGACAGATGTGACGTGGCTTTATCCTCCTGGTTTGCCAGGCTTCAGAGATTGGAAGAACAAGAGCTTGTTTCAGCGAGCTGATGTAATACCGCTGCTACTAGAGCGACGAATAGATAAGATCACTGAGTAACTCGGCATATTGTTCCGGCAAATGCGCTGAAGTGAACGGCTGAGATGCAGTCAGGTCCCTCTGCCTTTGAGTTCTTCATTGATTTGATAATGGCAGTGACATGTAGAAGCAGTTATAGCAGGTACGTCCGGCGACTGAAGTTTCCTGATCGCACGTAAGGTACATCATGTGTTGCTTATCACGTCGTGAAGAGGCAGAAAGCATAGAGTTTTCCAAGCTGGCAGGCAGCCTTATATCCGAATTCAAATCTGCGAGGGAATTCAAGCATGTTGCGCTTTACCAGGTGCAATCTTCTTTCAGATAGTCGTTTTTAGGATATCCCACGCCTGTTTGCTATCAGTCGCAAAGTTGATGGATTCGGTGTACTCTCTCCAGCGCGTTTCTGCTTGTGGTCATTCAGCACTTTGGAAGATCTCCTCGGATAATTGAGAAATGCACGGATCAGAGGGGGTCACTTCTGCGTCCGGTGGTCCCGGTGAAGGTGATAAGCTCAGGGCTTCCTTTGGTACGTTAAGTGGTGTAACTTTCTAACGCGACCGGTCTGGGATATGGCTGTTCTGGAGGACATCGCATATGGTGTCGACGACGAATTTCTCCGCTTGTCAGCTGTACCGAGCCAGCTAGCGGATAGTTGGCTACCCGGCTGAAGTAGCACACCTCTTTAAACAGGAACCAGATTATTGCCTTACGATAATTAGTGTAACCCATTTGCTACTGGGAGCCAGAAAAAGATGCAAGCTGACTATTGAGAGAAAGATCAATGATGTGCAAACTTAGGTACATGATCACTGCTCCATTGCCACAGCTGTGGACCAGCTGCAAGACACGACAAGAGAAGAGAAGCAAACGTGACGTCCGGTGAGGAGAGAGTCCTTGCCCGTCGACGGGAGACGCGTGGGAGAGTCCTCGTTTATAGGTATCAGAGTCACAATCATCCACAAAAGCTCAAAGTAGTTCTCCTCTGTCATCGGGATCTAGGAGGAGGAGAACCAGGAGGAAGGCAATAGGCATTAAAGTCACCAGCCATGACAACAGATGAAGATGAGAGGATTGCATATATATCGGGAAGATATGGAGCTGGAGTTCAAATGAATTGGGACAAGAAGTGGATGGGGAATGTAAACTATATGATAATGTCTAGGGGACAACTTTGTAGTACAACATGAACTCTATACATTTAACAACATTATCATTAGGGAGTGCAATAAGATGAGAGGAATAGATGATTTTTACAAAGTCGAGAACATACCGCCATGTGATGTACGTGGGGAATATGGTATGATGTATAGCCGAAGGAGGCAGGGCTGAGAAAGGAGGACACGCCAAGTTTGGTCTCCTGTAGGAGGATGACATCAGGTTGTGAGCGTTCAATGTACACAGTAAGTTTCCATAAGTTTGGCACTGTGAGCCATTAATATTGAGTTGAAAAAATGTTGAGACTATGAAGAGGAACCGTAGAAGGTAAAATTAATACAAGACATACAACAATTGGCATCAGTGTAATCGACTTATAGCTAGTTAACCCCGAACACTTGAGATTGTAACACCCCAAGCCAAAGCAACCACCGCACTGGATGCTCGCATGTTGTGCCGACAATCCACAATGACGGCATGGATATCGCGGAGTCTTGTTTCGCGGTCAGGGGATTCTTCTCCAATGCCAGCTCGTAACAGTAGAATACGAAGGAGTGTAGCAGCCAGCCATTTACACTACCACACAGAAAAAACTCACTCGTGGAGTTGTTGACGCTCGTTTGTTGATGGAGTCTTCTTGATGCTTGGTAGTCGACTCCCACAGATCCACCACGCGTAGGTTGAGCATCTCGGATCCAGGAACTAGTCGTTCCTGGACCAAGATCCAGTGACATCACAGCGCTGCTCTCTAAGAATCGCCACGGGCTGCTCAAAGAGAGCTCTCCAATAGAGCATTCAAAGATCATATCTTGCCAGTTAAGATGCATTGTCAACTGGAGACACAGCGAATGTTTGTGTATTCTTAAGCAGCCCAATCATCCGACTGGAATGTTGTTGAAATCCGTTAGAGACAGATCAGGCAGGAGCCGTTCGCCAACGCTCCCCAATAAAGTTGATGTAGAAAAATGGATTGACTCCAAACACACAGCGAAAAGCTTCGCCTGCCGCCGAGATGTACGTTCGTGCCGTGGCGGCGAAGTGGAGGAAAAGAAGACCAACTCCGTAAAGCCGAAGGCAAAAACCCTCCGCAGAGGAAGGGTTTGTGTCATAGAAGGTGCTGGCTGACCGCAGCTTTCCTAAGTACACTTCTGCTATAATGAACCGGAGTCGAGACGGGTCAGGAACACGCTTAGAAGACTCAGCGGCGTCGTCTACGTGCTCTTGTTGGGAACATCCTGGGGGTGCAGCAAAAGAAACTATCCTGATCGTATAAGGCCGTTGTGCAACCCGCCTTGGAGGTGTGCCGTGCAAGTCTGGCAACATATCGTGTAGGACACATCTTGGTCCAAACTGCAGCGCGTCAAACTTGTGCTCTGCAAAATCGCAACAGGCTGTTCTAAAAGCTCTCCAATAGAGCACTTACACGCCGAAGCTCGCATCCACCAGTTAGGAAGGCCACTGCCAACTCCGGGCTCGAAAAATGTTCATTAACACATCGTGAAGGAGCCAATTCATCCGTTCGCGAAGATTGCCTGGTGAGAGAGACTTATCAAGAAAGTCGTTCGTCGATGCTCCCTCAAAGTAGATGTGCAGAGATGGACCGAAGCACTGCTCAAGAACGCCTCCGTCTCTTGCGCGCAGAAGCATGCCGATTTGTGAAGGAACACTTGCACCCAGATTAGCCATAAAATACATCCTGGGAGTAGCACCTCCAAAGGCCTTGAGAACGAAATGGAACTTGGTAGGCGTGCCAGATGCTCCCTTGATCGTTACGTTGTAAGACACTCCCGTATGCTGATGCCGTATTTGCCTGGGATTGGTAACAACAAACCTGATGAACGCCCGTAATGCGGTAGTCAAAGGGCATACGACTGCGCACCAGTTCATTTTGCCCGATGAGATCGACTACATTAAAGACAATGGATTTGTGGATGAACCCAATGTTAGTGGCCGAGTTTTTGGACCTATGACAGATCCCCTCTCTAGTCTGGCAACGGCAAATAAGAAGAAGAAGCTGAGTCTCTTGCGAGGTGCATACCCATTTCGTTCGAGGACATCTTGAAAGGGCGGCTACAAACCCTAATTTGGAAGCAAAGTCGCTTGGGGTTTGCGAATCCGAATCTCAACCCGGCAGGAAAGACAGATGTGCTCTCGCCCCGCTGAGGTCACTCAATCTTACTCATGTACTACGCGAATAAAATCGACAGCAGCAGACCCGATGCACGCCTGGTCTGCAGTAGTCCCCGATACGACACCGCTCACTTATTCAATTGTCCAAGGAGCCATACAACTTTAACTACCACGACCTCTGGACGAGTCCAACGCTGGTCGCCCAGTTCCTGAACCTATGACGAAACGACTTGGCTTTAGTAGAAGCAGCAAATTTTTATTTCAAAAAATGTCAGTTCCAGATTCAAACTTCCGAAGCTGAGATGGAAGGTTGGATCTAAGAAGATGAAAAGTGAATTCTGCTGTGATAACTGGGCAATCCTAAAGATCTTCCACCGTCTCCCTAAGTCTGTACGAATATTAGATGATAGAGAACGAAAAAATCTCACTTGCTGGACCGCTGGTTGCTTGCTTATACAGCGCGTAAAACTGGATGAGGTCGAGTCGTTCCAGTCTACCAACTACACTGGGCAGGTATGAAGAGGCGGATCGAAAAAACGCTCTCAATTCCGGATCAATCCCAGCCCTTAACACTGATGAGTACCACGATTGACCCGAAAGAGAAAAGACCAGAATTCCTATGCATACCCCTCTTCCAGGAATTGTATCCATGAGATCAAATTCGTCGTCTAATATCCTCCTTTTTACAGCTGGAAAACGAGGCATCTTTTTCGTCACACAATTGACTTTGATGATCATAATGTGTCCAAACCGCGAAAAGGGCGGGGGGAGGAGGGCGAAAGAGTCGTGATTGGCGAGAGCCGGTGTTAATCCTCCAGTCACGTCCCTTCACTACCCCTCCCTTCTCGCAGGTTGGAAGCGACCCGACGACCACCAGCACAAAGCCGTACTCACCTTGTGAACGCTCACCACTAGCCCACTGCTGGTAGTATTGTGCGAATAATGCAGCAAACATTAAATTCAGGAAAAATCTGGCAGCGAACCTCCAGAACGCTGACGGTGCTATCCTGAAAAATTAAAAATTAAATGTTTCTAGATCCCCAGAATGACGACGGTTTATGTATTTCAAAAAAAGTTGGATACCACGAAAATGTTCCACAAACCAAATGACCCACTGCTCGAGGGGATTTATAGGTGAGAAAATTTTGGTCACTAGAGTTCAGAAACTTTTTCCAATTTCAAGATGAACCTATTAGTTGTTTTTAGAACACTGGTTATTTCCTTTCAGAGCCTACTGGTCATTTGAGAAATTTCCACACAAGGAATTGTTGGAAGATAAATTATTCTCAATCCAATTTTTTATTTTTATTTGCAGAATTATTAGATCTTCACACGTACTGTTTTTCCAGTCTTTTTAAAAATTATACAGGGTTAGCCCACAACTCAGCATCACTTAATGCCTGTTTCCGGCCAAACGCATGAAAAAACATCACATAAACATACTCAGAAATTGAAGTAAAGGAAAATTAGAGAGATTTCAATTCAAGAAAGCCCAGGAAATACCTTGAAATGGCCAATCGCGCTCCCAATTCGAGTACGCAACCGCAACAACGGAGAAGGAAAAAAATCGGCGATCTGCAAAAAAATTACATCTTTTTTCATTTATTCGAATATTTTTTCTAAAATGGGTTCCGTGGAGTCGAAAGTCGATGTGGATACAGTTCTGCAAAGAGGTTCGTTCTGAGGTTTTAGATTAAAATTTTGGCTTAGCCATGGTTTCCTGAAATGAAATCCGCCCGTTTTGTAAAGATCTCATCAGCGCCTCTCGTGATCTACACCAAGGATGGTTTGCTCGTTTTTGTTCGAAAGCCAAGGAACTACTTGAGACGAAAGAGATAGCGTGGGCGATAATATTTTAATAGATTATTTCTGAATGGTCCAAAGCTTCCCCACTCTAATTTTTATTCCACTATCCTCAGAACCTTATGGTACCAGGCAGACCGATCATGCTCGTCCTGGTGCTATGTGGGAAGGAGGGGCAGACTTGCTGTTGTATCGCACTTGCTAGCCACGCCCATTTTCCGTGCCATAATGACTCCCCTGATTTTTGGCAGGTGAGGGAAACCGTGGGTAGATGCTCAATTTTAGTGCGCTACAGTAAAATGGAGCGTAGCCCAGGTCCCGCTCGCCCCATAGTGGACCTCCCCCTTTCCTTATAACGTCGACATGGATCGGAAGAGACTTCGCGTTCACTGTTGAAGGTTGGCACAAACTCGGTGCCGCTAATAACAACAGAGGTGCACCGAGTTTGCGCCCTCTAATAGGGAACGCAGGTCTCTTCAGGATCCATGCCGATGCACCCTCATCCTCAGTTGCCCGAAATGGACAGATTGGGTCGCGAGAAAATTTGTGCATTGCAGATTAGTCGTCCGTAACGTACATTCACACGCAAAATTCGCTGCACCGGTAAGGCAACTTTCGTCATCAGGTGGCTGATAACAATCGAAAGTTAGCAGGTCGCCCGGAAAGATTGGCGGGTCGCCCGGAACGGGATCTGGCGGGGCATTTTGACTCCGGTTGGCCCAGAAATGCAGTTTTTGCACCGGGAAGGCCGGAACAGGGGAAGTTCTGAGATGGTCTTTTGAAAAAATGTCACGAAAGGTGTCTGGAGTATGAAGTGACCGAAAAGTACTTATTCAGACTCATTTTCTTTTCAAGGCTTCACTTGAACCTCAAGCTTCTGATTAAAGGCGATAGCCATAGTGGAAAGTCTGCGACGAGCGAGCGAATGGGGCGTGGCCAAAAACTTTGCGGCAGAGTCGCAGGCATCCCCGCAGAGTGTGATTTCGATTCGAGCACTTGGATGCAATTTAGAGACTTTCGTTTCATTGCTTTGGTGAGATTTTATTCGGAATCTGTTGTTTCCACTATTTTGTGTGTTGGCTTTTCTATTTTTTCTATTCCATAGGCGTAACCGGGTGTGACACAAACCATCTTCGTTGAACATATCTGTTCATTTTAACCTAATGACAGCAAAAATTAAATTATTACGTACAACTGATGGTGTTTGCATCATTCACGGCTGAACACTAGTGTTCTTGTGTATAAAAAACAGATGCAGGAAATGAGAATAGTCGGGAAAACTTGCAAGCAAAATAAACAAGATAGCTCTCAAAACTTTGAATGATGGTGCTTTGGCTTAGAGTTGAAATAACATTCAGATACTATGAGGATTGATTAGTATCGTGAATTGATCGCGAAGATTAGAGGAGAAACTGCAAATCGCTGGTAACTCGCCAAAATCGCGTGAAAACCACAATCGTCTCGCGCGCATTTTCGCAGCGAGCTTCGCCCGCCGAATTTGCGATTTCCGCGACAGGCAAGACACTGCGCACCCCCTCCGTCGCAGTCTATGCGGTGCGGTCGCGTGCGCCAGTCAAACTGCGTAGTGCTCCCACCCTTCATCATTTCTCGCTCGCTCGCAGTTTTCCACCATGCCGAGGCTTTCAGGCGACCCCTGACCCCTCCGTTCCCAGGACTTCTTTATGGCCTTGCCAGTGCGAAAAAACTGCATTTCAAGCGGCGAACATTCAAAATTAGTGCCAGATCCTGTTCCGGGGCGACCAACTAATCCCTCAGTCTGTTACTGTTGCCCGGATGACGAAAGTTTAACTCCCGACGCAGCGGAATTCGCACGTGAATGTGCTATGTTTCGGACGGTTAATGAATGTATAATATACAATTTTCGCGCGACCAGATTCATTGTTCGAGCGACCCAGATAAGCAGCAATTGGTCGCCCGGTGACGGGCAGAAAGAGGCGAGAGTCACTGGTTTAAGGTTGGTGACTGAATTTTTTTGAAAAATTTCCCGAAACTGTAACAATCTCAGAGTCTGGGACGGCGCTTTCCGGTTTACCCAGTACCGGGCGACCAATCGCTGCTCGTCGGAGAGTGGCCCGAAATGGTGAACCAGGTCGCCCTTAAGATTGTACATTAACCACATTTATCGTCCGTTATTTTACTCACGCGCAAAATCGCTGCACCGGAGAAAGACAATTTTTCGCCATCCGGAACTGGTAACGTATCGACGGGTTAGAAGGGTCGCCCGGAATGGGATATGTCCCCGATTTTTGAGTTTCTGGGTCGCCTTGAAATGCAGTTTTCGCACCGGAAGACCGGAACGAAGTTCTTAGTGTTTCTACGAGAACGGAAAAAATAATTTCTTCTTTTCTTTTCTTTTTGACTGTGTATAGATTCTAAGCTGAGAATTTTTGTAGAACAAAGTAGACGAATTTGAACTCAGTTGAAGTAACGAGTTGCGATTTTAAGCAAAAGTGCGAAATTGATTAAGCGAAGAGCTATCCAAAACTCGAATAAGCCTGAATGAACAATTTTTCCCAATTTCTACAGGCAAAAAAATAGACAGAATCGAACCCTATTCCTCATGACTACCTGAAGCTTGATAATTTATAGATCTTTGTCGAGTATTTTTACCCTAATGTATCGTCAGATCACTGGATGGTTGAGTAACTAGATCCGCGGCGACAGTACGAGTCGATAACGTGATATCACTTGCATCGATGTTCGTCACTATCATTACCTCCTCGCGGTGCGTGCCACATGAAATGTTCGTCGCAGCTACCTCTCAACCAGTGATCGACCATAGACGCAAAAGTCAGACAGGAACAGGGCTCTCTACACACCGGACGGAAGAGAGTTGTTTCCGCCTTTCGCGGCCTCTTATTCCACTCGGGACCACTTCGCTTGCGTTGAGTGGCGTGACGTTTCGAACTGCAAAAGCAGGACAACTCCTCCCTCGGTGTGTAGACAGCCCCTGTCTCCGTCGGTAGAACCAGCAATTTCTTCCCGAATCTGCTATGAGCTCTCCAATTTGAACCAGATTCCAGATAGAAATCTGAACTGGTTGATCTCGAATCGACTAGGGGTATTAGACAAAGGTCTTAAGATTTCCCAGTTCTATTGGAAATGTTTACCTAACCTAAATTCGACAAAAATGTAACATGGAGACGGAAAATTGTCCTAATTCGACACGAATCCACCACCCGGATTCAGCGAGTTTTTTGCTCATGTTCGGCGAAATTCAATCAGCTTTCATTGGGAGATTACGAAAACTCAACCAAAATTTGTGAACCTCGACAAAATTGAAACTATCCAGAAGCTACTGCTGCTTTCTTCTGGAGAGTGTGAAAAATTTCCAGGTACAAAGAGTGCAATGTGGATCGAGTAAGGAAAGAACACCCGAGTTGTACACAATGCTCGTGTAAACGGCTTGGTTTATAATGACCAGACAGACAAAAGCTATGCCTCTCAGGTTTGTATAAAAAATAGTTCTTGTAGCCTGGCTTTTTTTTTGTAAATTTCACGCGCTCAACGGAATTCCGCTTCCATTTAGAATTTTCAAGTTTAGGTGTTCGTCTGCGGGAAGTTCGTTGAGTGGATTCACAGATCTGGAGAAATTGCGGGATTCACGGGAGTTAGTAACGAGTCACTTCTTGAATGCACTGGAGAGAATGACCCTAGGAGCTAAATCTAGTGAGATAAGGAGACAGAGTAGATGCTCTCCATTTTTGGAGATCATTCAGCTGCTCAGTTGATGGGGCTACGTGATTTTCTTCTCAAATCTTCAGACCGACTATACTCATAATTGGTCCGACGAACTTCAAGTTTTCGGTCTCCGGATCTTATCACACGCCATATGCCGGAATACTGGTCTTTCAATTTGTTTGATTTTTACGGTGCATTCACGCTAGCCGGACAAACGTTAAGGGGTCCACAGAGTTCAGTCGCGGCGTTGCTCGAAGCCACTTACAGAGCTGGGTAATGCACCACTATCGACTACAGCTGGGCAACCACTAGGCGTGCGCTGCGTCGTGTGCGCGCAGACGAGAAATGCGGTAATCGATCGGCGCACGCGACAGGCGCGCCGGTCTGCTGGAGTCGAGGTCTGCAGGCATCTGTTTCCCGGCTACTTCCACCATACATTCGACGGCAGTACCGAGCCGACGAGGTGTGAAGGGCGACGAGGGAGCACTGCAAGGGTGTGCAGAGTTGCAAACACCGGCGAGGCGGTCAGCTGAGCGTCAACCTTGACGCGGCGACATACAATGTTTCTTCGAACATTATCGTCGCCGCGTCAGGGCAATTACTTTAACGCCGTCGCGGAAACAAATTACTGCGGTACCTCCTTTGTCGCCTTTCACGCCTCTTTGGTCGCCTCTATCTTCGGACAATATGCCAGTCGTTACTGCTCCATCCAGTGCTGACCGTCACTGGCGAGCAATGACGCGACTTGAATTCTGCTCACATCTTGACGCTCGGCGAATACTAGTTGGTCGCTGCAACTGGGTTGGCGAAACTACGCTTTCCTCGCAAGAGACATCGCTCGATATAGATGATGCCTTTGTGATGGTATGTCGATCTTATGTGTGTATGTAAGTATACATCGCTCCACCGGATTTCTTCCTGGATAGATTCAATTCTGGACTTAGTAGATTTTTCTATCTTCAAGATTTTCGATCTTCGGAATATGTTCGAAATGTCACTCTTTCTGGACTTCTCGATTTTCAACTGAGTTGAAATAAATGAATAGTACTGTCGTCCTTCTAGGCCAAATTCCGGTCCGCAATTGCGGACTACGGCTGTTTCCATCATGCGACCCTGTATTAAACGTGGCACAGGAAATGGGTGATTCGTGCTGGGACCAAGTGGTCCCAGCACGATTAATACGTGTCGCATGATGCAATAGACGTAGTTCGCAAATGCGGACCGGCCGGGATTTGGCCGAGAGGAACGACCAGTATATATTATATCGGCGATTTGCGAATTCGGCTTTTTCCGGTAGGTTCTCCAAGCCAGTACCATTTTTCTTCTTTGTTGTAGCAAGTTTGTTTGGTACTGACCTAGACAGTTTGTGTTTATCACTTTCATTACTGGAAAAATCCCGAATTTTTCGTTGTTCTCTTTCAAGTGTCATTCTGCCTTCATCCATTCATCCCTTCAAACCTTCATTTCATTAGTGTAAGGATTCCGATGAAGTTGTTTGATTATAAGCCACAGATCATTCTATTTGTAGACGCTGTTCCCGAAATCCTAATTTTTCTTTTTCACCATTGGAGAATTTGTATGCGGCCAGCGAGCGGAGGCATCGCGACAAACAGTGACCAATAGTGGGGAAAGAATTTGAAAACTTGGTGGTCACCTATTTCGCGACGCTGCCGCCAGCGTCAGTTACAGCGCCCATGACCCCTCTTTGCGGTGTAACTTTAGTGCTAATTCTAGTTCTCCTAAAAGTCCCTTTTACTTAGAAAAGTAGTGTCTGCCCAAACTTTCTGCCTAAATCTAAGTCAACTGTGCCTTAGATTCTATATTAATATTTCAACGCCACTCATCATACAGGTGCATAATTTTCATATTGAATGTGATGTGTATTGACAGATACAAATATTATTGTGATCTTCTATTGACAAAATATGTATTTCCATTATGGAAGTGTTGAGTACGTTTAGGAGACTTATGTATAAATTTTATTGTGTCATGATTTATTTTCGGTCTTTTCTTTTCATCATAACTCAAAACCTCAGTAAGTATTTGGAGAAAAATTCTTCTTTTTCTGTACCTGAGTAGTATTGTTATAGATTGAGAAACAGTTGAGGAAAATTTCAACTCGTCGAATCAGAAAAGTTGGAGCTAGCGTTATAAAAATTGCGAGGAGCTAACGTTATACAAATTGCGGCGATACAGGCTTATGCGTGAGTAGATCACGTTTTTTCCCAACGTGCGAATAGTGGAAAATACAAAAACTCAGTAGACTTAACTAATGGTTAAGGCCTATGTTATAAAGGCTATAAATCCGCGAAATTCTCATGGTTTCTACGCGTGCTGATGCCGGAGCGGAGGTTAAGAGACAGTGAGAGAGCGCACTTGACAGACGGAGGAGCAGAATCGCGCGCGCGCCGCTCGCCGCAATGAGTCGTGAATTACACGATGATACCTCTACAGAGGACAGACGTCTGCGACACTGGTCGTTGAGCGCATGGAGTCACAAAAACGAATAGGACCGAATTTTCGACTTTCTGGATCAACTATTAATTGTGATTTTATGAATGCGAAGTATTTCACTCTGACATCATTTATGAGTATTTTTACTGCAGAGTTTGTCTCCATGAAACCAGAAACAGCTTAAACCAAACCCGATGTGAAAAAGCAGAATATTTGATTGGTCGGATTATTCGATCTTATCCGAACACGAGCGAAAGTGTGGGGTAGTGGCAAGAGGCGCCGCTATCCACGCATACGGTCGAGTGATCGATCCTCGCCCTAAGTCAACCAAGCCTTCTATCGCGCTGCGGGGTCAGTAAGATTGGTTACGACGCCACTTTTGTCTGGGAGGATAGAAAACACCGACTTAGAACATCGGCTGGCTCCCGCATGTCATTAGAGTATAGGTCTCCTTTATACACATTCAAAAGCCTCTAAGATTCTGAATGGAAGTTCAGAAATGTGGCGCATTTTCAGAGGATTGACATACGGCGAGAACTTTATTCTTTATTTCTCCTTTATCCGAAGAACAAATATGGAGGCAGAAAGTTATGAAAAGGGAATCCAAAATTTTCAATCCCAAACGGAATCGAGCTTGTAGCAAACTAGTAACGTTAAAATGTAAGAAAATGGATCGAGTCGCTGAACAAACAAAAACCAAAAATTGAATTTATGCGAATGGGTCAGAAATTTTGAAAAACCGAATGAAATGAGTTCGAAACATTCTTAATAAACTCAAATATTATCTTTATCCAATCCGGTCTTCAATCCAATAAACATGCGATCACCCATTCCTTGCATTTTTTATTATTCAACAAAACGATTTTTCAGCCGCCCAAAGGTGCGCATTTCTTTCCCTCAAGGTTATGAATCGTTTCTAACTGTCGTATTAACATTCATCTGTACTTTCCATGGGAATGTGCCAGTGATCTATGGTAGTCACGCTCAGATCTGTTTGTTCAGTGAGCAGCAACATGAAACAGCTCGAACGTTGACCGCGAGCTTAACGCGGTCTTACTGTTCAAACACTGCCAATACTGCGCACGTCATGTGATCCACCCCGGACACGTTCTTTGAGCTATGCTAGTATTGTTAGAGAGAATGACGTTTCTCACAACAGAAATATCAAACAACAGGAAGCGAGCAAACAATTCCTCAATTAAGGTCATTCGTGTGTGACTGAAGATGTTAGGAGAGAACGTACTGTGCAAGTTCGGTACATCTGTCAGCATTTAAATAAAGCTCTTACGTAGGGGCTACCTGCACAGTTTGGTCTTAAGAAAAAAAAAACAAATCTAGGATTTTAATAAAAATTTTGCTTCACCCCATCTCCAGTCGGATTAGCTCAGAGATGAAAAAAAGCGATCTCTCTTTTCTAATGAATTCACATTAGAATATATTGAAAATATGATATTATATGTAGGTCCAACCCTATACTCCCAGGATTGTGGGTGTATCGTAACCCCTAAAGTCAAATTTCCATGAAATTCCAGGAGAATTGAGTGGTTGCTCTCGTTTACCTGGGCTGAGATCAATTTTTCTTTGGTCTACGACCCGCGTTGATTAAACACATCAAAACAGTTTGTATACATTGACTTTCGTGTTCTTTGAAGCAGTTATCACATCACACTCTTTTTATGGGAAAAAATGTATACCAGAAGCAACTGATAGAATTGAAATGTTGATGGAGATGAGGAGTAATTCTTAAAATTAAAGAGAGCCATACTGAAGTTTATGGGAGTTATAATGAAACTAGACAGAAATCCTGAAAATGTGGAAAAAGTTATGGCTTCAAACATTCTTGACTGGCCTCACACTGAAGCACAGTGGAGAATCCAGACGGAATTCAAAAATGCGGTAATTCCCTGGAAGGTTGAATTATATCTCGAGGTTGCAGGCTTTTGAAAGGGTTTTGAGAGCGAAGGAAAGCAAGAAATTCCGAGTACGCGGGAGATTTCTGGTCGCGATTTTGTCAAAATTCAAGATGTCGAGGTTGTGAAATATGTATAATCGCGTTGGTGGTGCAAAGCTTCCCGCCACCTTTTTCTGTTAGATTCGGTCTAAATTTTCAGCGCTGCTTTTATACCAAGTATGATATACGGTCGCACTCATGTTTTTGCGTTCTCTTATTGTAGCGTTGACGCAAACTCACGCGCGCACCGAGTTTGCGCCAATGCCACAACAGGAGAAGAAAGTATCAGATGCGATCAATGCCGACTGTACGCACCATTCCGAGAATGCAAAATCTTTCCCTTTTTCCAAGCTCTCAACCAAAACTTGGTAGTTTCCAAATCTCTAAGTTAAAATTAGATGAGATTTCAGAAAATTCAACAAAACGTATTTGGAAAGTCTCTTACCATTTTCTAACAACACACTAAAGCAGCCAAAGTTGATAGGAGCATTCGAACCTTCATGGGCTAGATAATATGCTATTCGAGGAGATTCTCAATGGGTTGAGATTCGTATTTTTACAAATTCTGTGAAAGGTGCTACTATGGCTGTCAGCGACGGGTAAATTTAGATTTAATTTTCTTATCATTTAAAAATTGATTAATAAATGACAAAATAGACACTATTGGATAAGGACTTCTCCATATGGAAAAACAGCGAGGTTTCGCTGCTGGAAAAACCCATTATTTAGGGCAGAGATGGGGCACCAAAGGGGCAAATTCATAAAATTTGCGAAAAACTCCCAGTAATCACGCTTTGTCAAGATGCTCAATACTGATTTTTTTCCCCACCTAAATTTCGGCATACAATTCCCGGAGAGCCACCAGGTTGCCTCTTGGAGCGAAACGAAGCATTGAATAGAAAATAATTTGTGCTTACGAGCGGTATATCACAATCGACCGAAATACCAACGCTGAGAGTTGAAGGAATTGGCAAAAGTAGAGCGTCGGGAAGCTTTCGCTACAAACTTGTATGTTCCGAGGTACTTCGGCATCGGCGAGGAGACCTCAGATAGATCTAAACTTCTGCTGATACCGCCATCAGTGACCTGTTGGTTTCGGGATCAATACCAGACAGCTGACGGAGCAGTGGGCCCCCTCGGTGAAATAGGCAACTAGTGATAAGGAGGGGTTCCATTTGACAGAAAAAGCCACCGCTCCCGCGCTGTGATAATCAAAATCAACAGGTCACTAGGGCGGTACCAGAGTTTACGTAAAGAACTGCAGAGATTTCGAGGACGCGGACACATCATGGGAATTCCAGGAAAATTGAAAGAAGTTCCCAGAGGGTAGGGCGTTCATGAGGAAATCGCGGGCATTGCGAATTCGCGGCCAATCCGTGGGAATCCTGAGAGCATTTCAAATAAAAAAGAATCTACGAATATTTAGAACAAATTTAAAGGTGATTTCGTGGAGATCTCAGGGCGACCTCCAGGATACAGAACCTTCTGAATAACTTCAAAAATGTTTCAGCGTGCGAAAATCCAATAAAGACTGGAATTCGAGGAAAAGGACAATCAAAGAGAAAATTCGAGCGAATTTCCGCTAGCTCTCGAAGGGGAGTTCTCTTGGAGAAATCGCCCGGATTTTGACAGAGAGATTCACGCAAAAATAGGTGCGCGAAAATGACTCGATTCCTGCAATTTGAATTCAGCGCAAGAAGATTGCGAATTTACCGCCAAAAAATACCGGTAAATCGTTACACTGAAAATGGCGCGAATTTATGGGGTCCGCCACCAAAACTTACCGCGTTAACACAGTCATCATTGAAATGAGAGCGCCCCCGCGCAGCAGCGAAAAATGGCTCATTCGATATCGCGCAGGTCCCTGGCTACAAAGTGGATTGATGAGGGTCGCTGGGTCGACTCTTGGTATGCAGAGGCAAAAATCCACGGTACATTCTCACAGAAAAAAATCCGGCACTTCCGTGCATTTTCGCCTGGTCGAGACAGTAAAGATCTTGTAGAATCTCGGCAATGCACCTCGACTACACCGCGAAAGTGCCGTGCATCTGTCGCGTCCGCTCTGGTTCAGCACCGAGGCAGCAGGTTCCCGACAGGTTCTCAGTAAAAATCCAGGGAAATTCCTCTCAGAAGCTTAGAAAGATCACCAAGAGCTACTCCTGGCACTAATGCAGGAGAAGGGGGCCACATGGAGTGGTAAGTAGTTATCATTGCAGGGTTTAAAATATCTATGGCTCTAGACAGATGGATCTCACTAGGAAGCTTGCACCTGTTCTACACGGGTTTCCCGTGGACTTTTATAAAACCATGTGTTGATAGTTGTAGGTATGGGACACAGCACTGATCATTTCGTTTTCCAAATCCCCTAAAATGCCTCTGAGATTTACAAAGAGATTTCCAAAGTGGGCATTTCCACCAAGCTTTTGCCAATAGAAAAAAGGGTACAGGCGAATGACAATTCTTCGGGGCGCCGAAAAAATTGTCTCCGGATCGAGCTAAAACTTGTTACTAGGGGTCGTTTTGGGTGCTGATTACGAATCTGAGACATAAAGGGGGAAATTTTGCTGGTAAAACTCGACCTTTTGACGATTTTCGGAGAATGCTGCGATCAAATCGCCTCAAAACGATGTACCATAAGAGTTATTCCGGGCTGCCTAACAAGAAAAATCTGCAACCTGTTTATCGATTTTCGATATGTTACGGTGGAGTACATGGTAGCTCGGTCAAAGACTCCCGAGATTTCACTCAAAAAATTTCATTGTGGTTATCATTTGAGACGCTGAACTTACGATTTTGAAGGTCCGTTTTTCGATTTTCCAAACTTGAAGGTTCTTCTTCTTCTTCTGCAGCCACAGAGAGGGTCCTGTCATAGATTGAGGAACTGGAGCCACAAGCGTCGGATTCTCCTGCACAGGATCTACTGGTGTTAACGATGTCGGTCTCATCGCGCAGTTGAAAAAGGTGCGCAGTAGTATGCCTCTTTATTACCACAATCCGGGCACTTGTCCAGGTCTGCTGCTCATCGATCTGTCATGTGTAAATAAAGACATAAGCATGGGGAGTGCCCGCAGCGCAACTGAGGCAAGGGTGCACCTGGCACCGCCTATCCGAGTTCCATCTCGGTTTCGCTGACCTCAAGGCCGGCACGACTCCGAGAATGGATTTTACGGCGGTCTTGCATAAGTGATCCTTGACGAATTGGGTATGCTCAGCGCAGCGTAAGAGACGTGAGGCGTTCTTGTTGTGCGCGTTGGTCCATCTCTGTATACTTGCTGATTTTCCGCTGGGAGAATTGGCAAACGGCTTTCTTATACTTCTCTCTCTGACGGGCTCTAATACTCTTCAAAAACTGAGCGGATGATTTGGCTGGCTTCAGGATGTTTATGTACAGCTGTTGTGCATGCGGAGTTGGCAATGGTCCTTAACTGGCAGGATCTGCGAGCCTCGGCGTGTGGAGTGCTCCCACTGGAGAGCTTTTTAGAACAGCCTGTTGCGATTCGCAATGCTCCATTTTGAATGCGCTGCAGCTTGGACCGGGATGTGTCCGACACGATATGCTGCCAGACTGGTGCAGCATACTCCAGGAGCAGGCTGTGCGCATAGCCCCTTGTACGTGGTCAGGATCGTTTCTTTACTGCACCCCCAGTGACGTTCCTGCCGAGAGCACGTAGGACGTTCAGAGTCTTGTTTTCACTGCAGCTTCCTTCTGCTCCGGTGTTCGCGCAAACCTCAGCGAAAGGGTCCACACACGAGTCCGGAGCAGCTTAAAGAGATCGGGCGGCCGGCAGGCAGAAGTTTCAAATCCCATTTTCACCATTACTGTGGATGAGAGCACCTGTGCTCCGCATAGGAATCAGTGGAAAAAGACGGTGACGGATGATTCAGCGGCAGAGACCGTAAGCATCTTTGCATATCGAGAAGCAACTTGTTTCCAACTCGATCAAGTAGTCATTTGATCTTACTGGCAGCTAGCATTTATGTCGCGATCCCGGCATAGTATAGTAATATCATCCTACGCTATATGCTAGCGACCTTGATGTCCCTGGGGATGGAACGGGTAGATCCTTTCATATATACAGACTGAAAAGAACAGGCGATAGAACTCCTCCTTGAGTGGGTACACCGGCAGCAATTACAGGATGCTATTGGAGACGTGCCCTTGAAATAGCACATTTGCCCGACGTCAGCTTGGTGAATGCGGTTATCCACCCGCTTCTGCCAGGAGCGGAATGGTAGACACTTAATAGGCTCTCCTGACAAAATGCCCAAGTTTACGAGTGTCAAAAGCCTTCGCTAGGTCAGAGGGCTACACCTACCGATTCGCTTGAGGTTTCATGGCATTGAAGCCGTCCAAAACATAGCTCACAATTTCCAACGCAGGGCCGTAGTGGTGGAATGTAGCTTACGGAAACCATGTTGATGCTGCTGTTTTACTATTATGTTCGGCAAGCTCCTCCACAGCCAATTTTTTCCGCAACTTTGGCAATAGTGTGAGAAGACTCGATTGGCCTGTAACCTTTTGCCGTGGATGGTGCGGATTCACCCGGCTTCCTGGCAATTGGATTGACGCTTGTGCTACTTTCCAATCTTGAGGTAATGTACAGGTGCAGAAACGATGTATTAATGACGCTCAAGCGAGAGCAGGGTAGTAGTTCATTTGGCAGTCTCTTTAGAACTGCTGGGCTCAAACCATCTTGGCCCTACTGCCTTCGAGTTACTCATATTGCCTTGATAACCTTCTCGACACTGAGCGGGCGTGACTGCATCACCTCTTCAGTCATGGGTGGCGAATTTACAAGAGTTCCCGAACAGTTATTCTATTCTGCTTCTCTCTTTTTGATTTAGTTATGAAAAAATGCTTCCCAAAAGAGCATTTGCGGCCTCTTCCCTGACTTGAAGACTCCGCCGTCGAATTCAATCCGTGGAGATTGTCGGCGGAGGTGAACTTTCGGGAGATCGCTTTTCCAAGGCCTTCCGCGTTGCTGCTGCATCATTTCTGAAGTTCGTATCTTACTCGATGAACTTTTCCCAAGATTCTTTCTTGTGCCTATCCAAGGTCCATCCTGATCCTCATTATCAGCTCGGCAATGTCTGGGTCAAGATGATTAGCAGCTCTCTTTGCGTCCCTTGTCCTTATCTTCTGCAGTGTCTCCCTGGTGACATTGGGAAAGAAGGTCTTGACACGACCTTCAGGGATCGCAGCTTTCATCGCCTTTCTGATGGCAACAGAGAGGTGGCCGCTCCTTCTGGTGTACATTGCCATTCCACGGATATTCGGCCGCTTGGCGAGTGCAAACCTCCTGAACAGGCTCCAGTCTGCAAGGCCTAAATTGAGATAAGAACGATGACCGAACACCTGTATAGGGGAGCAAGAGAGTTAGAGAGATCGATATTGACAAAGACCGGAATGTGATCACTGGAAAGTGTTGTGGATGTAGACCAAAGAGCAGGCATTAGAGAGATTAGAAGAGACAAGGGGATGTCTGGGCTGGAGGATCGACCGTAGGCAGGAGACGAGTGGGCTTTGGTCATCGTTAAGGATAACGAGGTCGCACTCATGCGCCGCTCCCACCGCTGGAACGTCGGAGGGCCGTGTGCCGGGAATTTCCGACCAAGGGCGAGCAGGCGGGGCCCATGTTTTGCGAGTGGAGAAGTCTATGGAGGCGCGAGGCGGGGGCGCGCAAATTTCGTTACCTCGGTCCTGCAGGAGGGAGAATTCGGGAAACAGAGGGAAAACATGTTTGCTCAGGCAAATCTGACCTTACGTTTGAACGCTAGAATCAAGCCCGTGCCACATACGGAGCACAACGTTTTATGCGGAAAACATGTTCGCTCCAGAGCAAATCTGCCTTACAGCCTCAACGCTAGAATCAAACCCGTGCCACATACGGAGCACAATTTTATGGTATTCGCACATCGTCAACGCGCGGTGGCCTCGAGTAAGTACTTACATCATCAGCGCACTCTCGCGCGGTGGCAATCAAAATCAAGTTCCCCAGTCTATCGATTAAGGGCTTAGATGGAGACCACCATGGGGTTTGAAGAATTTTGGAGAGGGTATAGCATCCTGCCCAGGGTGTGGGAGGGATGGTTCCGGAGATCGTTATACAAAGGGACCAATCTGTTTAAGCTGATTGACAACGTGGAGATGTTCTGCCAGGCCCCGCGCCCCTTTGCTTGGAGATGTGTCGGGCGTAGCGCAGTATGAGTCATGGGGCTGGGGCGGGGGCGGACCCGTTGGGCGCCAGGTGCTGGTATTATAGATCATGGGGCTGGGGCGGGACCGTTGGGCTCAGGCTGAAAGTGGTGGGTAGAGGGACGCGGCCCTCCGACGTTCTGGGTGGTGCAGGGGACGTCGGCACTCAAACGTTCTGAGCAGTCTTCGACGTCATTTCACTCTAGCATCAGAATCAGGCGACGAGCAGGGCAACGTATGAGCATCAAAGTCACACGCAAAGACAATTGAGGAGATAGAGAGCAGTCATACAGCTGCTTGAGTGAAGTGGGGATAGGGGTTGTAGGTTGGTGGACGGAGGATGTAGGAGGAGGAATGTATATATTAGAAAAGAAAGTGGAGTTTTTAGAGGTAAGATGGATTGGGATGTACTCGAGGTGCCATCCACTGGAGTGTTTGGAATGATGTGAGAGGGAAGGGCAGACGACAGAAGACAAAAGTAGAGGAACTCCCGCCTCCTGAGATGATTTCTAGGATTATGAGTATGCAGTATAGCCCAGGATGTTTGGATGTCGAGAGGTAGCAGAGGGAAAGTTTGGTTTCCCTGGAACCATGATAACATCCGAGGTGATGAGTACGGGCGAAGAGAGATAATTCAAGAAAGCTTGGCGCGAAGACCGTTGAGATTGATATTCTTGTACAATAAAGAGGGCGGTTGGTAGATGAGGAATTTGGGTTACTGGAGGCCTGGAGCACAGCAATGCAACGAAAAGGAAGAATCGTGGTGTCTCACAGAACTGAGACCCGAACAGAAGAGAAAGTGCACCAACCTTTTTAACATTGGCATCCAAAAAGTGACATCCTCTGTCGCATGTATTGGCACATGGGTGAGTTCTTCTTCTTCGCGGAGTCACTGGGTTCCTCTCGACGCCCCGACTCTTTGCAGTAGGATCTTCAAGGAGAGCTGCGGCCACCCAGCACCTCTCCCATGACAAAAACCTCTCCGCGGAGGGATTGACGTCGGTTGCACGGCGAAAGGTGGTCTTCTTTCCTCCACACTGCCACGGCACGAGCGTACGACATCTCGGCAGCAAACTGAACTTGAAGGTAAGTAACGCCAGTTAAAAAACAATATTCCTACCGTTACCTACAGTAACCCTAAGTCTGGCGACAAATAGACCCCAGATTCGGGTTCAGCGCCCTAAATAACCCTCAGTTGAAAATTTTGGGTCGAATCCGAAATTTTTTTTGAAACACCCCAAAAATTCCCTTACCTTTTTGTGAAGCAATGGAAATGCTATTTTTGGAATTCCCCAGTCATTTAGGGAATTTCAAGCACGGGTTATTTATGTACCGTCACAGACCTAAAGCAACGACAGCATGGTTTTCCGAATCTCTACGGGAAGTTTAAAGCAGTCCCTGGTAAGGCAAGGTGGAGGACAAAAACCAAATTTCTTCCCCGAGCTAATTTGCCCGATTGGAGGTGACACTTCCCCTCGAAACAACCTACATACACCCGATGTGAACATGAAATGTATCTGACAGTGAACAACATATTTTCTGAACGTTTCTGTCGCCGCCTGTTCACACATACATACTACTTACGCACGAATATTTGATAACAGTTAACCGGTTACCATACATAAACGGCGCTGCCTGTATTTGGATACCTTGTGCCACTGATGTCACCGTTTATTCAGTAGTTGCTCACTGAAAGCCCCGGCAAACCACACCCTCCACTTTACTTTCGGCTCACCACCATCAGCACCGCGTGTTCGTCTTGGAATGTTTGTACATCGCCATACTGACTATAAATACACGATGCCGACGACCTCACTGACTAACAGTCACTGACACTTGAACCCGCCCCCACGCTCACTTCATCACCTCAGAGTTTACCTACTCGACTGGCAATGCTCCGGCTGTAAGTTTCTTAAAAAGTTCTTCTTATTACAATTTTCCTCACTGTTTTGTCTGTGAACCTGGAATATTTAAGTGTGATCATGTGGTGCTGGTCCCATTGGCCTTTCGCGCAGTACAGCAGTAGCAGTGGCCAATACGGTGGGTTTTCCAAACCACAGAATAATTATGTAAATATACCCAAAGAATCAAGCGTTCTTAATTTTGGGAATAACAAAACTGCAAATTTTTTCATGAATGAAATTTTCCATGCCTTCATTTTTTTCGTTAGCGCGAAGTTGATTTTTCAGTTAATAAATCACCGATAACCCGGAAAAAAATAAGTCGGTTGTTTAGCTCTTTTTAAAAATTGTGAGGAATTTGTGAGGACAGAAGTCCTCACAAATTAAATTTGCCCCGCAGCTGGCAGAGTAGCCGGCAGACGGCAACTGCTGGGGACGAACGGAACTGGGGGACCTGAACGATTTATGCTTGTCGCTGGGTCCCTCTTCATGATTCCATGTCGGGAGATTACTTCGAGAAGCAGACTTTTAAGTGCCCCATGCCTATCAAGTTGTTACCTTACAGAGGAATGACCAGACCTGGTTGCCAGAACTACCCGTGAAACCAGGTTTTTCTGATCGACGACCTTCCGGGTAGTGATGAAAATCCTATCCTAGCTGCCCAAGTGGTAGCAAAAGAAGAGGTTGTGGGCGTAAAAATCGCGAGGTCTATATTCAAAATAAAATTTATCCGCAATGAACTGTCTTTATCATTCGAATTATCGAAAGTGTGTCCCATAATCGTGGGTTGCGGGGCAGCTCATCCCCGTTGGCGTAAATTGCTTCCCAACTTTGGGCAGGGGGTTAAATTCCCTGGATGTGCGAAATTCCTAGAGGGTGCGAAAGTTCTTAAGAGCTATTAATGCTCTAAAGGACAAGGGGATCCTTGATCAAGATTCCATTTTACGTTGGTATGAACTCGGCGCGAGGATGAGTTGCCCGTCAACGAGTTCAAGTATGCCACAATTTTTTCTGTCGGTATCAAAGTAACCGCGAGCATATGCGGTTGCGCTTTCTATACACACTCCTTTAATCAGGTGTGGCCCATACAGGGGCGGTCTGTGCACGTACAGTTTACAGCAATCTTAAAAGGACATGGTGCGGTTGCGGTCACACACTAAAACTACGGTGAAAAACCTGGCTCTTTGCCAGATTTCATTATCGATCGACAGCACAGCTGATTTTTCTGAAGTGGGTTACGATTTTTTCTTGCTTGTTTCTGCATTATTTTTGTTGGTTTCTTCAGGCTCCGATGTGTATTTTTCAAAATTCTGTTTTGAAATCCAAAAAAAGGCAAATTTCTCTCGCACACTAAAAACCGCCTAATCGTAATATTATAGGAGTCAGAAACAAAAATGAAGCAGAAACAAACAAGAAGAAAAAGAAAACCGTAACTCACCGTAAGAAAATTAGCTGTGCTGTCGATCATGAATGAAATCTGGCAAAAAGCTCAGGTTTTCCACCATCAGTTTTAGTGTGTGACCGCAACCGCGCCATGTCCCTTTAACATTGCGGTAAACTATCACAATCGACGATCAATATGCATGCAACTCAGTCCAGCACCCTATGTGCAGCTACGATACTCGCAAAACTTTTCCTAATCGGCCACACTCTGGGAGAATCCCCGCGATCGCTCACGGCTAGAATCCTGTCAACTTCTGGAAGGGGCCGAGAGGATACTAGGATGGGGCTATCGTAAAACGATCGCGATATCCTACCAGTCTCAAACCGAGGGCGTACCGCATTCGTTCATCGATTCTTCCGCCATGCTCTATCGCGGAAGCGCGAGGAATCGAGCGGACCTGTCGCGGAACGATCGCGAGGTTCTACCGAATTCAAACTGATGGGGAAGCCCGTTTATACATTGATGGTGTTACATCGCGGAACAGCGATAAAACGAACTCGGAGTTATCGCGGGACGATCGCGAGATTCTCCCAGCCTTCACCCTGATTGTACCGCGTCCTATCATCCATGCCCTCTCAGTGTTTCACCTGAACGGGTGATTCCTATCAGATCAAAACGAAGCTATAGGACATTGCCTGTGCCGTATTTCGCGCTGCTTCACAAGTCTGCTTATCATGAGAACGCGGAACCAGGGGAAGCCGTAGCATCGCGAATCGCGAGTGCACCACGGTACTAGCGCGGTAAACATGGTAACGATCGCTGTACCATCACGGTACGAGCACGAGCATGTCAACGGATAGGTTTATTGGGTAACTATCGCGGAACCGACGCGGATCGCGAGACTAGGAGGAGACGAATACGGTTCCATCGCGAGGCATCACGGTGCTAGCGCGATAGATTCTCTCAGAGCGTTCTATGAATGAGGCTATACAATTTTCTCACTACAGAGAAAAAAAACAAACATGAAAGAAGAGCAAACAGTTAGCTTCTTCAAAAATTTTGAGGCGGCATCGACTTCGATCCATTCTATATGGTTGTCCGATAAGTTCTTGCCGTTTTTTTAAATTTTTCGTAATATAATTGTAATATAATATAATAATATAATGTAATATAATGTAATGTAATAATGTAATATAATATAATATAATATAATATAATATAATATAATATTAATTTAATATATTTTTATTTTTTTAAATTTAATTTAAATTTAAATTTCTAAATTAAATTCTTCGCAAACCAATATCGAGCAGTTCTTTCAGCTATGGCACCCTCTCCGTATACGGCACAAATCTCTCTAGCAGCTTCCGTGGCTTTGGCACCTCGGTTAAACGCAAAAAGTAGATGGTGTCGAAAATGCTCGTTTTTGTCGACTTGACACTCCATTTAAATGCTCTAAAAATTAACAAAAACTAATCAGAAACAAAAACCAAATAGACTTTCTTGTAGAGCGAAAAATTCTCTTTCGAATAACACAAAACATTGTACCAAAAAATTTCATTTCGATCGCTAATTTTTTAATTTAGAAAAACGGCAAGAACTTATTGGACAACCTAATATATATTTCACTATAGCAATTTGATATCTCGGAGGAATGTAGTGCTGGCCTAACACAACTTCATTCTCTACCCCTGTTTGAACAAACAATGTGACAGTTGTGTGAACTACCCCTTGTGTTTATTTAACGAATTCTTCCCTTGCTTTAGGCTCGCAATTGTCTGGAAGCGAGCCAGGCTACTTACCCGACTACCAAGGAGATCGATATACGAATCAGAAGCGGATAGATGAGACAAAAGCGCTGAATCAAGCATTCTTCGACACTATCGGTGGCGCACCGCCAGCACCTCCACTGACTCCTGCACAATCCGGTGGTGGTGGTGGACAAGGAATGCCGGGATCACTGACGCCATACTATTCTCCCACGAGTAACGTGAACACCAATATGCTTAACCCTTATCCAAATTATCAACCTCCATATCAGTCCAATCAGGCTATGCCAAGAACCGGTAACACATATGGTTATGCATCTAATCAGGCTCTTTCTCCCTATGGTAACCCGTATGGTTACGCACCTAATCAAGCTGGTTCTAGATACGGTAACATGTATACGGGTCAATCTCTGTCCTCGGGGTAGTCTCTGGGTGTGTTTTTAACCATTAACTCATCTCCGAAAGCTTTGTAACTACTATTGTACAGAATGTATATAGCTTTTCAAATGCATGTTTTGCTATGTATAAAAGATTGCGCTCACTCCGAGAAATATCCTGTTATATGTTATCTAATAAGCAAACCTATGTCTTGTATGTGAGTGATGATGAAGTAAACTAGCTCTAACTTTATCGGCACCTATTGTGCCCTTATATGACCCGCTGTAGTAGGTGCAAACTCTCCAGCGATTGTTCGAGATAGATCGCACTGCGACTCTAGAAAAGCTGGGTGAATCCAATTCAATGTGCTGGACTTATAAAGGAACAGCTACTTAAAACTAGGATCCGTCCATGTATGCTGTCTAATCTGTTTTTAGGCTAACTTTATGCATAGAGACCTGATAAAAAAAATCAGGATTTCTTTCCCTATGAATTCTTGCTTAGAAGCGAGAAAGCATTATACGCACACCTATATTCTTATCGGCAATCGCCCATTCCCCGCAAGATTGCATCAGTTCATACCAACGTGGCTTTCAACTGCACTAAAACGAGAGGTGCCTTTCGTAAGCGTGAATTTCAAAGTCCAGCTGCACTGCAGAAGACAACGCTTTGTATGCTGGTGGTCCTTTCCCCAGCTGCGTTACTGAGCGCGGAAAAAAACGGTTACTCGAACGGATTACTTGAAGGTTTCGCTTCGCCAGGATTGTGATCCATGAACATTCCCACGAAACCTCTTCAATTACGACTAAATGTTTCTTCCGCTTCAGGAAGACTTCCGGCTTGGAGGAAATCATTTTCTCGGCTGGGATTCCAATATACACACACTAGTAATAGCCCACACCATTTAGGTGTGAAATCTCAGACAATGGGATTGGCGGACCATCAGCATTTGTCTGACGAGCAAAAACCTATTCGCGGTGTCTGACAGCTTAAAGTCGACGGTTCGCCAGAACACTGCCAGTGGACCATATAACGCTAGCCGACCGCCGGCAGCCTCTTGGCTATTAGCTGGCATTTCCGCTGTTGAGCAATCACATACTGCGATCCGACAGTCTGCTGGCAGAGTGAAGGGTCGAATAAGATCTACGCAACGGTCTGAGGTAAGGCACCCACTTCACCTCTTCTCAGTTTATCAAAGGTCTAGGTAAGCTTGGGGTGTGACTTCCACTGTCAACTTAATGTAGTTATCACTCAGTTTCAAGGCAACGGGCACATCTTTGCAGGCGTTCCGCAGCTGGCAATATCTTAAATGACAGAGATGAGGCAGCTGTCGGCCTCGTAGTTGCCAAACGCCAGCTAAATGCCGGCGGCCACCTAGCTGTTGAGCAACTGGGGCATTTTCGCCAGCTTTCCGCTGCTCCTGTTGTCTGAGACGCTACTTCTGATCTGATTGCGTGCTTCCTTGTACAACTGCCTTTCATTGAATCTCTCGAAAAAATTCTTAGTGCGTAGTTCCGATAACCTGCGACTTTCTTGAAGGACCAATACGCTTCTCATTCCGCACTACAAGTTCCGTCCGTTTCTACAGGGGGATTCGTGTGCCTAAAGAGCGAAGGCTCACTAGAGTTGATCTGTTTCGTCGCCGCAAGCTGTACAAAGAGATATTTCCCGTGCACGCGGTTACTCGCGTCTGGCTGAACTACCCTCACTGTTTCAGTCATTCGCATTACTAAGAAGCCGTCGTCGCCACACGCACCACCAGCGGCGGTATTCATCCAACTCCGAGAAAGGAGCGTAACTTTCCCGTTCCTGTAGTTTTACGGCCAATACTGTTACTCGCGGTCGAAACTTCAATTGTGACGGCCACGCTTTGCTTCCATTGCATTTTCGAGGCCATGAAATACCCAGACTCAATCAAGTAGGTGGCGCTGCATTTCAGGTTGGCATAGCAGGCAACCACAACTCTGTCTGTCCACTCTCTAAATGGCAGGGGACCTTCCCGAACTTCCTGTCTATTCGTCAGGTACGTCGGGTGTTGACCTTCTCGAGAGGCTCCTAGGGTTTCAAGATTACCGTCACAGGTTTTACAGAAACTGGTTTTCGTTGTCGTGATGATTGCAACGACAGTTACGTCCGCAGCGGTCCTTGTGTACTCTCCTACAAAATAAACGAAGCGTATTCCTTCCTAGCCTTCAGTTCAGCGTCATAGTGGGTCCTCGAGTCAGCATTGCTCCTTGTTGAAACCGTGGGTGACACCATCAGAACGAATCTCGCCCAGAGTTGATCTCGTCGCCACCAGGGTTGAGCTGGGTTGCGACTTGGCGCAACGGAGGGTCGTGAAAACTTGGGAAAATTCTAGAGAAAAAACGAAAATTTGGGAGAGGGGTCGTAAAATTTTCGAACCAAAGGTAATTTTTTTTCAAAGCTGTTGGTTTCGTTGAAGAAGTATGCATTGAAAGTTTTAGTTAGTCACTCAAATAAGGCTCAAGATATTTCAAATCTCAGGGGGGGGGGGCGTAAATTTTTGTTACAAAATTTTGGTCAACAAGGGGGTCGTTGCTCCGCCGAAAATTGGCGCAACGGCCTGCTCAACCCTGGTCGCCATCACTGCTAAGCGGGAACCAAAAGTGTTATCGTTCCCGAGAGGTTCGTTTCCACTACCGTCGAATCACGGGTTCTCATTGTTCATCATTCCGCAATATCGTCGACCGCACTTTTTTCATCCTTACATAAGTCCTCCATGTCCTCGCAAAGCATGATCATAATTTACTTCAACATGATGGTCAACACCTGGAGCACCTGGATTCGCGGTATCGTTTCTTTGAGTCGCAGTGGAGCGATTGAGACATGAGTAACGAACTATATTGTTGAATCGCCCTTTTCGACCGGAAGTCGTATGTATATAGCCCGTTCTCTCCTTGTTCGACCAAGGCACAT
Organism: Aplectana chamaeleonis; assembly: GCA_029168955.1. NCBI lineage: Eukaryota > Metazoa > Nematoda > Chromadorea > Rhabditida > Cosmocercidae > Aplectana > Aplectana chamaeleonis. The sequence goes on from JAPDOI010000153.1 coordinate 29,204, forward strand.
CCTGGAGTTCCACTGCGTTGCGATTTGATCGCATACTTAGGAACTGAAGGTTCGAGTGGAACAGTGGCAAGAGACACCCCTGTCACGCACACGGTTGAGTGATCGATCCTCACCTACGGCCAACCAAGCCTTCTATCAAACCAAACCCGGGGTCAGCAAATTGGAACCAAATTTATATGGGAGGATAAGAATGCTGGCTTGAACACCGGCTGGTCACCGAAAATCATGTATAGGCCCATTGGACATTCAACAAGCCTATACGATTCTAAATGGAAGTGGTATGAGGGGCGCATCCCCAGCGGGATCGACATACGCCGAGAACTTTATCCTTCATGAAGAAACTGTAGGGATGAAGAGACGAAGCGTCCGTCGACTGCATTGTGGAACTAGCCTCAGCTTTATAAGAAGACGTGAACTTCCACTTTGTCAGAAGCTTTTCGTAGTCGACGAAGTCCAGAACTGGTAGTTTGCTACTCCCTGCAGACTCCAATGATCATGGCAATGGCTTCCGTGAGGTTCTTGAAAGTGAAATTCGGCTTGCTCTGATTATAGAGCCATATCCAAGAAAATCCAATTGGGCGACGGTTCCATCTTTGCGAATAAGGCGACAAAGTCACTTACCTGAGAAATCCCCCACACAAAATCATTTCCCACGTTTGCTCCGAAGTTTTGTCCGCAGAGCACAAAACACACCAAACAGGCGGAATTCAATATTTTAGAGATTTCTTTAACGATAATTTTTATGTGATATTTCAGTTTCGTGAGAATTTTTCCTCATTAGCCTATACTTTGTAGACTAACCTGCTCAAAACCATCAAAAACTAGAATACGGTTGTTATCATGAACACGGCCTTCAAAGAACACGCTCTACAGCCTCTTCCACTACCAAATTCGAACATTTGACTCATTTTGATTACAGAAAAAAATTGGATAAAAAAGGTCCCGCCAGAGATTACGTTGTGAATGCTCTTTCTAGAAAAGATATTGGGTACTCCAATTGAATCACATTGAATTCCTGATGTAAAGCAAACTGAAACACCTCCATTCCAGGCTCGACGTACTACTCGCCATCAACCGGCTACAGCAGTCAGCAGTACAACCCCAGCTCGTCCTCCAACTACTACACAAGCGGGTCGCAAGCCTACAACACCAACTCCAACTCACCAACCCGTTACTATGATGGCGTCCTTAACACAAATCTAGGCTACCCCAACCAGAACCAGCAGTACCAATACGGCACATCTAACACCTACGGTCAGACCAATGGACAGTATCAGAATACTGGATACAACAGTCAATATGGCTATTCTGGACAAACCCAGTACGACCAACAGCAGCAGTACAATCTGAACAACCAGCAGCAGTATAATAGCAACGCTCAGAGCTGGTGCTGCGGTCCTTCATCCACTTCATGCTGTTACCAAACGAGTACCGGCTCTTCGAACTCCGTCTACTACTATGACCCGACCATGACTAACAAATATAATAACGGTCAGTACGGCTACAGCAGCACCAGCAACAGCTACGGTAGCAGTTCCAGCACAATGTCACCCTACTACAGCTCAACAACAACCAGATCATACGGCAAAAAGAAGTAGTCAGTCTAGGAAATGAGTAACCGTTGAATAGCTCGTCGCTCGTTAAACATCATTCCTTAATAAATGTATATACCTCAAGCTTGCTGACCGATAACGGATTGTGAAAAAAATGATATATCATCCGTGTTCCTCTTTAGGAAACCGCGACACAGTCGGCGTGCGTGTCGAGCGACCATCACAAAGACATGAGTGGTGGCCATCGTGTACTCCTAAGGAGGCGGGAGAAACGGGGGAGGAGCGAGGTTTCTGATTGGACGCAACATGGGCTAGCCCCGGCCCCCCGCTGTTGCATCCAATCAGGAACCTCGCTCCTCCCCTGTTTCTCCCGCCTCCTCAGAGGTGTCGATACACGATGGCAACCACCCCAAAGACATTTTTAGACGAATTCTTTCACGGCTGCAGACAACTGACTGGGATAACTTCCAATATTCGTCTGATATTTCTGATAGTAGATTCACGTCAAAAAAATAACTTGGCGACGGCCGCTTGACACGCACGCCAACCGCGTGGGCGGGCAGTCTCATTAGCACGGATTTTTCAAGTGGCTCGAGTGGAAGCAAGAGAGTGGTAATCAGGGTCCAACGGGGTCGCGTCGCGACCAGGAATGAGCGAAATTCCAGTGTGCCGAATTCCGATGGTTTTTGCCCTTCCAATTCACGAAAAAAAGCCCCATAATGAGCAAAATCAGATATAATTCCAAGACTACAATTTTGGGAGGTTGAACAGAGTAACTGGCCGGACATTTGGGATGTTCCTGGAGGTGCTGAATCAGAATCTGAGGTCTGTACTCACCTTTCAAAAAAGCAAGACCCACATATCGACAGGAACTATAATTGCTTGAAATAAGGCTGCAACCCAGTGAGAATTTTTTAATCTAATAGGGACCTCTGCTTCGTCTGTCTACGTGGAGATTACAAATTGAACAAACGGTACGCATGGTCTCTTCGTGTATACATATAAGTCTAGTGAACAAAACGGAGCTGCGGCTCAAGATCGTCAGGCGCGGTCGAGACCCCGTTAGACGGGTGCGCCGCCAGCGTCGCACGGCCCGCGGCAGTGATCGCACTTTGAACATTCGCTAGACTAAATTTAGGAATAAGCTTTTACCTACTATAGTATTTTAGCCTATCTGTGCTCCAATCTACTTAAAACGATTCTCAAAGTCTGTATATTTCATCTTTTACAAGGGTTACACTAATAAAACCACTCTTACTAAATACAATATGAATATTTAATTTTGTTACACATGCAAGGTAATAACTTGATTAGTGGGTGTCGCCTGCGTCGTGATATTTTAGAAATGGACATGAAAATATGGATTGTTAGGTAACCTAAGGGAGTGAATATTTAACTTAGTGAAGGAAACTTAGGAGATCTACATACGTCAGAAGTGTGAAAATCACAAAAAATTTGGAATTTTGATATCGATCAATTATCTAGAGCCTTTTGAACAATTTTCTTTACTTTTCGATTATGCTAATGCCGACTTTTGAAATTCATAATTCTTTTTTTTTCAAGTATTCAAACTCTAGGGAATTTCCAGCTCTCACCATTTCTAGTGACCTAGGTTACGACCATCACCCAGCAACCTAACATCGTTAATTTTGAAGGCAAAGAGAACTGAATAATTAGGTTTCTCCGACAATATACAGGACCGCGTCAGATGCAGCACGTACCCCCTAATAAAAGGAATCTGTGAGAAAACTTCATTCCTCATCGTAACACAGTCTGATGTTTCCTAGCTGTTATCAGACAAATGAAAAAAAACAATAAACGTAAGCCTGTCAGCTGATCGGCAACAAATCTATACTAAGCCTAAAACTTCTCAACAACTTTAAATATCAACAATATTCAAGGCGAATTTTTTTGCATTCTTCCTATTTACATTCAACTAAACATACAGCAACCAAACTAATTGTAGAATTCGGTTGATCAAAAAATCCATCATTTCAGAACCACAACAAAGCTTTTTTATCTTGGTAGAATTGTACAGCGTCGCCATAGGGTGATTGTCTAGCTGCAGACAGCGGGAGCGGTCATGCCGCGGCACGCATAGTCCGATTTCTGAGAGAAAATGCTGTAGGTTAGTCGATCGCACACCTCATCATAAAGAATAATGATGTTTACCGCAACGCGACCGCTCGCGCTGTCCACAGCTACCGGCCCGTCCTCGGATACGAATGTGCATGTAAGTTTTCGTAGATTAAATATCGTCTTCTCAATTTTTTGAGCCACACACAACGCCCCAAGCTAGGGACTGTACCGAGCCGATCCAAGAACTTATTTCCCCTAATCCCATCGATTCCGATTCATCAACTCCGCCAGACTACTTTCGACAGTTCGATGAGTGTGTAGCAGGTTGCCCACATTTGCTCGACGTCGCACAGCATGCTTCGATCCTTCCGTACGTTTCTCCTGAGAAAAGACAATTATCGTCAGTCGTCATATATAATCATAAAATGTCATAGACGTCCGCACTACAATGCAGGATTAGTGACGTCGCGCACGTAAACAAGCTTAAGTAAATTTTTTTGCGAGGTGCTGCTTAAGATGGAAACGGTTATTTATACTCTGCGACTAATGCTGTCGCAGAATAACAACAGATCTGAAGATTCTTCGAACAACTTTGAAGAAATGCAAATTCAAAAAATATATTCATCATAAAGTTTCTTTGAACTCATATTAATCTTAGCTTCGAATAGTTTTCGTGAATCTCCTATTCATGCCATTTAAATAGAGTTGATTTCTAAAGTAATTAAAAGTCTAAGCTCTCCAATACTTTTATCACCTACAATATGAGGAATGTTGCTAAGATATTAGAGTCTGATGGTTTGAAGAAGAAAAAACAGACTTCAAATTCTCTATCACCTAAGATTATCCTCAAATCAATAAAAGGCATGGGACAACTTCACCATGTCTTCCTTCGAGATTTTCTTGAAGACGGTCCCACTCTGATTCCAATTATATCTCTAAAATCATACAAAAAGACCCTGACAACGGAGTTAAGGACCTCAACGAATGCGCAATAGTGAGCGGCTGAAGCATGATAGACCAGTTTTCCAAATTTCCGTCACTTCCAACTGCTGGAGGAAAGGAAGGAAACTCAGAAAAATCAAAACAAGTTACTTGTAATATAATTGTAACTTACTTGAATGTCTCAAGTAACTTACATTTATATTACATGTAACATACATTTATATTACATGTAACATACATTTATATTACATGTAACATACATTTATGTTACATGTAACTTACATTTATAATACATGTAAGTTAAACTTATGTTACATGTACCTTACATTTGAATTTTCCCAAAGGGGGGCCCCCACGAGCCGCACACGACACGCGACGCAGAGGGCGCGTCCCAGGCCCCACACTACGCCAGAAGAAAGCTGTGCAGGGCCTTTCCTGCTGGTATGGGGTAAAGTGCCTCAAACTTGGGTAATTGAACCAACAGCAACGCCAGTCGTATGGCTGACCACGCGAGTGCGTCGTACATCAACCTTGGAAATATTCTTGGTCGATTTAAGTTACCTGCGACTTATAATGGGCCATTTAAGTTACATGCAACATATCGGAGGCGCACTGCACGCAGGATCCTCTCAGAAACCGAAAACAAGTTACTTGTAACATATCTAAGCTGATGTTAGTTACTTGGGACTTATTTCAAGTCATTTAAGTTACATGTAACATATCGGAGGCGCAGCGCACGCAGTATCCCACCGATATGTTACATGTAACTTAAATGGCCTGAGATAAGTCGCAAGTAACTTAGATCGGCTCAGATATGTTACAAGTAACTTGTTTTCGGCCTTTTATATTACAAGTAACTTGTTTTCATTTTTCTGAGAAAGACGGCCTATTCTTCACTAACCATCGCTCATCTTGCCACTGTTGAGCTGAAAAGGTTGCCAAAAGGGATGTGACAGAGTGGTTTCTACCTGCAAGCGCGTTAGGTGGTTTATTCCTATATTTCGTTTATTCGGAGGATGTGAGACCTTGCACGTGGCAGGGGTTGTATAGGGTTGGCCTACTTCACAATGTGAAAAAAAAATCTACCAGTGCCAGAAGTTGGACTGTGCCTTTAAGTACAGTATACATATTCACAAAAGTAGTTAATTAGGCGACGCTAATATAAGCTCATACGATCTCTACTACAACACTTAGAGACACAGTCCAACCTCAGAGACAAAATCTGTGATTTCCATATGATTGCGAAGCGGACATGCCCTCCTCTATAACACGTGTCAAGTGCGACCTTTCAATTATTTCGGATAAGCGATATATAGGAAGAAGACACCATGGCACACCCACTGGAAGAAGCCACCTCACTGTTGACCTCTAGAACTCAAGAGTGGCTAGATGCGCTATCTATTTCATCGAAAGCCACGTTACTCCCTGAAAAAAGCCTATGTCTTCCTTCAAGTCTAACACCGAAAACATGTCGCCTATGAGGGAAAACACAGGCTTCGGGCAACTCGTCCACAATAATTTCGCAAATCAAAATAAGGTAAATTGTGATAGATAATAACTCCGTTCGTATGGAGGGCGAATTTGAGCGATTCCGGAGGTATCGTTGGGGCCAGGGTGTGACCGTTTTCAAAATAGGCAGAAAATCAAGAAAAGCATTTCCTGGGTGTACGACGCCTTTAAGCTGCAAGAAGCGTAAAAAAACGGACAAAAATCGTCTTATTTTGACCATGTTGAGCCACCAAAGCGCCTCGGCTCCTCCTATTTTCTGGCTAACCCCGACTCTGGAACTGATTGCTTATTTTGGCACGGCTTTAACGCCTCCAACGCGTAAGCGTTCTAGTACAGGCCAATAATGTCTATGCAGAAGGGGTGAGCCCACTATGGTATCACAATTCGCCACGTCCATTTTCCGCGCCGCAACGACTCTCCTGATTTTGGAAGGGAAGGAAAACTCCGCGCTGGTGTTCAACTTGCGCACGGGACAGAAAGTGGGCGTGTCGAAGTGCGGTAACACAGTGCCCCCCCTTGCTGCGATAGCACGTCCTTCTGAATTATTTCAACACGTGTACGAGCCCGGTATTAACACAGCGTCCTGCCGGAGCATTATTTAGACCTCATTGTTAGTGCATTTCTATAAAGAGCATCCTAATCACTGGAAAATTCAGTTTTCTGTTCACACAGGAAATCAGTGATTCACAAATTTTCTTAGACCGCAGTCACTCCCAGAATTTCATGAATATAAGTCAATTAGGTAATCGTGCGTATCTGAATGCACTTTCTGTGATCGGAAATCTGCTAATCATCACTGAAACTGCCTACTTTACTTTACTTGTTCCTCGTTGCTAAGCCTTCACAGTGAGCGTGAACAGGAAAAAATCATTGTTGTCAGTGATAGGAGACACAAGAAGGGCGCAGGTTTTTCTTGTTTGACTTCGCATTAGACTAATGGATTGGACCACTAATAGGACAAATCCACCACTCCTAATCGCGAAAAACATAAACTGAACACGAACCTTGCCAGGCATCCTTTGAGCTTCCAACCTTGATTGCTCCTGTTCCCGCATCTCATCACGGCCACTCACATTTTTCGCCGCAAAATAGTCAGATTCCACTTCCTAAGGGCAACGAAGAAAATTTGAGAAAGAAAGAGTCCAGGGTGGCCTCTAAAGCCAACTGTGAACGCAAATGTACTCACCGCCGTTACATAAGGTCGACAAAGCTGCTTCATAACATTAAGTTCACGATCGAATCGTTGCCGCAAAACTGCAACTTGTGCTTTCGATATAGCGACATTGGGACGACCAGTGCTAAATCACATGCTTTATAACGCTCTTCATAATACGTTCATGCTACGAATGTGTTAGATACGAAATGAAGCTGTCAGCAGAAAGGGCGATGTGAGGGTGAAACTTCACAATAATTTTGATCGAAATGGTTTCAAACATTGATGGTGATCTACAGCATGTTACATAAGGCCAAAAGCATGTCCCATGTGTCCCACACGGTCACAAAAGCGCAGACTATATGTAACTCAAAATGTCCCACTGGGCTACTCAGACACTCGTAGTTGCGTTCCACCAGATCGCTGTCGTATAAAGGCCGTTGACCCGAAACATCCGTTTCCCGGAGACATCGCTCTTCGGTGCTTTCTTTAACGCCTGGTTCTCTCCGAAACACCTTCTGTTTCACCCGAAAAACCTGGCGTTTGCCCCGAGACAAGCACAAAGAAGAGCGGTCTGGCGGAACACAACTACGAGTGTCTGAGTATATATGACTTACAAGGGAAGTATACAAAGCGTATGTCGGACCTGCGAAAACGACTAGCATCGTTAGTATCTCTTATGGCTCAATAGTAAAAATGCGCAGTAAACCGTCCCGAGCTGCAGGTTCAAACAAGTTACGAGCATTTTTCAAGCTTCGCGAAAAGGCAGGCAATTTTTGGGAGTTTCAACAAATTTCTCGGATTTTACTGAAAACTTGTATGTAGGGGTAACCTAGGGTGCTGAAAACAAATCTGGGGTCTGTTTGTCGAAATTCTGAGGTTTACTGTAGGTTATGGTAGGTAAGATGTAATTTAGGGAGCAAAACTTATATAATATGTTCGAAATACGGCAAATGGACATCACACTACCGTATATTCACCGTAATCTCGAAAAAATCGATAAACGGACTCCAGATTCGTGTTGAGCACTCCAAATAACCCTCAGAGAATGATTCTTAGACACATCTATCGTAAAAAACCGGAATTCTCGAGAGTGGCGTTTTTCCCCAGAAGTTTTCACTGGTTGGGAAGTTTCGAGCGAATTAGGCCGAAAGCTTTGGGAATTGACAAACAAACCTCAGATTCGTGATCAGCGCCCCTAAAAACCTCTCTGGGAAAATTTTAAGTCAAATCTGGAACTTCTGAAGCGCTTTCACAACCCCTAATTGATATAAATAACCGCCCAACCGAAAATCCGTGCAAGTCCAGAACGCTGTCAGTCTGCGTAAAGTTTGGAAAATGGGCTTACCCCCAAACTTTGCTCAGGGTGGGTAGTTTTGGGCGCTGAACACAATCATGAGATCTGTTTCTGGATTTTTCAAAGACTAATGCGCGTTTTGAAAGGTACAAAAACAGCAAAAATCGACCGTTTTGGGCTCATAGCTTCTCTGAACCTGCGGCTCGGGACGGGGTACTGCGCAGTTTCACTACATATTCCCAAGAGATATTAGCAATACTATTCGTTTCCGCATATCCGACATACGCTTTGCATACTTTCCCTCGTTAGATTGTCCCATACGGTCACAGAAGAGTGGGTCTTACATGACAGAGCTGGTCCCACACGGCCACAAAGCGTGAGCCACGAATGCCACAGACTGTTTCAGGCAGTCACAGAAGCGTGTCTCATGAATGGGCCAGATTGCCCAAAGGAGCCAAAAAGCGCGAACCAAATAAGGCCCAGAATGTTCTATCCGGTCGCCGCGATATGGCCCCGTCTATAGCGGACGTCCCAGCGTCAGTGACGCTGTGGGTTTGCATCTTCATTATTTGTAATTGATCTGACTCCCCAGCGACCACTGCAGGCGGCCTGTAGCTGACGGTGGAGGCATAGCGGCTGTCACTAATATTATCAATACCATCGTTAACCCCATGCCGTCCTCGGGCGTGTTGCATGCGCCAGCCGTCTAGCGTCATGCGCCAGCGTATGAACCACGACTTGCCGCTTGTCGTCTGCTATGGACGGAACCTATAGGACCGACTTTCTCCCAAATGACTACAAATGGGTGGCCCGTATATGTTCCTCACCACCAAATCTCAAAGTAAGGTAAAGATTACCCCATGAGCTGATTAATAAAAGAGTTGGCCCTATAAAAGTACTTCCACTTCGCCGACTAGCTACAGATAGGTCGACCTTCTGTGATACTGGCTCCTCCACCCGACTTTGAATTCTTAGGCCACCAAGGATCCGACTTGTCCCACTTGGCCAAATGTGGTCCAAACTACACCCTTCTCGCCAATGCCACACAAATCTAAGGAAAACTACTCAGAAAGCTTCATGCGACCATGGAAACGTGGGCCACAAACTATTTACAATGACAAAAGATGTGGCCAGACTATGTCCGCAGGCTGCGTATCTTAGCTATGATTGCTCTCCCGGATGAGTAAAATGATGAGTAAAATATTGCGTATATCCTGATGAAGGTCCAGCCGAATTGCTGCGACTAAGCGCAACGGGGGAGGGGAGGGTCACAAAAGCCGAAAACGAAAAATTTGCAGGGGGGTTGTGAGCACGAAATATTTTTTGAAAGACATATGATCCCGTCTTTTACGCTATTTCTGAGTTGTGGCCCAGGTTCTCGTCCATTTCACAATTTTTTCCGCAGGCGAAAAAACCTTAGAAGACCAACTCGAAAAAGTTGAAACGTCCGCTCCGAAAACCATTTAAAGTCCGGAGAGCAATATCCCTACAAATCGGAATCCTCTTGCATCAAACACCGCAATTTCAGAAAACGGCGCAACGGAAATTTCTCTTTCTATAGGATTTTTTGAAAACTTTCTTTCAGTAGCACTTAATCCTCGAAGCATCCTCCGTAACATCACTCACACAGTCCTCAAAAAGAGATCTGGATTTCCGTTTTTGAGTCCATCATTGAGCGCTTAAAGATCAGTCGAATAACGCGCTCAGAATGCAGCGACGAAAAAGTATACCAATGCCCTAAGGGGAGGGGTTATTCGGGGTGCTGTACGCAAAAATCATGTTCGTTTTCAGTTTAAAGCACAATTAAACATCGCGCATGAGTAACTAAATTTCTAGGGGTGATCGTGAGAATTTTGGAAATTTCATCAAAATTTTCGATCACAACGAAGTGATCGTATAGCTTAGGTTGCTAGGATGAGTCCGGGCGGAGTAAGCAGCGGAGCGGTCGGTGATGGCAAAATATAAGTGATAAGGAGATTTTGACATGATAAGCCCGATAAGCCTTGCTTCGATCGGCTCAAAATGAGCGACCCAGGCTATAGCTCCGGCGAAGTTCTGCACAACGGCCGGCTGGACCCTGACCCTAATATAATAGGAAAAATGTTGAATGTGAGACGAGAGCAGAATGAAAAAAAGCAGGTAGAAATCAACTCACGCCTTCCTCTTCGGTAGAGGCGGGCCGCTGTATCCGATCTCCCACACACGACGATTCCAGTGCGGAATATTCAAATTGCCGCGCAATGCACGGGTCAGAAACATCTGGAACATGAGCGAAATCTCGATAACAGTTGTGAAACAGCAGACGAGATGAGCAGCACATAAATTTCATTCTAAACTTTTAACTTTAGATTCCCCCACTGCCTTGTTGGCGTCCAGCGGTGTTAATGGATCCCCCATTGGACAAAAATTCTCATGAAAAACCCCTGAAATCCGCGAAAACCCACTCGTATACAAGCCCGTAACGGTCGCGAACTGCTGGCCTACCCCCGATCTACAGTTCCCCTGCTCTTGGCGAGACCAACATGGATTGGTGGCGCACATGCGACCATGGATTCGGAACCCATGTCAGTCTTGCAAGGAACAGGGGGCACTGTAGAGCAGGGCAGACCCGCAGATTTCGACCACTACTGGTTTGTGCCCGGTATTGGATAACCGGACAGCGTGGACACAGGTTCTGAGATTGTGATAAATGGCATGAAATTATATTAAATTTCAAGCTAGTTTGCCTTCAGCGGCCACTATTACATCTTTCGGTCTCTGCTCAGAAAATGAGACCGTGCTGTCCGGTTACTCAATACCGGGCGACTTTTCGCTGCTCGCCCGAAATCATGCGACGTGTTGCGCACGATGCCGGATTATGCTGCTGGCAGCGCGTGCCAACTTTCTTAGGCCTAGTGCATACTTCCCGCAACAGTGGATGTCATACGTATTGATTTACGGTCGATATGGATGACAGACACTAAGTCGCGTCGCCCGTCGTGGGAAGTATGCACTATGCCTAAATGAGGAACCCACTGCAGCAGGTGGCCGAAATTTGTCATGTGGGTGGTGGGCAGCGTCCGAGGAGTTAGGCATCATTTATACTTTCGCCGTCGAGCGGCGCGGCGAAGTGCAATTCTATAATATCGATCCAGCTGCGTCGCGTGATCAATATCACAGTAATACACTGTGCCGCGTTGCTCAGCGGCGAAGTACAAACGACCCCTTAGGAGCTCGCCCAAAACGGGATCCGACCCCGATTTACGAGTGTGCGGATCGCCCGGGACGCAGTTCTTCGCACCGTGCAGCGAGGAACGAAGATGTGAAAGGGCCGACTGCTTTCATCCATGCTTCAACCAGGAGGTTAAATCGACTTTTTTGCATAAAATTTTCAACTTCTCGAAGCTCGGCAAAAAAGGATTGAGTTCTGTAATAACGATTGCGCCGCGTCACGTAATCTACAGTATCGGACTGCGAGTGTAGCGTCGCCCCGCGGCGGAACTATGAGAGCGATGTTCTCCATCAAAAAACGACTCGACTTCCGAAAAGCAAGTCTCCATTCCGCTCATCTGTCTCCCAAATTTCCAAAACATATGGTTAGGTCCGTGGCTTGTTTCCTTAAGAGAAAACATTTGAGAGCGAGCGGGCTTCAAAAAAAAAAGCGAGCTTAAAGCGCAGCGGTTAAAATCTCACCAACGGCTGGCTAGTTCTTACCAGCCAGCCGCCAGTGTGATTAAAACCTCTCGCGCCAACCGCGAGTGATATTTGAATGTTTTTTTCTTGAGAAAGCAGGTCACGGACCTAACTGTATATTACAAAATTGAACCGTACAAAGGTCTGCCCTGTGAAATAGAAAACGAATTCTATTTTGCAGCGGAATGTTTTAAGTGCCTCTGCGTGCGTGCGCGAAGGGAAAACGAAAGAGCAGTGTAGGCAATGCACTCGCTCGCACCGGAGGCAAGTAATTTTCACCCCTAAGCATAGTGTAAACAACCGCAATGATACCATACAAGGGCTTATACACGTAGGGGAGTTCCCTTTAAAATAAAAATACAAAACAGAATACCATAACCAAGTTGACCATTTATCATGCAAAATAAACTGTTATGTCATAAAATTCTTCCATTTAATAAGCCACCAAACCATAACTATACACCATGCAAATCATATAGTTTAATTAATATTCTCAAGTTTGATGAATAAATACATATATGAACAAACCTAATATTTCACATAAACTACGCAAGTAAGGAAACACAAGTGATTTAATAGTTGTTTCTCTAAAAATGGGGATTAATACAATGATATGAATAAAAAAAAGTTCCGTAAAATAAAAAAGCAATGAGAAGCATAATACGCAGAAGTGAGTATTAATAAACATTAACGAGTTAGAATTACATCCAGAAATTCAATCCCACTAACTGAATCACAACAATTCTTTGCGAAGATACGGAAAATCGGCACTGGTTCAGAGAACCTACAACGACGTTACGTAAAGTCAACTTGGCGTCACCATGCCCTAAATTTACGATTAAAATTGCGCGATGTAGCTGTAGGTCCTCTCAATCAGCACCGCAGAATTTAATGAATCACATAACTCATCTGAGAAGTAGAATTAGAAAGTTGATTTATCACACAAACACTCGTTTCCCAATTTTGTTCTCGAAAACTCGGAAACTGAACACTAGAAAACCTAGGAAATGTTAATATTAGAGCATAGGCGCCAGCCGGTCCTCAAACTGCGCTCGGGAGCTTTCAGTTTTTTTTTTCGCTTACTTTTATAAATTGAAATCCGAAATTTGGCACAGTTGCTACAGAAGGCGTCCGGACCATGAAATAAGGGAAAGTCCTAGTTGGGAGAAGCTTAATAAGGTAATTACAGCAGTAAACTAAGTACCTTGCGAATACCTACAGGACGGTGATACAGTATATGCAACTCATCGCTTACTCCTGAGGCGGCATGCATGAACGCTTATGAAAAAGGATAGTGAGCCGCTCCGCGTTCTACGTGCGAGGCGTCGGGCCAGAGAAGCACATGCCATCCCATCGCGTAGAGCCACAACCTCACTACGCACAACAAACTCCCTGACTAACCGCATTTCTTTAGTTTTCACATAGTTTTTTTAAGATTATATTTGAGTTTTTTTATTTTGCTGAAATATTTCGCAAATATTCAACTGCTCCAGACATGGATGAAATTGAAGAAATGCAGTTAGGAGGGGAGTTCGTCGCGTGTAGTGAGGTTTCGCCCACACACACTATAGGTATGGCGTGTGCTTCGGGTCGCCTCTGCCCCGTCGCTTTGCGCGTAGGGCGCGGTGCGCCTCTGCCCTCTTAAGCGTTCATGCATGCGGCATCTGGTCACCTAGAGATATAAGCTCGAGACCGCAAGCTGCGGTGGATGTATGTGGATAACGGGCTACATAATACTTACCACAACCTACTACGCCTTCCGAAAAAAAAAAACTCAAAGCGAACGCGTTTAGCGCCCCACAAAACTCTACTGGAAAATGGAACCTGGGTGTTTTCTAAACCATCTCAAACTCTCGAAGTTGTGCTCAGGCCGTTGCCTATGAAAACCGAATTCGTTGACCCGAAACGTCGGCCATTAATCTCGAGACATCGCTCTTCGGCGCTTTCTTTAAGGCCTAGTTTTCTCCAAAACACCTATTTCACTCGAGAAACCTGACATTTACCCCTAGACAAGCGAAAAAAATAGTGATCTGGCGGAACACAACTACGAGTGTCCGAGATCGTAAATCAAAGAGGACTCCAGAGGTCAAATTTGTTCTGCCAGATTTTGTCCAAGGGGCTAGTCAAGGCGCCAATGACAAATATGTGGTTTGATTGCAGAATTTTCGAGAACAAAGCACAGGTTTTAGCAGGCTCAATCCAGTTAATTGAGCCCTATTTGCTTCGCTACACTGACACACCGTCTCAAGATTATAGCTCTTCAGGACCAGCTTCTATGATCAAATTCATACGCCAAATCACCTTAGCGGACCAGTACATATCCACAAGATACTTCTCTTTCGCAGGTACGATAAGCCTGCGTTTCAAATTCCGGAATCAAGCGCGACACTTCGTACTTGCACAGGAATTCGGGGAGGCCATCCGAGGCTCAATTCGGAGTTCTTATCCTCCAAAACAAGTTCGATTCCATTGGCAGAATTCGAACCTGACAAAATGCGGAGGCATCGACCCCTCTTTCCACCACGCTACAAGTGCCGTTTCCTGAACCATTCTGCCAAAAGTCACCTTCGCGCTCAGACAGCGTTTGAAGGAAATTGAGGAAAAAACGAAAGAAAGCCGGAGGAACAGGTTTTTTGGGTCGTGTACACAGAATGGGAAGAGCCTAGGAGCAGTTGGGCTGGCACACACGACACGCGTAACGGAGAGCCGCTGCTTCCATGTGTCATGCTAGCGCCGCGCGCGTCGCACCTAGCCAGCCGAACTGCTCCCAGGCCCTTCCCATTAGACGTATTCGATCAACAAAGTCAGAGAAACATACGTCAGCCGCCCGCCTTCACACGCTTCTCGCACCTGCAGACCGACTGATCAGGGAAGAACACTCTTACAGCTCGCTATGCCAGTTTTTTAACGATAAATATCTGGCAACTACAGAAGCGGTTAATCCTACTTGGCGAACAATGCATATCCATCCATAATCCACCCGATATTATCACAAATAAATAATCCACGAACAGTAGCCCCGCGAAAATCACTGCGTCCTAAGATGCGGTCCAGCAGAGCCGATCCGTGAAGCGGGACGTCGTAGCTCATTGATCAGAAGACGAATACCCTGCTGAGCCCACGGGCCCATTTCGTCAGGAAATTCTGCTTTTAATCGATCGAAAAAAGTATGCGCATCCTCAAACTTTTCTCGATCAATAGCTGAAAATACACAAATATATACTATTTTTCGTTAGCGGAAGTAGTATGCACTGCATTTCACTCACAGTCAACAACATAATTTAGGCTTTTCAGGCATCGTTCAGACACTCGACCTTCATCAATTGCATCTTTCAATTCGGAAATTCTTAACTGAATGCCTCGGCTGATATTCTGAAAGAAAATAAATCGTATGGAGGCAGAAAAATATAACTAGCGTAAACAAAAATACTGCACTTACAGCTGATACTTTTCTGCTCGCGGCCAACAGACATAATATTAATTGTTGCGGACTCATCGAAACATCACCAGGAGCTTTCGCCAAAGCACTGAAAAGTCCACATCATAGCGCAAGATAAAATACTTGTTTCCTGCAGTTGACGTCAGCATCCTACTCACGCACTGGCATATGGCTACAATATGCTTTCAACATCAGTACCCCGGCGAGTGGAAAAGCTCAACATAACCAAGTGCAGCGAATGCGTTGAGCTCTTGCCTTACCAACGATGTTAGCCTGCGATCATACTACACGATTGTTATGGTGAGCGAAATGGCAGTTCCTAGAGTGAACCGGGATGAGATATTAATCTTGGAACGGTATATACCTCAAGGGGTCTGCAGAGTTGAAGACGCGGCGTTACTCGCAGCGACGAGTAGAGTTGGGTGATGCAATATTGAGTACATTCGGGGAAGAGGACGACCAACGCGGCGTGAAGGGCCACGAAGGGCACCGCAGTGTTTTGACGCCGCGACGGCCCTGCGTCAATGCCAGCGAGCGGCAACCGGCGCGGCGACGATAATGTTCGTAAACATTTTTATCGCCGCGTAAAGGCTGACGCTCGGCGACCATTCGCCGGTCGGTCCAACTCTGCAGACCCCTTCGACCTTCAACCACTTGACTGAACATTCGAGCGAACATGAATATCCCCGCGATTTTAGCCTCATTGCCCAATGGAGAGCGAAGCCGATGTCATCGCGGAGATATCAATACTTGCTAGAAATTCTAGAAATATGGTTGAGAACGGAGGTGTCAACCGTTTTCGGATGTATACCTCATACTATTTCACTCCACAAACCGCCGCTGAGCCTATCAAAACAATCGATCCGCTCCCATGCTCATTATCGCGCCGATGGATCGATAACGCTTCTTTTCAAGCATCGCCGCGAGGGTACTAAGATCCCGGCTTTACTATAGGATCACGTTGTCCTGTAACAGGAGTACACATTGCAGATGTGCAACTCTTGCCGCGCCCACACCCTCGTCGCGGCTGCGCGTGCCCCTTCTTCTTTGCAGCCACAGAGAAGAAGGGGCACGCGCAGCGGCGACGAGGGTGTGGGCGCGGCAAGAGTTGCACATCTGCTTAGTACCTCGCTGCGCCCCTATTGTATGGTCGACTACAGTGTTGTTATTAGGGTGTGTTGCGTTTTTTTACATAAACATTTTGCTTCGTTGCGTCATGTTACATTCTGATTTGGTTGGTTGTATAATGCTGAATTATACCATGTTATGTTATGATTCCCTATGCTACGCTGTTGTGTCAAACATGGTCGCCACAAAAACATTAGGCTGGTGAATGGAATAGGCCGCGGTGTACAAAACCCCGTTGAATGACGGTGTCGCGAGCGCCGCAGGCCTCATACGCACCACGTCTCGTTTGCTCAATCTTTCTTAACGAGGAGGCGAGCGGGGGAGCTTTTCTCGCTGTGGCCATGTGGCAGACCACAGCCGCAAAAAAAAAATTCCAGAGAGTGACTCGACTATACAGGCTATAAAACGGCAAAATTCACTTGGTTCCTACGCGTGCTGGTGTGAAGCGGAGGTTAGAGACACAGTGAGAGAGCGTAGGGCAGACGGAGACCGAGGCGTCGCGCGCCGCTCGCGCCTCGAATGATGTGAATTTCGACGTTTTGTAGAGGGTAAGATAAGTCGCCCTGAGGCTTCGTCCATAATAGATGTCTTAGCGTCAAGTGACGCTGGGGGTCTGCATCTTTGAAATTTATTATTGATCTCACTAGCCAGCGAGTCCCCACCGACAACTGCAGAAGGCCTGTCGCTGAGGTGGAGGCATAGCGGCTGTCACTAAAATTATCAGTACCATCGTTAACCCCGCGCCGCCCTCGGACAAGTTGCATGCGCCAGCATTCGAACGTCATGCGCGAGCGTTTAAGTGCATGCGCACATAATTATTTCGAGAACAATAGGATAATGCGTCTTATCGTCCTCCAAAACACCCTATAGTCGAGTTGAAGGCGCTGTACTCGAATCGAACACTTCGGGAGTTGCAGCACGCGCTTTCGTTTGGCTGACAATGAGTTCACGTGCTTCTGCCGGAAAACTGAATGTTCGTATTGCCCCACAAACCGATTTGTAGTCGAAATAGACCCCACCGGCGCCTCAATAAACGGAAAGCACAGACTGCGACCGTCTTTTTTGTGCATGTAAATCCAATAAATTGTGTAAGGAAAATCGGATCACATTATCTGCAGAACGAAAACCCCTGCTGCATAGTCCCTAGCATGAGAGACATTTCTAGAATTATAGCCTTGCATACATTTTTTTTTTCTCATCTTCACCACGTGAGGGTGCAATTCGTGAGAAATCTTCTGTTATGATTTCTAGACAAACGCGTAGTCATCCATCTACCAGCAACCTTCTCCCACACCTCTAATTGAACCGTTAATTGGTTCCTGATGTTCATATACTGCACACAAGGATGACAACGTTACATCTCCTAGATCGCCGCCTCCTGTCCAGAAAAAAAATCTCAACTTTAGGACACATTAATTTCAAGATTTTTGCTCCTTCTATCAAATAAGCCTGAACTTCCTGTCGAATCTTCATGCGTAAAATGGAGCGACACGATGCTATAGCAGAGAATCGCTTATTTGCAAGACTGTTAGTTGTTATAGGTTTGCTTGCACAACTTTGTTTAAGAATGTTGGAGTTTTTTTCTTTTTTAGAAGTTCGACGTCCGAAAGAGACATGGGCGCGACGGTAAGTTCTTGCGACTGGTAGAGTATTGAAATCGGAGGCCAAAATCAATAACAATGGATCCCCTGTAAGGCAGAATTTCACACCTCGCGTTATCGGGCAATAAAACCAGACACTCTATATACGAAGAAGCATTGAGTGTAATTTTTGACATTTCAAACGGCGTAGGTGTTATGTTCTAAGTTCGGTTTACATTGTTATCTCAACCTCGTTTACAAGCACCTAGTTGATTTGAACGGAAGAGCTCTCCCCATTAACTTCCCTAATGATATCAACTCAACGCAAAGAACTAGCTCACTATTAAAGCTTTGGCGCAGCGATTCGGGAATGAATCTGCATGTTTTTGAATTTTTTATGCCTTTTATGGCTTGATATACACTACAAGGTAGCTGAATTGAATACAAAACTTGGGAGTCAGACAGGACTCGAACCTGCATAGCATCGCTCTGCGGGCGTGAGTGTTACCATTACACCAACCACACCCGTTCTGCATTCCTCAGCTTGTTAAGAGAAGAACTGTGTAGGCAAATAAGCAATTACCCCGTAAAGGGCATGATCTGACAAACACAAATCGGCATCGAATCCAGCTCGGCTTAGGCCTTTTGTAGATTGGAACATCTAAATTCCGTCATCAGAAAGCCTCAACCTAAATGGATTTAAAGCCTACTGGTGCTAGCCTGATCATACCCGTTGTCGGGTGACTGCTGTTCTGCCTACGCAGTTCTTGTGCCAACTAGCTGACGAAATCAGAGCAGGTGTTGGTTTAATCGCAACATTCTCGCCCGGAATACGATTTGATGTAGATCCGAGACCTGCCTGACCTCTAAGTTCTGTATTCAGCTCGGCTGTCTTGTATTAATTGTGTCTGGTTTAGAAGTCCGAACTTGTCTCATACCTCTGCGCTCTTTGTCTTTGAATTTACGAGGATATCGGGATGCATACACCTCATTCTGGCAATTTCGTGCTCAACCGCCTCGTATGAGAGCAGTCCCATACTTAAAATCAATTCTCGAGTACGTAAAAATATATGGGTTTAGTCTTGTTTTTCGAGAAGTTCAGTCATTTCCGGATTACTTCCGCTCCCTGTGCAACAAGAACGGATCCCCTTTCCCATGTTCGTTAGCGCTTAGCAGCGCTAATTGAACCATTGGTGAACACTGAACCTAAGATCATTAAATGCTGGATGACGGCATAGCTCCGTGTTTCGTAGAATCGAGATTCTCCTTATTTCGAAATACGTATATCACTGTCTCGTTTCGTTTTATTGTATTTTCATGCGGTTTTTTGTGTTTCATGCATTTCATAAAATATTTATGGACTTGAGTAAATATACAAAATTTGTTCCTTTTTGTTGACCTTCTCGTTCCAATAGCATTATTCCTTAACACTTTTTCCACTTTTTGAGCTATTTTCAATTCTGCGCTTACTTTTTCATTGTTCTTCTTGAATTTTGAATCCAAAAACACAAATGCCTACGAATTTAAGCAACATCCTCACCGAAGGCTCACTCCTTCGTGCGTTGACGGTCGTCTCGCTGAATCTACTACACAATTCGGTAACGACGCTATCACATCATTTTGTCGAAGGAGAGCCGGCTGTGGAGAGTCGACACTCGCCGACATTCGGAGAGTATTGGGCGACGAGGACGACGACGCTGTCGAGGCTTGAGTGGTATGGAAAATATCGGCGGACGACGATGACCATGCCACTTGAGTACAATGATGATTGGGATTCTGAAAGAATGAACATTCTCAAATTACTGTTAGGAATAAGTGCATTCACAATAATTAGATTACATGGTAAGGACAAAGATAAAAACCATAACTCACAGAATGTGAACGGACTATGAAAGGATCAACAGACTTGGCACCAGTTCCACCACCTGCAATAGATTTTATACTCTTCAGTATAATATCTGGTATAAAACGATTGGAAAGCAACCTGTAACAGTGAATGCGTCGTAAACGGGACGATGAGCTTCGCGTCGTGTCGATGACGACGGCATCGTCGGTGACGACGACAGCGTCGTGATGAGAGAATCTGATGACGTCTGCGACGTCACCGATGAGAACGCAATATGGCTATTCACTACTGACACAGCCGCCGCCGCCGTCGACAAAGAGCACGCCGTTAGTCCCTGAAAAAAAAACCATGACGGAACTATAGGAGACCACATATGACTGACAACGAATAATCTTTTCCGCAAAAAGCTCCTCTAAATCGCTTGCTCAAGCCTTCTGAAACTTGAAACTACGGGGTTCTAAAAAAGCGCTATTGATAACTGGTTGTTGAGAGGGAAGGTAAACGAAGAGCATTTTAGTAACATAACATCAGCGTAACGACAATAGGCCCTAAGTAGTAACCTGTAAGCGGTGAGACTGACGCGGAACACATTCATGCCATCCTGAATAATAATTTCTACTCAGAACCCACGTTTCCGATTGTATAACGAAGCATGTCCTATTGAACGGCGGAGCATAGGAAATATAGAGAGGGGGTCGCTGCTCAATATGATATTCAACGACGAATAACCGAAAGCGTTAAATGAAGAAGCGCACAGTCGTTGTCTTCAATGATTTCCGCGCTGCACTTGACAAGGTTTCGGGGCCGACCTTGTAGCAGTCACTGCGATCGGAGCACGTACCGGACAGAGTTTTGGTTTTTTTTTCGGGTGGCGGTCAAGATGTTTCTCAACCGCGAAAGATGCGGGGGAAACGGGGGAGAGCAAAGTGCGTGATTTGACAAGATATGGGGCTAGCCGTGTTCCGTCCAATCATGCTGGCAACTTCGTGATTCTGCGCTCGCTCACCATTGTTGTTTATGATAGGGGAGGTGAAAGTGCTTTGCTGTTGTCGATGTTATGAGAAGGCACTATTCTCTTGTATGAGAGCCTCGGCGCTTGGTATGCGGTATATACAACGCTTCTCACTCTTTGCGTTTGATTCTCACTAAATTTTTGTATTGTGATGCTCGTTATCTTTGTATTGTTAACTCTGCGTTTTGAGGATTAATTACCCAAGTTTGAGGCTGATCGTGGTCGTGACATAAATCATCATACAATTCGCAGTCTTGTAAAAAGCACCGACTATCCGCTAGACGAGAGGCGTTTACAGATAGGCGAGGAATTCAGTTCGGTAAAAATCTATTTGCGACCGACCTAATGTATGCCGTCGATAACGCTATTCGTCCAAACAATGATGCCGAAGTTAGCGACATTCTGCACCAAATCGCGTCGAGGGACAGCTCATACGGATTTACGATAGATGCAGACAATACAAAGGTGCTGAAAACGATGGGTCACCCACAGCGGTCCATCTCCGTGATGTCCAGGGACGATTGAGCAAGTGGACCACTGCAAGTACCTTGGCTCTTTGACGCAGCAAAACAAGATTGCCTCGACAGCTCAATGTCACGGCAGGGTAGGCCAGTCCGCTTCAGCTTTTGGATTACTTAACTGATGGTTTTGGAGACGTCAGAACGTGGACATTGAAACGAAAACTCGGATCTACCGTTCGCTTGTCTCACCAATATTACTGTATGGAGCGGAGACGAGGATGCTGCAGAAATCGGATACGCGTGAGCTCGAATTTTCTCAGATGCGATGTCTACGACGGGGCAACTCTACACGACCGTGTCACAAATGAAAATATGCGCTCACTTCAGGCTCATCAACCCACAACCGAAGTCAGGAAGCGCAGGTTGCGCTGAACCGGTCTAGTCTATCGTACACCAATTAAACGCCTACTTAACCAGTTGCTCTTCAGACAACGGACGAAGGAATGGAAAGTGCAGCGACTGGCTTCCATAGAGACGAATCAGGCAAATCGACGACGATACAGCAAAACGCAGACTCTATGTGGATGAAGCGATATTAATGGCACTGGATCGCTCGGCGTGAAGGCAGTCGTTCGTGATTAACATCTTTCCATGGCACTGATAGCGCTGTACTGGTTCCGAGGTCACCCTCTGTAGTATGTCAGCTAATGGGAAAGTAAGGTACTATGTACGTTGGTGAAACCGTGAAAAAAATCAATAAAACCCGACTTTTCGGACCAGACTTTAACCACGCCTCCAATACTGACTTTCAGGTGATTCGCGACAAAGGAAAAGTTAACCGATACAAGTAGAAAATGTATTCTCCAAATAAACATTGATGGAATCGACATGAAAAACGGAAAGTGGTTTCTAGCCGAACTGATGCTTTCAAAAACTTGATCGCAAATTCACCAATACATGCTTCGTATTAGGAAGCGTTCTCAAAAATCGGCATTAAGCGGGCCCCCTCCCAACGAGGTTGTGACTTTAACCCTTTAGGTGAACCAATTTGAGCGAAGTCTATTCCCAAAAATGCTTCTAAACAATTTTACAGCGAAAGCGAACATTGTAGGTTAAGTCAAGCCGGCGGTAATCGGCTCAAAATGGTGGAATCGACTTGTGCGGGCATAAATGCCATTTTTGCAAAAAAAAACCTGCTCGGCGCCGCAGGAGGGGAATTTTTTTGCATAATGGCGGACCGGGTTGGAGGGGGTGGGGGGCGCCCAGGGCTGCGGTCTCCACTCTGAGACCGTCACACCGTACGCCTGAGCCTGGGATATGTGAGAAGAAAAGAGCATGTGAAGAAAAAAAGAAAATAGCGCCTCAAATCGAAGATCTACAGAACGGTAGTCAGACCGGTCATCCTCTACGCCACTGCCAAGGGAAGTGTTTAGAGCGGTTCACGCGTCGGCGAGAACGCATTGTATTGTTAGTATCTCTTGGGCCTCCATAGTAAAATTGTGCAGTATCCCGCCCCGAGCTGCTGTTTCCTAGAGGTTATAAGGGCTTTTCAAGCCTCGCGAAAAGGTAAGGCTACCCATCAGACATTTTTTGGGGTGTTTTGAAAAGAATTCAAACTTGACTGGAAAGCTAAATACGAGTATGGGAACCGTTTGTCGAAATTATGAGGTTTACTGTAGGTTACGGAAGGTACCCTGATATTTAGAGGACTAAACCTGCCTTAGTATTTCGAAAATCGACAAATGGACGTTTAATTCATACTCAGCACCATGGCTGTGCGTTATAACGGTAATGTGTTAACGCTTTAACGGGTTAACGCGGTTTTTTCTCGAAAATTAACGATTTAAGCCCCTTTCACAGTCTGCCGCACGACGCCGTCCAGCACGTTAAAAGCGAGCCGCAGTCCGAGGGAAACTGCGGTGAACAACCGTCAGTACCGACTCTTCAGTACAAAATGTAAGGCGAAAACAACCCGTTCTAACCCGTCATAACTTGATCCGACGTCGTGGCAATGATTTCACCGCACTGAGACGTCGGTTGGCCGACACCGCAGTGCGGAGTGCACTGACGCCGCAGTCCCATCTATAGGCCGCCGGACGGCTTCTGTCCGGCAGACTGTGAAAGACCCCTTAACGCTTAACGAAAAAGTCTTGAAATCACGTTAATTTATAATTCGTTAATTGTCGTAGAATTTTGGCACCAGGGTACTGCACGAGGTGCGGGTCGGCCAGTTTTGCTCAGACCCCCCCACGGTAGCGTGAGAAGGTCAAGTTTTGACCGTGTTCTACCCCTCCCCACCTAGAGCTGATGTGTTCAAACAGTGTTTATCTAGCAGGCTTGCCTCTAGCGTTTGATTGCAGTTAAATTACTCTTGTCGTATTAAATCTGTGAAGCTAGTACTATGCGAAAAAAATGCGGATTTTTGCAAGGACGAACAGCGCTCATAGCGTTTATGAAGAGAGGGGCTCAACGTGCAAAAGTGTATGTATAATGCAGTCCTGCAAATTTCGTACATGTACTTATCGATGAGAAGAGGTCGGCAGAAGATCAATATGCATGAATTCCTATGCAAAACACTCGCCACCGATTGACCGAGAGGGGTTGTGCTGCCATGAGTTTCAAGAGTTACACCGATCTTTGACCAACCGCTTCTCATTAGTCTGCAACTTTTGGTGGACTACGTTATAACTGGTTACAGTCCGTGCTGTGTGATAAAATCCGGATGTTTGAGGCGGGAGAAGGGGAGTTCGATCCCGCTCGAAGTTCATAGTTATTCAAAGTACGGATTACGATAGAAGGATATCTGAGTCGAGCGGGGTCTATTCACCCTTTGTATACACTTTCAACGTCTAGGATGAAGGGTGAACACTGCTACAGTGTATGGGCTCACACTTTCTCAGGTGTGGTCCCGCCGGAAGTCGACAATTTTGAAAACTATGAGTCACGAGAGTAGGATATTTGAGTCAAGCGTCGCTGATTTACCCTGCATACAAAGTTTAACCGTCTGAGACGACGCTGAAGGGCGCTACACTGTAGTCGTCGAAGAAAAAAAAAAGGTGTTTAGAAGGTTACAAGTCAAGTAGTAAATGAGTTATTTGGAAAAATCCTGGCTTTGAGAAACCAGGCATTATACTCTACTGTTTGCAGCCTTCCGCAAACCTGAAGAGTGCCTTTTAAGAACATTAACCTGTTGTGGGTTCTTCTCTAAAAAACACTGTGGGTCCACATCTGACAAAGCAAGTACTGAAAAACGCGAATATTGACGCAGAACCCACACCAGGAAACTCTTCGCAAAGGGCACACTTCAGAGGTTTCAAAACCCTAGTTTAGATTCGTGAACTTGGATGTTTTGTCTTCTTCCCCGATCAGTGTAGCGGTCTTCGGCGTTCATTTTAGACGCCAAAACTCAGCACATAGTAAATCGACCTGAACTCAAATATACTACTCCCGTGACTCTTAGTTTTCGAAAGTGCTGACTCCCAACGGGACTCACACCTGAGAGACGTGTTAGCCCTCATATTTTAGCGGTACTCGGCCTCAATCTTGAACGAGGAAATTCTTTGTACAGGGTAAATCTACCACGCTCAACTCAAATATCAACTCTACTGACTCATAGAAATCTTTCGCAGAAATCATTCAGCATTTAGTAGGCGAATTGCTTTAGGCACTTCACATTGAGGATTCATATGTCTTGTCTATCATTTTGGGAACACCTTCACGATGACTTCACCCTAAGCTTCGTAATTAAACGCCGTCACTCAGAGCTAAGTTCAAACAGTATTTCAGTCAAATCGCAATGCATGGTTGAATTACATGTGAAAAACTGCTCCGGGCGATCTTCACTCACATACACAATAGTCCATTGAGTCTTTCTCTGAGGGTCAGACATCTTCGGAGCTCAAAACCCCCTGTGGGGCCCTATCCCGCGCCGAACTCTGTATGGCACTGATTGATTTTGAAGATCTGATAACTTGTTGATTTTTGACTTGATGTTTTTCTTTTTAATGGTTTAACGAAATGCAAAATTAAAGTGTTAACGCATTAACGGGTTAACGCGATTTTTTTCCGAAAATTAACGATTAACGCTTAACGAAAAAAATAATTTTCATTAACGCACACCCCTGCTCAGCACCCCGAATACACCCCGCATAGAAAATTTGAGTCAAATCTGAGAACTTGACCAAACTACCGTATTCCCTCAGTAATTTACCGCGAGCTGTCAAAAGTCGATAAACGGACCTCAGATTCGTGGTAGGGACTCCTAATCACCCCTAGAGTAAAATTTTGGGATTGAAGCCGTTTGGGGGGGGGCACTCAAGAAAATGCAATGATTCATCTATGAAAATGAAAATTTGGGCTGATATCGTAAGCCTGATAGCGTTATCAGTCATTGTTTTCGTGGAGATTCCATGGAAATACTTCGACTTCTCAAAGCTGTGTCATTCATTCTCCAACTGAATCCTGAGTGCCCCCCCCCTAGCGGTGTCATACCAAAATTTGAACCATATCTATCGTAGCACTCCGGAAGTCGTCAAATGTCGCGTTTTGCCCTCAAATCGACCCCGATGGAAAGCTATGAACAAATTAGGTCGAAAACTTCGGAAAATCGATGAAGAAACATCAGTTTGCGATCAACACACCAAGTAACTCTCCTGGGAGTGTTTCAAGTCGAATCTTGAGCATTTTTCTCGAACGCTTTCAAAACCCCTTAATTGGTAGAGGTAAACGCTTCACCAAAAATCCGTACAAGCCGAAAACGCTATTGATCACTTCGAAGTTCGAGAAATGTGATTTCGCCCAAATTTTGCCCGGTGGGATTATTTTAGGCGCTAAACACGATTAAGAGGTTCGTTTCCACATTTTATAAAAAGTACAGAGCGTTTTGGACGGTACAAGTACAAGAAGAGACCGTCTTGAGCTTATAACTTCTTTGAACCAGCAGCTGGGGGCCATACTAAGCAGTTTTATTATGGATGACCAAGAGATACTAACAATACAAATCGTTTCTGCAGATGCGTTTTCTGCTCTATACACTTCCCTTGTGAGCACTGGCCAGCTACCATAACAGTGCGCGCAAAGAAAATGCGGATACCGAGATTATCAGTGGAAGTCAATTCGAAAGGCAGATTAACTGGTAACATCGTGCGTTCCACCTTCGGAGTCGTGCCAATTTCCACGAAGATGAAGGAATGCCGACTCAGATGGTATGGTCATATACAGCGAAGAGACGAGGGATTGGTGGCCAAGACAGCACTAAACATGGAAGTAGCAGGAGTAAGACGAAAGACACTTGTGGTTGATCGAGTGAACGCTGACAAGGCTGAAGCGCGTCTTACTGTGAGAGACACAGCCGACAGGAGCAAACTGTGAACTAAAACCATCCAAGCGGACCCTTCTGCTGAAGAATGATTTCGCATTGCATTGTGATGTTGTTTGAACACGAGATATGATGTATCAGATCACAAATAACACATAACGCAAGCAAAACAAGATGAACACAAAAGCCTTCTCCAACATCACATAATTTCCCAGCATTCACTCAACATTTCCGCGGAACAGGAATGAATACGGGAGAATTCCATTCTGGAACGAAGCAACGGAACCAGGAAAAACAAATGCTCAGAGCATTTGACTCAACTGATTGGAAGCATCAGATTGCCAGATGTCCATTCAATAACCCTCGCTAAAAAGTGCCTCCGTGAAGTCACTTACAGCCTTACAAAGAAAACACACTCTATGAATCCCTTTCCTCATAAAGCGAATTACGAATGAATTCGAGAAAGAAATGAAATAAAATGCTCCCCTGCGAATTGAGCATATGACTGCTAAAACATTTGCAATAACCCAGTCTAAACTTACCGCGAAACAGCATTAGGTCGCAGGGGTAATTTAATATTACGAAAAGCGATTCGCTCGCACCTCCGCACAAAATTGTTCGCAAACACATTCTCCAAGCGAGGGTGTGCGGAAATATCATTTTTTCTGTCCGTTTTCGACCTTCTGTTTCAGCTTTCTGGAAAATTTGCAGAAATCAGAAGAAATCAATGAAATCCAGCTGTGTGGAACAGTGCAGCTTATTCAGATCGTTACGAGGCTTTATTTGTGCTCAATGGTGCGATTCCTGTTAAAGGCAGGGTTCGCTATTAAGTTAGTACTTGGTCTCTGCCCGCCCCCAATTACCGAAATTTCTATAACTGCCTGTTTTGCTATATTAAATCTTGCTTCCAGATTGATTTCTGAGCGTTTCTAGAGACTGCTGACCACTTTAAGAACGAAATCAAAGACGGATAAGCATTCATGAAAATCTTGTTAATTAAGGGGCGTGCGGACACCTGCAATTAGCCGTTCCACCCTTTTCGGGCATTTTCCCCGAAAATTTTCACTTTTCTCTCATATTTTTACTTTAGCAAGGACCAAGCCTACATTTTGATGAATAGAACTCAACAATCCTACTCAAGCACTCGTAGGGTAGTACTCCGGCACAATAGGGGTAGCATCCCAGAGCAGAGATCGAATTCAATCCCTTGTAGTCAGCAG
This sequence comes from Aplectana chamaeleonis, assembly GCA_029168955.1. Taxonomy (NCBI): domain Eukaryota; kingdom Metazoa; phylum Nematoda; class Chromadorea; order Rhabditida; family Cosmocercidae; genus Aplectana; species Aplectana chamaeleonis. Next base: position 57,412 of record JAPDOI010000153.1, read on the forward strand.
CTGCTGCAGTTAGTTGTTAGCAGCAGCTGCTGCTGACAACGAGGGACTGAATCCGATGTCTGCTCTAGGATGCAACCCCTACTGTGCTGACGTACTACCCTACGGGTGTGTGCTCTGGCTATGAGAGTTTTGGCCGAAAAATAGACGATGAATAGCCACAAAATGCCTGCTCTCCGCGTAGTAGCCGAGAATCAGTCGGAAAATAGCTAGTTGCCGCGAAATAGCTATCAAATAATGCTCTCCAACAGAAGTATACGACTCAATCTTGAGGCAGATTCGGATGTCAACACCGCCGTCGGTTCAGCTACCCCTGTTCACTCGCTTATTTCTCGCCTATTTCGCGAATAGCATGGTCGCAGCCGCGTAGTAGCTAGGAAATAATCGAGAAATGTTCAAAAATAGCTCACCAGGAACAGCCGTTGAGCCTGGTGGGCTATTCTCGGCCAAGACTCTCAGAGTGAATGCTTTTGATGATGTTCTATCCGTCATTGACGCATCATTGCTACTATCAACATTTTATAGACATATTTCATAGTCCTCACCGCAAGCGCGGCGGGCTAAGAAAGTTTTCACCGTGCAAAACGAGCGAGAAACAACTATGAAATCCCCGACGGCACCGCCATGGCGGTGCGGGTCAAGGTTGGGCCTCAAATGTGACATGCACAGAAATTCCTAACTTGCATTTGCGTATACGTTAGCCTAAAATAGCTCTAGAATGATTTATGTTGGAGTGGAGGTGAACTGAGAAGCGAGTATTGATTCCAATGATGAAACCGCCACGGCGGTTTTGGCTGTCCTGAATGGGTGGTGCGCGCGTCCCGCGCCGCGGGAATTCTCATAGTCCACCGCGCTTCCCGCGCGTACCGCTCTTGCGATGGAGACTATGAAAAATGCCATGAGTGATTCCTGCAGTTCCGTAGATATTAGATTACAGATAATATAAAGGTGTTCAAAATTACACCCTCTTCATTTGAAAAAAAGTTACAATGCAAAAGAGGGTATTTTTTTCTGAAAATTTTTGTTTTCTGGCCGCTTTGGCCTTTCTATTTTCTGACCAATTCGATTTCCTGTTTTCTGATTTTTTTTTGAATATTTCCGCACATCCCTGTTTCCAATTCTCTCAAAAAGGGACAGACACAATACGGTTCGCAAGATTTGGTGATAAAGCGCGCGTGGACGCGTCTTTTGATAACGCTTCAAACTCAACTTCGAGTGAAACTAGGGTGATATTCATGACCCTGGCGTTGAGGGCTACCCAATGATGTAAACTTTGTGGGGGTTTCGATAAGAAAAAAAAACTGGCAATCAGTCAGATTTGAAATTATGGTACCGTGGAGAAGGGACAGAGGCTAGAAACGCGCCCCCTTGGCCAAGATACCGTAATTAGAAACCTGCCTGGTTGCGAAACTTCTTTAATTCTCAACGAGACCCCCAAAGGCTTAAACCATTGGGCAGCCCTCAACGCCATGATGATGAATATCACCCTAGTTTCACTCAAAGCTGAGTTTGAAGCGAGTTAACCAGAAGGAATAAAAAATACGCGGAAACGCGTCCTCGCGCGCTTTCTCGCTAATCCTACCAGCGGTAGTGTACTTAAGCAGGCTAGCGAGCCATCAGAAACAGCTTCGCACCTCATAATGACTTATCTCTATTCCTCTTGACAACGAGGGGATCTTAAGTTCCTAAAAACCTGCATTTCGCCCCGAAAGGTCTGCTAGGTCTAATTCTGATCAGACCCTAGCGGCACAATAGACCCAGTAGCAACCAACTAACAAGGGATAGGCAGTCGTGACAAATGCCTACTTTTGGTTGTCAACAGGAAGCGGTTAATGATGAATAAAGCCCCTTTCACACTTTGCCGGACGGCGGCGTCCGGTACGTCATGAGATAGGGCTGCGGCGTCGGTGCGTCCCGCACTGCGATGTCGGCCGACCGACGTCGCACTGCGGTGAAATCATTGACACAACGTCGGAGCAAAATATGACTGATCAAAACGTGTTGGTTTTGCCTCATATTTTGTACTGGAAAGTCGGAACTGACGGTTGTTTACCACAGCTTCACTCGCACTGCGGCACTCTTACAATGTGTCGGACGGCAACGTCCGGTAGGCTGTGAAAAGCGCTTTAGATTCATCTGATGTCAACTACCCAGTCTGACAAAGTAGGATACGGATTGATGCTAAAAAGGAGGCAGACCAAGGGACTAGTTCAAGTGAAAACAGGTGAGCCTTTCAGAGCGATAGGTAAGTCACTTCGAGATAGAAGCACGTCTTCCGCGGCAAACAAGCCAAGCTATAGTTATGCACAGGAAAGGTTTGATTGAATCTTTTTCGAGAGCAGTCGACAACAAGGAGCGCGTGAGCTGAAACGTTTTTTCTCAATGATTACAATATGTACCAACATACCGCTAAAAATCATAAAAAAACACAAAAGTGGGATTTCCGAGAAAAACTAAAGCTAATAAAATGAATTCGAAATCCTGATTATTAAAGTTTCCTGGATGAAACCCTTGTTTGACAAGGCATACTGTGCTTATCTGGGTCAAATTCCGGTCCGCAATTGCGTCTCGACACGCTTTGCGGCCGCGCGCTTTCGAGTCGGAAGAGTGTCCAGCGCCGCAGCTGCCGATCTGTTGACTCAAGGTGGGTTTTAGAAACTGGAAACTAAACAAAACTGAAGAAAACTGTATAAAAAAGCCATATCGAGTCGGCTTTAGAGCTGGAAACTTGATTGATTCGAGCGCGTGCGGCCGCAAGGCGTGATGAGACGCAATTGCGGACCGGAATTTAACCCAGATAAGCACAGTAGATGACAATAGTTACAAACTCATTAAATTCGTTAAGTCTTCAACTCTGACAGCTTTAAGGACTTACTGGAAAACCATTAGTCAATGACACCAAGTAAAAGCCGGCAAAATTTCCGTTACTTCTGAAACAATGGCACACAAGGTAGTCAAATTATTTAAAAGCACGATGAGTGGATGAAGGTTCTCTGGCCATGACCACGGTCAAGCGGGCCGATGTCTCAGGCATCGGCAAGATTTTTTTGTTTCGAAAACCCTACAAAGATTTTTTTCTAAAAAATGAAGTCCTCCCGAGCATCAAAAATCCAACCGACACTGGAACTGAATCAGAAAAAAAATTTCAAAATCACTTTTTCTTTTTTCAAAAGTATGTCTATACATACGCATGGAAAAAATTAAACGCAAGAACATCTGAGAAAAAATATTTTGGTGGATACTGTGGATTCATACATAACCTCACAACTTTTAATTTTTGCCACATTTCACAATCCGTCAAACCCTCCTGAACCTAATTTTCAATTTTCGTCCTAGTCACGGAGATTCAAACGCTAGTGGGAAACCTCAGACCTCCTTATGGAAACAAACAGCTCTTCCGCGGTGGCAAATGACTGACTAGTATACTTAGTATCCGAATCACTCCATTTCGGATATCCGACCGGATATCCGAGATTCGGATAATCCGATATCCGAAAATTTGAAAACACGCATTATCTGAATCGAACCAATATCCGGGAAATTTAAAATCGGCATTATCTGAATCGAACCATTATCCGAAGGGTCAAAAATTCGGATAAAATCGGATAAAAACGGATAAAAATCGGATAAAAACCGGATAAAACGGATAAAATTTGCGTAAAATCGGATAAAACGGATAAAAATCGGATAAAAACCGGATAAAACGGATAAAATTTGCGTAAAATCGGATAAAAGCGGATAAAACGGATAAAAATCGGTTCATTTTAGGTTAAATGTAGGAAAGTGTGTGTGGGTGCGTGTGTGTGTGTGTGTGCGTGGTGTGTGTGTGTGTGTGTGTGTGTGTGTGTGTGTGTGTGTGTGTGTGTGTGTGTACGTGTGTACGTGTGTACGTGTGTACGTGTGTACGTGTGTACGTGTGTATGTGTGTATTTGTGTATGTGTGTATGTGTGTATGTGTGTATGTGTGTATGTGTGTGTATGTGTGTGTGTGTATGTGTGTATGTGTGTGTATGTGTGTATGTGTGTATGTGGGTATGTGTGTATGTGTGTACGTGTATATGTGTGTATGTGTGTATGTGGGTATGTGGGTATGTGTGTATGTGTGTATGTGTGTGTGTATGTGTATGTGTGTATCTGTGTGTATGTGTGTGTATGTGGGTATGTGTGTATGTGTGTATGTGTGTATGTGTGTGTATCTGTGTATCTGTGTGTGTATGTGTGTATGAGTGTATGTGTATGTGTGTATGTGGGTATGTGTGTACGTGTGTATGTGTGTATGTGTGTATCTGTGTGTGTGTATGTGTATGTGTGTATGTGTGTATGTGTGTACGTGTGTATCTGTGTATGTGTGTTGCCTGAGGTTTGTTCCGATAATATCCGAAATTTATCCGAAATTATCCGACGGATATCCGTATCCGAATCATTGGAAAAATGGCATTATCTGAATCGATCCAATATCCGAAAATTTGAAAAAACGCATTATCTGAATCGAACCAATATCCGGTAAATTCAAAATGGCATTATCCGAATCGATCCATTATCCGAGGAATTACCTTCGGATAACAAGTATACTGACTAGGGTCTGATGCCAGCGCAGACTGGAGTTTTGAAAATGGTCTGTTGTGTGTTGTGGGGAAGGTGTTAAAGATGCAGACTCATATGCGGTAAATTTCCTTAATGCAAATGGGTAGATATAACAGCAAAATCTTAATTTTCTGAATTTCAGAATATTGAACGTTTTCAGCCCAAATTTGGCCCAGGGAGGTCATTAGGGCCGCTGGGAACGAATATAAGGTCCATTTTCAGTCTCTCGGAAGACTACTGCAAGTTACAGTGCGAAAACTTTCATTTGTCCACGATAACCTACCGTTACCTTCCGGAAAACTGGAAGTGGGCCTTGTGTTCGTGTTCAGCGCCCCAAACAACCCCATTGTACAGAGTTTGGGCTGCAAGTGTTCAAATTTCTAAAATTCAGAGAAAAAAAGACTTTTTGTCGTTTTTGATCTACACATGTGCATTAGGGAAATTTAACGTACTTCAAATTGTTTATTTTCATCTACCCCACAATATTCAACAGATCATTTTTTAAGATTCCGGTTGCGCTGGGATCAGTACTTAATAAAGGATACTCGTTTATACTTTCGCCAGAAAGCGGCGCGGCGAAGTGCAACTCTGTGATACCGATCAAGCGGCGCCGCACGATCAATATAATGGAATTGCATTTCGCAGCGCCGCTCTGCGGCTGAAGTAAAGACTCTTAAGATTTGTGGTTCGATCCACGGCGTTCTTGCAGTGGCTGTTAGGTTATCCGCGGCGCTAGCAGGACGGTTCGATGCGCATCCACGGCCTTAGGGATAGATCGTAATGTGTACCCTGGTGCGAACGAAGTATATAAAACCATCGGAGGTAAATTACTGATTCTTGCAATGATTCCGCGGCGTCTCAGATCAATGGTTTTGAAGTTGTCTTGATGACAAACAGGTGTTAGGCGGCGTTCAGAGTTTTCGCGAGGCGACATGTAAGGACGAAGTTAAATTCGTGCCGTGCAGGTATTCAGATGCTAGCGCTGCGGGAACGCTGGGCCATAACACTCAAATGCGTTCGTACGCAATTTCGCGTAAACAAGCAACAGCAGTTTTTTAGTAACTGTATCAACAGTTTTTTCGTGTTTGTTTGAGTGCATCTTTTTTTGTTTGAGTGGTCTCAAATATACCTACTTTATAGCTTTCGTCGTTAGATTTAGTTGAGTTGATGAAATAACTCTGAGGAAAACAAGCAACAAAATTTCCTTCGCGCGAAGAACATCGCGTCGCAATGCATTGCAAGATGTCGCGAAACTCTGAAGCCACATCAGAGGTGGGGTTTTAGATTGGGTACATTTATTTCATTAATTTGACTGATGCTTCAAATATTTTTTTCAAGAACTCCACTTCCAAAGTACAATTGTAATAAAGTACAAATCCTTAGTCAACTACATTATATTCATACTTCACTACGACTACGACGAGAGATATAGAAGAAAAATCCAATCCCAAGTCTAAATGATATGTTAAGTTGGTCCGATAGTTATAGGCCAGCAAATTTTTCCTTGCCCGTCTGTGATCTCACAAGGGTAGTACTCCATTCGAATGACTTTCCTCTAATTAATGGCTGTTATCGATACTCAAACAAAAACTCGATCTACTATCAACTTCACATTAAAGGCGGCTAACACGCTCGCAAATGTGGTTGGGATAACTACGGAAATAGAATGGTATGGCTCAGAACACAACGCATTTTGAAGCGTCAAAAACGACCCACAATGCCGCTACACGAGCGAGAAGTTGGCCCGCCCCTGTATTTGCCGTCTCCTCCAGAATGAGGGTCCTAGGCCATTTCCACCGTCGTCAATGAATATGGTTTACTCACTGTACTTATGGCACCACTCACAAACGTCGCCGACGGTGACAATGGTCTAGCACCACTGTTTTGTAGGAGGATGCAAATACAGGGGGCGGAGAAATACAGGGGCGAGGCTATTTCCTCACTCGTGTAGCGGCATTTTGGGCCGCTTTCGACACCTAAAAATGCGTAGCCATTGTTTTCTGAGTCATACCATTCTATTTCCCTCGTTATCTCAAACACGTTTACGAGCGTATATGCCGCCTTCCAACAAAAGAAGCAGCATTGGGCAACGAAAATCTTTGACTGTCCCTTGTTCTTTTTTTCTCTTTCCATTCACTGGGGCCATCTTGTTAAAGGCAGTGTTCACGATGGAAAACCGTATTTTAGTTTTCGATGTTTTTGAGTAGGCAACTCCAAGAAGTAAAGGATAGCAGTGAAAAGTCTCTACAAAATTCTGAATTGTCGGAGAAAAAATTTACAAAAACCTAGGGAATATGTACTTACGCCTCTACGGTGTGTTTGGCGCACTGCTGACTTTTGACTATCCAAACGTCGGAGATGGTTTTGCGCTTCGGAATTCTTGAGTAGGAGACTTTGTTTTCTGTTTCTTGTACCGAAGACTCTTTGGAGATAAGATGGTTCATTGCACATGCTTGGATGTTGGAACCTTTCGGAACACATTCGAAATTCGGCAACTGTTCCTTTGGGTGGACAACTACTACATAAAGTGGGCGGGTTGATCCGATTGATGGGCTTATCCACGGGTTTTCACCTTTCCGGCCGTTTTTCCTCGTATTTCCGCCATTACTCTTCCTAAAGAGACCCAGAGAATATCTTAGAGAGACCCAGAGGATACGCTTCCGCCAAAAAAGGCAACTTTTCCAATGTGAATACTGTTTTTAATACATCTTTATCATGCGAAGTCTAGATTACAGGGTAAAACAACTTTGTGGAATTCATTCAGGTGCGAATTTTGAATTTTTCAGAAAATTGAAAAAGAGAAATTTTCAATCATAACTTCATTATCCAGTGATTCTAGGACGCCCAACTTCATACTTGAAAATTACGAACAGCATCTTACCTGACGATATATAGTTTGTCAAATGTCATCCTTTCTCCCAAGAATTCAAGTTGTAATTTTTTGTAATATATCCACAATAGACCAGAAAATTTACTGATTATGACGCAGCCAATAGTACCTACCAATGAAGATGGGTGTCCTAGTGGCCGGATAATGAAGATATGGCAGAAATCCTGATTTTTAGAAAGGTTCCAAAAATTCAAAATTTCTCCCGATGAAGAAAATTTCGCAATTCCGTTCCCGCTCAAAGTTTAACTGTAGGTGTGAGAGAGAATCCTCAAATTCAAACAAAAAGGTGCACTCTGTGACTCTTCTTCTCATGAAAAGGTCAGTTTTGACGTCAAAAATAATGTGCGATGAATGAAGTTCAACTTCAGAAATCTTGCTTATAATTAAGCACAATGTCCTATCTACGACATTTCTCTGCTACAGAATTAATTGCAGACACTAACGCATCATTAGCCAATAATCCTAATCAGTGACGCTAAGTTCACAAAGTCAAGTGTTGCATCTGAAGGAATATCTCACGTCAGATCGGATCAGGGTGGAGCAGGGATATGGCAGACTAATCAATTTTCAGGTGCGGATCATGAGTCATTAGCTCAAAAAGAGCTGTTGATCGAGTACATAAAAAAGGACGAACTAGCCTTCATAAAGCATGGAGCTCCGAACTGCAAGAGGCGGGATGAGTCGTACGTAGTTGTGTACTCAATCAGAATGGAAATTTCCTTTTGATTTCACAATTACCAGTTCAGGATATGCCCAGGTGAGCAGCGGTTATCATGGCACTTTAGGTAGTGCAATTCAAAAGCCACGGTTCTTCAATATAGAAGGAAAGAGACTTTTTTCCTTACATCAGCAATATTTTGGAAACTTTGGCACGAAAAAAAGACCTTAAGACTTTCCGAAAAAGATGGTTACCTAGAGGGGGTCGTACATGAGCCGAAGTTTGATACTACGGCCCGTGTGACTTTGGATCCAAACTCCATAGGATCTATTAAACCGATAAATCTGATATTGATCCTGCAAAAAATACATTAGAAAGGAGCAGAAATAATTGCGCTTGAAAAACAGTTTTGCTCTTCCGGCTCACACCTTTTGGCAAACTGTGACATATCACTCGAAAGCGCATTTCATCCTCCATCTAACGATCACTTGCGCTTCTGTTCGAGACTCTCCAACAGGAATAAAATCGCCTTTTCTCAGAATCTGCAACTTCTCATTTTTCCTCCATGAGCGACGCGACGCAATGTTTACTAGCAATATCGACCGAAAATCGATATGCCCGAAACGCATTGTCGCCCTCGCTGGAAGTATAGCCCGTCTCCCTCCTTCTGAGCCAGTTAAAGCAAGGCTTATCGGGCTTATCATGTCAAAATCTACTTGTCACTGTTATGTTTTCTCATGACCATCGATTTTTTAAACGCTTTTGATTTATCACTTCTATTTCTCAAAAAGCTGCCGAAAATTCGGGAAATTAAAATAGTCTATCAAGAAATACCTCGTAGTACTTCACTAAAAAGTTTGAAGCCCAAAAGTCTTCACATAGAGGAAAAAATGCAGAAGTTGCAAACGTTAAAAAAATACGAAATTCACCTCGGTAAATAATTTCCGCAAATCTATTCTAGTGCTATATTCTAGTCCTCAGAGTGATCAAGCGCTTGATCAACCATGACTGGTTTGGTGATCTGACTGAGGTCAGAAATAAATTGTTCAAAATATCTTGTACTTGGACCACACTTGGAATTTGATTTCCAAATTTTGAAGTGATGCAGTTTTAGAAGAAGCGACAAAAATCGTTAGACAGAAGAAGGAATAAGCTTTTGAATGCTACATGCCGTATTTCCTCTTTTTGAAATACATGTACTTCTATTACTCAGGCCCCTATTTTATATGTACTTCCATTAGGGGTGTACTTCTAATAGAGGGTGTACTTTTATTACTCGGCGCAATTTTTTTGATTTCCATTGATAGACGGTTCGTATTACGGCAGAGATATCCATTATAACACCAAAAATTTGTATGTATTAGAATACCAAACCACAACCACAAAACTTAGCCACATGGGCTAAATCAAATCATTATTCACACCCTTCCTAAGTCAAATTCTTGCGAAAGTTGTGCAAGTTCGGGATCGCTTTCATTGACACGTGTTTTATGAGGAAGGATGATACCAATGAGAACGACTCGTAAGGCTTAAAAATCATGCAACTGATCGCTTTTCGAGCCGTCCAGAGCGATTGAAAAAGCGCGGTTTTCAAACGACTTGACAACAGCTCTTCCACAGGCGTGTTCCTTGCGTCCACAGTCCACTGTACGTGAAATCTACCATTGGTGGTTCCTAGTCCTCGTCGTAAAAGCGATTTCTCTACATGAATGATCCAGTCTTCACAACGTTGGGGAATCTTGGCTTTTCAAGGACCATTAAAGTCAACGTCTTAGGCCAGAACAAGTCAACTTTGAGCAATTAAAACCCAATGAAATCAAAATTCCTGTAAAGTACCTAAACGAACTCCGCGCATTCACTAAGAATAACAGCAAAATCAAGTTTCAGCTCCGTGTTTTTACTTGGTCATTCGAAGTTCGCTGAAGTTTCATCGGAAGTTGTCACATAGAAGCAATCATTGGCCGAGAAAGGGGTGGCCGATAGTTTTTCTGTGAATATTCAAACCCTGCAATATCAAAAAACGTCTCGTGCGAATCGGCCTCTCTCAAATGCCACATTCGAACTGCCAAACACTCACCCGAGTACCGTAGGTCCATTCCGAAAAAGAGGCGTACTTCAAATAGAGGGGTATTTCTATTACTAAGGCTCCCCTTTTAGGCGTACTTCTAATAGAGGTGTACTTCAAATAGGGTGTACTTGTAATAGAGGAAATACGGTATACCTCAATGCGCCAAATTAGCTCAGCTGAGCGAGCGAAAAAGTTTCGTTAAAGAGCAACTATTTCTCCACCACCCATACAAACAACGGATAGTACTAAAAATGACTGTGTTTTGAACATCAATTTGAGTTTTACATAATCGATCAAATCAGTTGGATCACTGCCGAATCAAGATTTCGAAGACATGGATCCAGTTTCCGCTCTGCACTTACTGGGGACTTATCCCGACATGAACTGGATTCTCAAAAATGAACTGTTGAGTGTGGTGATGGAGATTGAAAGCAACAATTCAAAGTGTGCTGAACTTCCTTAATGCACCTGGGTAGATCAAAAACGACAAAATACATAATTTGTATGGATTTCAAAAATTGAAAAAAAAAATTTGCTCAAACTTTGCCCAGGGGGGTTGTTTGGGGAACTGGAAACTAAGACGAGGTCCATTTTCGAATTTCAGAAGATTACGGCAGGTTACTGAAGATGACTGATACTTTTCTTGACACAACCTGTACTAATCTTCCGAAGAAGTGAAAACGGACCTTGCATTCGCGTTCGGCGCCCAAAATAACCCATTGGGCGAGATTTGAGGTGGAAATGTTTGGATTTCTGACATCCAAAAAAATTGCATTTTCGCCATTTTTAATCTACCCAGGTTCACTAAGGGAATTTACCAAACTTCAAACAGTTTTTTTCACCTTCCCCATGACACTAAAGACAACATTTTTTCAAACTTCAGTCCATGCTGAGATCAGCCCCTGTTTAGGATGAATTCAAAATCCATTTTGACTCTCTTCTAGCCGAATAGGTCAGCAGATTTTTGAACAATCGGATATTCGACTATTAGTTGACAGGATTCCGGGTTTTTAACTTTGTCGCATCATATTTCGGATATGTATGCGACCGGATATCCGAGAGCGATTTGATCGGACGATGTGTAAACTTTGGGCCGAGGAAGAGACAAAGAAAACAAAGCGCGAACTAGTATAGAGTTAGAAAACAGTGAATCTAGGGTCGATGGTATGGATCCTATTGCGCACATTTTCAAATCTCCCTCATCCAAGATGAAGACTAGGTGCATTAGTGCATGCAGGCAGCCCACCTATGATTCTTTTCTCAGCAAAAAAAAATTGACCAAAAACCCAAAAAACGAAGCCCTCGGGACGACAGTGCAGAGCGGATAAGAACGACAGCAATAAATGCGGCACGGAGCCAGCGAATGATCGGTAACTGCGACGACGACAGGTAGACGACGTTGTCAGTCAGTCAGTGTGAGCGCATGTCCATGGTAACGGGTGAAATAAGTTAATGTGTGGAGGTGAGAGAGACAGGCTCTATTTCTCCTCCATACACTAGCCTCGACTCGGCTCTCATCAGCACGAAACAATGCCTGAGATGCATGTCACGTTACCAATGAATGGGCTTAATCACGCATGGCACGCCAAAGATGGACTTCATGACAACAACAAATTGAGAAGAAGCTGCCTCTGTTAGCTGAGAAATGACACTGGAGGGGTGATTGTCATGGAAAGTACAGTACTGACAATGTATTCAATTTGGTGTAAAGTACACATTATGGATTCCGGACGGCATTCTATCACGAGCCTGTTCCAACCAGGATGGCGGAAGTATGCGATAGAAATACGGTAGTATGTGAATGATGTCTTGAAACTTGATGAAACTTCAACGAGATACCAACAGGCCGAAGACATTTGATGTCTGTTTCCTGACTCGCAAAAATTGCTTCCGATTCGAAGAAAGACTAGTATACAGTGGTGGTAGATTTTCCAACAAGGACGTTACTATTGGTCAAGATCGCCATTCCAAATGAAGTATACACTTCCGAACTATTTTCAGATATTATAGGTAGCATACACGCTCGTAAACGTGTTTGAGATAACTAAGAAAATAGAATAGTATAGCGCAGAACACAACGCACCCGCATTTTTAAGCATCAGAAATGACTCTTAATGCCGTTACACGAGTGAGAAAATGGCCTCGCCCCGTAATTCTCCGCCCCTGCATTTGCCGTCCTCCTCATAACAGGAGTGCAGGGCCATTCCTACCCTCGACGACGTTTGTGGGTAGCATACTAACTACAATAAGTATTCCACATACATCGACGACGATGGGAATGGCCCAGCACCCGTTTTAGAGAAGACGGCAAATACAGGGGCGAGCAGATACAGGGCGGGGCCAACTTCTTACTCGTGCAGCGGCTTTGTGGGTCGTTTTTGATGCTTCAAAATGCGTATGCGTTGTTATGAGTCATACCATTCTATTTCCGTAAATATCTCAACCACGTTTGCGAGCGTGTATGCTGCTTTTGAATCGAATGTGCCCATCGGATCTGCATACGATAGCTTTAACTTCTGAGCTACTGGGTGCTTTTTATATATGGTGACAAAGCCTCAAACTTTATTCCGCCGGCATATGCGCGTGTCCAATCGCCTTCTATGGTCTATTATTTTCTATACACCTCTCTCGAAACGCACCAACTCTCAGGACGTGAAAACGTTTTTGAAAAAAAAGAAGGGCAAAAGCCTGAGGCGTCTTCAGGTTTTCTACAGTAAGTCGCTCGAATTCAGGGCACCATTTTCTTTTTTTTTGCATTTCCTGGAGAAACCCAAATCAAGAGCAAAACGCGACTTTGGAATCGCTTGTCTTAGGCCTCTTTTAAGAGTTCAGTCGCCTCGCGACGCGATGATAAACATGAGCATCGATCAAGATCGCGTCGCACTTCGATATGTATTCAAAACATGCCAACGCGGCGATTAGCGATTGAAGTGTAAAATAGGCCTTATTTGAGATGAAGGTAGATTGCGGTGGGAATACCGTAGTTTGTTCAAAGTCTCAGATTTTTTCTTTAAATTTCTATGCGGGGTTACCCGGGGTTCTGAATACGAATTTCATAACCACTGATCGATTTCCCGATTATTATTATGTTTTGCCACACAAATGACATGGCACCTACTGTAACTTCCAAGAAACCTCAGATTTTCGACAGGCGGACCCCAGATTCGTATTTAGCACTCTAGACTACCCCTCCATACAAGCACTGAAAAATATCCGAGAAAAATTTAAAACACCACAGAAAAACTCTCCCAAAGCTTGAAAACGCTCATAATTTCTTTTAGAGTGAATCTACGCAGCTGGGAAGGACATATTCGGACTTTGAAGAGTTCCCTTTTGAGGCCTTGCTGGAACTGTTCAGTGGCCGTATTCATGAAGCGTTGTGAGCCTCCCGGGAAGGTCTAAAGTCCACCCGCTGTTGGACGAGTTTCCAATGGAGGTTCCTGGCTACCTGGTGGGTGGATAGAGAGAATTGCGGCTGCCTGCTACGTCGATCTTGCGTTTCAGAATGTGATCAATATGTTACTGGCAGGCAGCGCGCGCTCTGCCCGTCCACCCGCACAATCGAGGTCGGGCATGCTGTCCCCGACGGAATGCATTTATAGCGGAGCTGTGACATGGAGGCCACCTACCCGGCGGTCTCCTCTCCGTCTCTGCGGGTGGCTACCCATTCTCTGCTCTGACAGGTGGCAAAGAGAAGGCCGCCGCTATTGGAATCTCGACAGGGGAGTCACAAAAGTGGTTGCCATACGCCGGGTACGAGAAGGTCACGCCCCCTTCCTATGCCTGCGGTTTCATAAATACGCCACAGGTAATCAATTGAGCTGCTGAATTTAATTCTGACGTCAGCCTTTTCAAAAGATGGCAGTAGCTTTCGGCTCCGAAAAAGACTAAGGAGGTTTGGTTTCCGTATTATATTTAGTCTGACGCATGGACCAGGCGGCTGGCGATGCGGAATTGGCGGCATCTAAAACCAACATGGTTTCGATCGCGCGCAGCGATCTACCGTTACACTACTTATACTGCAGTAGAACGGCCTCAGGCTTCGCTGAAACCTTGACCGCGTGTTAATAAATTGAGGTGCTGAGTTGAATTCTGACACACTTTTCCTGTTGTTGGAAGATTAACCTGGTTTTTGCATCTTTTGAATTGCCTCAGGCTTTGCAGAAATTTCAGTCACAAAAGGAACGCAAAGGAATAATTCGAAAAAGGTAAGTAAGTAGAGACCCAAACCCATTCCTGGCATTACGAAGTCGCAATTCATCGAACACACCGATATAAACCAAAAAGAGGGCAGAAAAGTGAATGCTTTCGAGCTTTTGACAAAGTTTCTCTCGCCTTTTTCGGAACTTCGACCTATCAAGAATCAAGGTAGTCTTCTATAAGGGGTGGGAGAGGTTTCGAAAGCCATACCGCTAGTATATAATACAGGGCGTTTCATAATTATAGGACACCCTCAAAATTCTCTCTAACACTTCTACCGTTTATCGATTGGGCTTTTCGGCCAAAACTATAGTAATCAGCGAAATACCCATTATAGTCATCTTTTTCCAGATTTCACGAGCTGTTCACCTTTTTGAAACACTACTTTTCATGTTTTGGAGTGTTTTCATAATTATAGGACACCTTAGAATAATCCCGCAGGTTTCTTGTTCGTATAACGGAATATCAATACATTTATAGCAGATATGGCCATCGCCATGCTCTATTATCAAACTTGAATGTGTGGGTCTTTCTTGGGAGTTTTTGAAGGAGTTTCAAAGTTGGTTTGATCGTACTCCTACGAAAGAACACGCCTGAATCCCTTCCACAGTCTAAGCCTGGCTGGCCAGCGTGAATTCAACGTTTCCAGAGTACCTTTAGGTATTCCTTGAAGGAAGTTTGAGTTAGGATTACATGCTGGCTCTTGCAATACCGCCACATTGACTTTCCATAAGGCGTCTTTCAAGTTGGATTCGCTCAAACCCTTGCCTTGTCTCAACTTGCCTGCGGAAATTGGCGGTAGCCTTCCACTCGAAAAGTAGTGAAATACACTGCACCAGCACTTTATGACACTTAATACAAACTATTCGAAGAGTGAATCGAGGGCTACAGCTCACGCTCTCAAGTCTCACAAAATCGCTTCGATAGACACCAGCGAAACTAACGAAGTTCCATTCGGAGCACTATCCTTGTCGCTTGGCGATGTCATGCCGGTAGCATGTTTGTCTGCACCATTCGCGAATTTGAACTTATTCTGGCTCGAACACATCATCTAGAAAGGAATCAGCTGCTTTTCCTCTAAGGGAACATCCGCCGTACAACACCGGTCCAGGCAACAACTTACCCGAGCTGGTTATCTGTTTGGCTAAGCCAAACTGAACCGAGCCATCCCGTGAGTCTCTCTAAACAAAGATGCCTTGTAACATTTATCCGATGTTGCGCTGCACAGTTTACCATCTAATGGTTGTGTAAAGATGCTCAACCCCGAATTCTGCAGGAGTCTGGTCCTGGCCCGCATACCCTTCATTGAGAAATGGCTTTAAATCCATGACCCCTGGGTTTCGTCAAACATCCTGGTTGCTACCTAAATCCATTTTACCCTGGCACGTCAGGCCATTAGCAAATGGAGGCCATGCAGGGCGGAAACGTGATGTGTTGATAGAGGACTGCTAACAATCCCAGCACGACAGTCCTCTAAAAACTTCAGTGTCTTCACTCACCTGAATGAGGTGTAAAACAGAGGCAGAGAAAATATTCGCTATAGAGGCATACAGATTTGTTGTTTCGCTCGTAGTAACAGAAAATGCACGGATTACCTAAGGTGTCCTATAATTATAAACAATCAAAAAACGAAAAGCTGTGTTCTAAAAAGATGAGATCTCGTGTGATCTGGAAATATGGCTATAATGGTGATTTTCAAGCTGATTACTATGGGTTTTACAGAAGAGCCCCATCGATAACGGGAGAAGTGTTATAGGGAAATTCGAGGGTGTCCTATAATTATGAAACGCACTGTATAACGGTAAACTGAGACGGCAAAATGAGTTCACAGTAAGAGGTCAAAATAACACTGGAGATCATACTGAGAGGGTGAAATGAAGCAGGAGATCAAAGAAGGAACTGTGCATTGGTCGAAACAACTGTCAAAAACAAATGAGCAAGGATATGAAATGAAGATGTAAAAATGAAGCAGAAACGCGAAAGAAGTGACAATTTACTGTTGCAGAAAGCATGCAAGACACTAGACGGCAGTAGCATGGTCATCGCTAATGCTTGCGACATGGAAGCGGAGTCGCGGCAAGGTAAAGTGTCGCCAAAGCGCTCCTGGATATGTCAGCAGCGTTAGTGCTAAGTATTCGCTGCCATTGAGGCCATTACAAGCGGACTATCCTGTCAACGAAATGACATATATGTTCTGGCATTTCGTAATCTAAGATGTATTTTTGAACGATTTAGGATTCACAGGCTCAATCCCGTCAAAGTCGGACCAAACTTGGGTTGTATCACACCTCGCGCTGTAGCCTGTATTCATACTCTTCAACGGTAGCGCGTCAAGCGCGGGCGCGGGGTTGGGGATGTGAATGGCCGGACGTGGCGACGACCGTAACGACTTTTCATAATTTTCATTATCAATCCATACTCAATTTCATTTCATTCCATAATAATCAATTCAAGTACTATCTTCTGCTACCATAGTAACCAATGCGTGTACAGACTTTCCCTGCTCGACAAAGTTAAGGCCCACATTAATCCACGTCGCCGTAGGTTCGCCCCTGAGGTATTCAGGGTCTCAGCAAGAGCGTGACACGCCTAGAAAGCGTTGATACTCCAACGCTGAACCCACGTGCGACGCGCTGGCGATAAGAAGTATGAATAGCGCCCTTGTGCAAATGGTAATTTACGGATTGGTGACTCAAGACGGCTTACGTGAGGCCTGGGTCATGTTCGACGTTGTAGATGGCGCTGGGGTTTTGAGAAAATATTCTACTGGTCTGTTTACATAGTTATTCAAAGCATGTTTACGAGCACATAGCCTGCGTTTCAAATTCTTGGTGGAGACTTTCACCTTCACAGTACAGATGTTGTTGTCCCTATCCATTAGTTCATTTCAGCGCAGACGACCGGAGTAACCACTACACTTGATACTGAAGCGGAGGCTATTGCATTTTCCGGCGCATAACTTCGTCAGATTAAAGACCCGTATGAAGTCGCACACACTCTATCAATGTAAAGGACATGCGAAATCTCACCAGTTACTTTATTTTGCCAGACCGGATGCTCTGGAGATAATTCATTCGTCACGACCGACCGAGTATACATACACTTGCGACTGTTCCTCACAACGATATTGAGTTCGCGCTACAATGGCGTGAATCATACCTCCTTATTGGTGGTGCTTCGTGGTACTGCTGCTGTTGAAAAAACTGCGTGTTGCCCGGCACTTGATTGTAACCATTCGACTGGGGTGCTTGCGCAGCAAACTCCTGAACATACTGCTGGGCACTCGATTGTGCTTGCTGAACCATCTGATCCGCTGGAGTCGCTGATGCTTGTGGATGAGAATAATTAGTAGGTGACGAGTAATTGATATGTTCAGGTTGTTGAGGTAGCGGACCCGACGCGGCGGGTTGCGATTGAGGTAAATGGGTCGATGAGATCTGCGGGTTTGGCTGCCACTGCGGAGGACTCTGTTGACTGTACTGAACGTGGGCTCCAACTGCATGTATCTGATTAGCTGCAGCCATCGGAACCGGAGCAGACGTTGGTGTACTATGTGAGGGCTGGGCGAAGGTGCCCTGTAATCAATGCGTGTGCGCAAATCATAAAAATTTTTTCCACCTTTTCGTCCGAACAGGTAGCGAAGACACTCACCCCATAAAGCTCTGGAGCGCCACCATTGTGAACTGGAGTGTGGGTTGTATGGCTGAAAGGGGTGATCATAAAAACTTTGGTCCAACTGTGATAATTCGAGAGAATTGTTGAGCTTTTTGGCCGAAAACTAGGAGATGGTTCTAGTAGGCAGTTTCAATACAATGTTCTGATAGATAATGTGAAAAAACCAAATACCCGAGAAGATCATCTATTTTTTTTTTCAAAAAAAAAACTCAGCAAGGGGGTCAGAGCACGGCAAAGGCTCGGCTCAGCTATCCTCTTGACACCGAGCTCAGCGCAGGTTAACCAACGAGACCAACGACGCAACCTTTTCTCCAACTCAATGATCTTCCTTCTACGACTATTCTCAAGTTTGTGAGTTCTTTTAAAGCCTTATCGGTTGATCGGATTTCAACCGAGAATTATACGTTTTCATCAGATCAAAAATTCGACCATGGTTTTTGAGCACTCCACAGTTTGAGCTTCTTAGTGTAGTTGTACAATTTCGAAAAAAATGTCGAACGAACGATATTTGAGAAAAAAATCGTTCGAACAAATTTCGAAAGAACCAACTTCGAAAAACTCTCGAAATTTTGGAGCTCGAACGAACGAATTTAGAAACTAATCGGAATTTTGATTTTTTCAGAAAGTCGATAAAAATTTCGGATTTTTTCGAATCTCGTTCGAAAGGTTCGGATTTTTTCGAATCAGGACTCAACGCTTCATTTACAACGCTTAGTACAAGAATGAATATTCCACGCGTGTTCAATTTCTACTCAAGTCGACAGGATATGTAGCCTGTCTCCCTTATTTTAAGCAGTTCGAAGTGATGCTACTCGGGACTATATTGTCGTAGTCTCCTAATCAGTGTTATATTTTGCTATAACCAATCACTCCGCATTTTGCTCCGCCCGAACTCATTAGAGCAGGAAACACTTTATATTCCCCGTTCCCAAGCACAACTTATTCGAGCACGCGAGTTGTTCGCTCGAACCGAGGAATAACGAAACAGCGTAACCTAGGCTTCAAGGAGCCTTTTTCGGAATCTAACGAATTTTCGAAAAAAAATTCGAAAAATCAGATCTCGAACAAACAAAAATTGGAAAAAATCGTTCGAAAAAAACTCGAACGAACGAAAATCGAAAACAAATGATTCGAAGAAATTTCGAAAACTTCGTTTGTGTACATTTATACCTTTTAGCCTCCCGTCTTCGTTGGCCGACCGGATATGGCCAGTCCGGTCGATACGCATCTACATCATGCGATTCGGGTGTGAAAACCTACCCGATTAGGCAGGACTGAGCCCGCCTGAGGTGTCCCGATCGATGCGGATATAATATATTGCTCACCCAGGTTGTACCCCCCCCCGCTGTGGCCGGCTTTTGCCCGCCTGGTCCGGCTGTGACCAACCGGATCGATACGTATGCAATGCATTGCTCACTGACGTGGAAAACACCCCTTCCCAGTTGTGGCAGGCCTGAAGTGGCTGCAGTGAGCTAGAGTAATCGTGGTCAACAATAAATCGATAATGCGACCAACAAGATCTCAAAATGCGATGGGGACGCTCTTGCACTGCATTATCGATTGGGATACAGCCGACAACTCGGGCGGCTCAGGACGGGCTGGGACTAGCAGGAACAATTCCGGCTTTAGGACTTTAACTTTGTCTTCTCTTCTTTGCAGCCAGGGTTGGGCAGGCTTGCGACCGGTCGCAACGGGGGTCGTAAAAAATTCGGAAATTTTTCGAAAAAAATTGGGGGGGTTCGTGAAATTTCCGGAAAAAAATGGGGTTTATCTCCAAACCATTCAGGAAGGTAGAGACGCCGTGTTTGCATCGATCCGATTTCTCCATTCCAGGGGGGAGGTCCGTAAAAATCTTGGTGATGAAAATTTTTTCATCCCAGGGGGTTCGTAAAAATTTTGGTCATCGGTCGCAACGGCCTGCTCAACCCTGTTTGCAGTCACTGAGAGGGGTTTCGTCACAATTGAGGAACTGGGCGACCAGCACTGGAAGTCTATTGTACTGAGCGTTAATGGCTTCTTCGGACAATCAAATAGGTGCTTGATGTCGTGGCCTTGGTTTCCACAGTCCGGGCACACGTCAGGCTGGCTATTGTCGATCCTATGCAGGTAAGACATAAGCAATGGAGAATGTCCGCAGCGTAACGAAGCGAGGATACACCAGGCGAGCCTACCGAGCTCGTACTCGGTATCACATACCCTGGGCGGCACATTACCAAGGATAGGGTTGACAGCCGCTTTGGCGAGATGACCCTTCACGAACTGGGTGTGCTCCGCCCGCAAGAGATGAAGCCGTTCTTGATTCGAGTCGTTCCATCTCTGTACATTCACTTTGTTGTGAGTGGGTCCTCACAAGAAAGGTGTACGAAGCCCAGGTCGCATCTGCGAAAAGGCATTTTACTCTTAGTATATCTTGGGCACCTGTAGTAAAACTGCGCAGTAACACGTCCCGAGCGGTTGGTTCCAAAAGGTTATGGGCCCAAAACTGTCGTTTTTTAGACTTCTTGTGCCTTCCGAAATGCACAGCAATCTTTACGAAATCTGCAAATGGATTTCATGAACGAGTTCAGCGCCCAAAACAACCCCTCCCCTGAGCGACGTTTAGTTGGAAGTACGTTTTCCTAACTTTGCGCAGACTGATAACGTTTTGGACTTGAGTGATTTTCGGTTGAGCGCTCACTCACATAAATTACCGAGTTCTAAAGAGGCCAGAAGCAAATGTTCCAGATTTGACTTAAAATCCTCCAAGGAGGTTATTTGGGGCGCTGGTCACGAATCTGGGATTTATTGTCGATTTTTCGAAGTTTTCGACTTAAATCGTTCAATGTATCCCAGGAGGTTAAAATTTTTAGGACAAACCGCGACTTTCGAGATTTCCGGAATGCTACGATAGATATGGCTCGAAGTGTTTCGCTAGGGATTATTGGGAGTGCTTAACACGAATCTGAGGTCCGTTTATCGATTTTTCCACATGTTTAGAGTAAACACGAAACTGATATCCCGTTTGCCGATTTCCGAAATTTTAAGGTATGTTTTTCCCCACAAGGGCATATTGCCCACCGTAACCTAAAGTACACCTCAGAATTTCAAAAAACTGACTCGAGATTCGTTTTCAGCACCCTAGATTTTCCCCACGCAAGCTTTGTGCAAAATAGGCCAGCCGCTCGGGACGCGATACTGCGCAGTGCTACTATAGGTACCAGAGAGATACTGGCAATACAATTCGTTTTCGCAGATGCGACCTTGTCAGTAAAATCTGCCTTCAGATCTGGAGCCAGCGTGCAAGATTGACCAGAAGACAACTTTCACCTCTCTAAACTGGGGTTCCCTGTTAGATCTACCTCTTCGACGATGAGACAGCCTTTAATCTAGGCTGATAGCAATAACAATAACTTCCATTTCAACCACGTGTTATTGAATGTTTCAATTGAAAAGAGCAACTGGTATTTTGATAATTGGGATATAATCGAAACATGGCAGAATTTATATGAAGGAAGGCGATTGGACAGGCAAATCTCACCTGGTATTGCTAGAACCATATCCCTGGTGCTGAGCCACAGGACTTTGCCCATAGCCGGTCTGGAGCACTCCACTGCTTACAGGTGTTGAGCCACCCTGCAATGAATTGATATAGTTCAACATTTTCGCCCACAAGAAGCAGACGAGTTTACATGCACTCAAATATATACTGGAACGGATTCTGTATTACAGAGCCACGAAAAACTTTCCGAATGCCTGTAAAATGTCAGATACCGATAAAAAATGTAATTTTTGAACCGTTTTCACACCCTCAACAATTCCTCGCACAAGGTTAGGAGAGATCTGAGACTTGGAAAAAAACGAACAAATTTCAAAGTCGGGGGCATGGTCAAGCGGGGTTATAACGCGACATCACGGATGGTAAGGAAGGTAGCTAGCATTTCTACCCAGATGACAAAATTTTGAGTTCAACTGCCCATCGGTGTCTCTCAGACAACTGCTTTCAGCTTTGAATCCTAGAAAATTTCACAGACAGCGTTTTGGTTGTTTTCATTCGTTTCCTAAAGAACACTGTGACGTTTGACAGGATAAAAACAAATACCCGATCCCAAAAAATTATAAGATCCTTTTTCACTCCTTCTGCAAGAATACGGTCGGTTACGGCTCATAGCCCACAGCGAGTCGATGTTCTTCCTGATAAGTTGCGCGGAACCAAGGTTCAGCGGGGTTGCGCCAGAATCGGTGCAACGAGAAAAAAGAGGGGGGAATAGTGAGTTTTCAGTCCAAAAATGAAGTTTTAAGGGAGATGTCATAAAAACTTCGACCGAGATTCGAAATATCAGGAGCTAGGTCGAGGTAACTTTTTAGAATCAACTTTTTCCACTAAATGCCCTCACATTCATTCGGAATAGCTGTGGAAAACGCCCAAGAAGCCTATTTTGGGTCAGATTCTTTATCCTGACTTTGTCTAGAGGGCTATCCGAGGTGCTGAAAAATAATTTGAGGTCCGTTTGCAGCGCTTCGGAAAATTACGGTACGTTACGGTACGCCATAGTATGTCGAAACGGTCGATTTCGTAGAATCTTCGGCCAGGGAGGTGATTCGGTAAACTGATCACGAAATCACTTCTCATTTTTCGGTTTCATAAGGATTACGGTTTGTTTATTGTTGCTTGGCTACCATAACCTGCCCTAATCTGGTATGGTTGAAACAATTGTCTGAGTAGCGAAAATTTCACTTTTTTCTGCCACATTATTACAGGAGAAATTTACTTTTTTTTGCTTAAGGGTAGTGAAAGCTTCGGTCACCAGAGGGGGTCGCAGCTCTTGCGAGGCTCGGCGCAACGTTCCGCTGAGCCCTGAAAAGCACTATTCTTCCTTGAAATGCAAATCCTGTACCTAACAACTCTATTCTAATTTTGGAATGATTACGGTGTTCCCGGTACATACATCGCAACTCAGCTACAGTAACCTACCGCCACTATTAAAATTTAAGGAAGAGTGATAAGATTTTCTATCAGCCTGCCCCCCCCCCTCCGAGTCCTCTGGGCAAAATTTGACTCAACTCTGGGACTTTCATCAAACGATCGCGAGCCTTCCGTAATGGTTAAGAAAAAAAGAATCTGCAGCGGTCAACAAAAAACCTCCTTAGACTAAGGTTCACCGAAAAAAATCGACCTATCAAGTCGGAATACAAACAAACTCTGAGGGAGACTTAAAACGAAAAAAGCCGACACAGTTCGTTTTCACAACAAAGTAGAGCCGAATAAAATTTGGTTGATAATGGTGAAGTAACCACCTTTTCACTCCCATTCCATCTCGTATATGAGAAAAATGATGACTTGGCAAAACTTAATGACGGAGGACCCAAAACCAATCTCGCCTTAAAAACTGAGGGCATTTCAGCTCTCGAACCATCTCCGAGAAAAATTCATTTTTGGTTTTTGGTGAGTCCGGGGTTTTTATGACCCTCTCTTCCACTTTCACATTTTTGGGTTATATTCATACAATCCCCGCACTAAACCGACCGTCCCTAACAGGGTACTGCACAAGGTGTGGAGAAGGGCAATTTTACTGAACCCCCACCCCAAAAGAGCGACTTGGACGGTTTTTCCTTCGAATTATCGCTCAGGTAAAACAACATTTCATGTGCAGTCGCCCCAACCCGTAATAGTGAACGCAAAGTATCACTAGGATCCATGCCGACCTTAAATTGGAAGGTATTCATAATCGAATACCTCGTGAAAAAATCTATCTAAACGATGTATATCTCCAATTAAACTGGTCCACTTGATCTCCCAGCAAAGCTCAGCCCCGCCCGCCTGAGGTTAAGCAAGCTGTTGCGTCAAATTTCGTCGGAGTTACGACTCCCCCATCGTTGACCAAAATGATGAGAAAATTTCTACGATCACCGACCCTCGAGAAATAGATATCAAATGTGTATGCAGCGCACCAAATACCTCACTTTAGCTTCACACGTTGTCCAGAGAAAAAGTCCCGTCTTTTCTCCAGGAATTTGACGAGACCCTAATTTTCTTTTCAAAAATTTTAGAAAACATTTACGACCACCCTTGCGCCGGATCGCAACCCTGCTCAACCCTCCCCTTGCGGTGTTCACACCTGGTCCATACGTCACTGTGTGGCGGTCAGTTGTCTAGCCTTAAGTGCCCGAGGGCCAGACCACCTCACATGGCAGCACAAACTGTGTCGTACCGAAAGTTGTCCAAACACAGAGTTTTTTACCGGATCGACAATAAAAAAAACTGAGAATTTCCAACAAAAGGTCACTCACTGATATCGACGGATCGACTAATCTCTTGCGCAGTTGTGTTAGACGACCTACGGAGGCAGCGGGAGTGCTGGGACCACCCAAGTTTGGTGGACCGTCCCATCCTGGCGAAACCGTCGCTGGCAGCGCGGACTGCATCGACTCCATCTGAATCCTCAATCGGATAAAAGATCATATCTGTGTTTTTACTGCGCATGCAAATGAAACTCGCGGAGCAGAGCTAAACAAATGCATGGAGGAAAAAAACAAGAACTGGAACTGTGACGACAAAATTTAGTGAAAAAAACGATAGATCAAAGATGACAGAAGTGGTAAAAGTACAACATGACCAACAGCAAAACCTGATGTTATAACCGCCATTTACACGCGTACGAAAGTTCCCGAGATTCCCATTTGTCAAACTTTTCAACTTTCAGCGTTGGCCTGTTGATTAGTTGCGATATAAACTCCACGGCAATGAAAGAGGGCGATGGTGCAAATGTGTATTTTCACTACAGGGGTCTGCAGAGTTTCACCGACCGGCGACTGGTCGCCGAGCGTCAGCCTTGACGCGGCGAAAAAATTGTTTCGAACATTAGGCCATTTTTATACTCTGCCACAGCCCTGTCGCGGTCGCAGACCAGGGCGACGTCGCGATCGCTTAGGGCCAGCTATGCTATGTCATACATCACGCCAACTTACGTCTGACACTTACGCCCGCGCCATTGCAGACTAATCAATATCCCGGAATAAGAAGGATGAAAATCAGATCTTCGGAGAACAACTGGTAGCTGATTGAATTGGTAATAATTGAGTAGCCCATAAAACTTGATTCTATGTAAAGTTTCGCGGCCGAAACTGTTTGGAAACCAGAAAAAACAGATTTGGAAATGTACAAAATTCGCAAAAAGGTTGGTTCTTATTTAGATCTCTTTGGTAGGAGGCAGGGATGAGCGGAAAGAAAAATCTGAATTTCGGAAATCGAAACAAAATTTGAATTTCCGGAAATCGAAATCGAGACAAAAATAAAATTTCGGAAATCGAATTCGGAACAAAAATAAAATTTCGGAAATAGGAAATCAGAACAAAATAGGAACCTTCGGAAATCGGAACAAAAAAATTTTCCTCGAACAGGCATTTTACTTTGAAAAGTAATTTTACTTGAATCAACAAATGATTCTTTTTCATTTAAAACCAATTCCTTCAAAAAACTCAATAACCTGAAACAACATCAATAATTCCCGACAATGGCTATACAATGGGATAGCTCTCAACGCCAGGATCACGAATACCACCCTAGTTCCGCTCAAGGTTGACTTTTAAAGCGAGTTATACAACAAAGACGAAAAAGACGCAAAAACCCGACCTCGCTCGCTTTCTGACCAAATCCTACGAGCGGTATTGTAGCATGAACGCATTAACAAACAATATCATGAAACCATTTAGACCAAACCAAAAAACCAAAAAAACCCAAAACGTTTCATCTTTACATTCCTACAATCTTCCCTTTGACACTTTTTCGCTCTTGAGTTTCTATTCACATGTAGTCTCTTCAATACTAAATAGTCATATATGAATCTTCAATCATTTAATATCAAAGCATAAGCCCTATCACCCTTAATAGTAGAACATTTCACCTCTGAGGTCCAGACGACGAACCTCACCCAATCCGTTTCAGGTGGTCCTATGGAGTCCCATCCGTGGTTAAATGATCCTTTGATTAGATCAAACTCATACCTTGAACCGAAACAAACATAGACACACATAGCTAGTCAGTACTGACCAAATGAGAATCGGATTTTCAAAAATCACTGAGTGTTCCGAAGAGGGTAGAAGTGTTAGTTAGGACAGAGAATGTTTTTACTACTAATACTCATTGCAATTTCGAAAAAATCCACCTTATGGGACCTGGATGCTAATCTGAAAAGAGGCTGTTGATAACCAAGTATACTAATGTTGTGATGGAGAAACAGCAGTTTTATCAGGAATCTCGGAATTCATTCTCTTTCTGAGATCAATCACTGTGATAAAGGAAGTCGAAAATAGACGTTCGCATTTTGCGGACGTAGACGGAAGCAGAAAGATATCGTCTAGCGAGCGCCTTCAGTAGAGGAACTTTGACGACTTCGCTACATTTCCCCAGAATTCTGTGAATCCAAATCGATTGCCGGCTCTATGCTAAGATACTCTTCCTCCTGAATAACTGGCAGTGATTTCAACGTCGACAAAAGTGAACACTAACTCCTTGAAAATCT
Source organism: Aplectana chamaeleonis (assembly GCA_029168955.1). Taxonomy (NCBI): domain Eukaryota; kingdom Metazoa; phylum Nematoda; class Chromadorea; order Rhabditida; family Cosmocercidae; genus Aplectana; species Aplectana chamaeleonis. Next base: position 83,982 of record JAPDOI010000153.1, read on the forward strand.
CACAGCTAAAGCTTTGGTATTCGCGTCCACTTCAGGGCGTGCACTGTTGACTGTGCTTCTCATGATCCTTTTGCTTTCAAAGAAATATGAAAATACATTCTTCCAGGACGTCGATGATTTCTGAGCGTCCTCTTCTTCTACTAAGTAGATACGTGCCAGTGCACTGCAGCCTTGACCTTGTCCAGCAAGACATACTTGCTCTTGGAATCGAAAAATGTGTCCTCGACACCTTGGGTCCAAAAGCGTCATGCCATGATCAAATCTTCATTTTCCAGACGCTTTCTCATCCTTGAGACTAGACCATCATGAATCAGATTTCTGATCCGCATGAAGAGGTTTGTCCTTCTTCAGTCCCTCAACAATCATGTTGTAGAGTGGTAGTACAACACTAATCGGTAAATAGGCTGATCCTGTACAATGGTTGTAACAGATTACGAGCAAGCTCCAGTATGGTGTATGCTCTCTTTGATGACTTCCCAATCAAGAAGGATATAAAAAATATGAAGAAGGAATGGAGGGCAGCGGTGTGGGTAGGATCCTACGGATACGTTATGCTTGGATTCAGGGCCAAACACACTCGGTAATCATTACCAAGGGTGGTCCTGTTAGAGAGGAAGGGGATCGGGACAGGGCTCTCTCCACACCGAGGAGGGAGTTGTCCCTCTTTGCAGTTCGGAACGTCACGCTACTCAATGCAAGCGAAATGGCCCCCGGAGTGGAATTAGGGCGGGCCGCGAAAAGCGGGACAACTCTTCCCTCGAAATTTAGAGACCCTGTCCCAAGGGATCGTCGGTATTTCAGAGCCTTTTTTCCGGTTCAGGGGAACGGCCCGCGGTGTGGATACCCACACCGAGGGGGGTCTGAGCTGCGCAAGGGTGAGTAGGTGGTCTGAGCTTCGCCGGGAGACCAAATGAACCATTTTGAATGGTATACACTGCTAGAAAGTCACTTTTTTTAACGAAGGAATTCGATTATACCGTCAATTTTTGCTATAAAATCTTGTCGTAACTAAGTTAGAGTAAAGGTCAAATCATACTGTTTCCCTAAGGTTGAATATAGATTTTACAACAAAACATAAATCAAACGACGATAACAATACACTTTACGAAAATACAAATGAACCATTACGCTTCTGAGAGGGAGGGGATGTTGAAAATCGTCAAAGTTCTGCTGCTGGAGGTGGGTCTGAGCACAATTGGCCTTGTCCACACCTAGTGAGCGATAAGCGCGCCTCAATGCCAAAAGTCTGACCCACGGCGAAAGAGACCAAAAATGGGAGGGGTGAGCCAAACAGCATTATTCTAAAAATGTAGCATTGTATAAACAGGAAGACCGTATAAAAAAGAACATTATACGTGAGCGATATTCGCGCGATTTCAACTGGTCAACGCCTAACATAGGATGCCGATTCAGGTTATTTCCGCATTTTCTTCCGATTTCCGCACCCATTTTTTTTCGGAAATCAGGAATTGTGATGCACAAAACTTGCGGAAATCAGAATTCCGCTCATCCCTGGGGGAGGGGGTTACAGTCACTTTCCTGCCGCTGACCTATCACAGGAGCAGCGAAGGCTGGCGTAATAGGCCTACGGCGAGGAAATAAGTGATTTGCCTCCTCCCAGCAGGAGATCTAAATCAATACCGAAAAATTATCGTCTCCGTCTTTACGCAAACGCTACTACCTGGCCCTCAGAGGGTCTAAAGATCCCAACAATTTTGACGGCTTTCTTGCCTCTCTTCGAAGCAAACAGACACGTTGACGGGCAGCTCATCCCGATGACTCATCATTCAACGCATATCGCCGCATTCGGCGTTTCGTCCGGCGTCTCCGCAGCAACCCCCGTCTATCATCCGCGCGTCTGGAGTCTTCTCGACTGCCATTGTCTATCGCCTACACTCTTGGTCTCCAGCGTACAGGGAGCTCTCTCATCTGTCCTTGGCCATCGTAAAGGCTGCCAACGGTTTTCCTCTCTCAATAACTTAGGAATCGCATCTAATCGGTTTCTTTTCACCTGAAGAAATTGATGAAGCCTTAATTTCGAGGGAGTTTTACCAGAAGGGTCTGTATCAAACTATGCTTTGGTATTGGAAGTGTGGCGAAGCTGGATTTGGACTTAATATATTTATTAGTGGCTTTGCGAAGTTTCAAACATTCGGAGAGGAAACACTGACGGGCATTTGACAAGCAATATGAACATTAGAAAAAATCATTCGTACATTTGTAGTTACGAGTGAATATGCAAGGAATAATTTAGTCCTGATATGTTTAGAAAAAAAAATTGGAAACACTGCTGTATTCATGTGCCTGGGGAGCAGATAAGCTGTCTAAATATTGCTTACACTCACATTGACTTTCCCTTAAAGGCAGGGCTCACAATGGTTTTTGTACTGAGGAACACTTGCGTAGTGCGATTACGTGCTCCAATGCTATAGCGCTGCGCATACGCCGAAGTAATTGACGCAGACGCCCTCGAACTGTCTCGTCGTCTCGCCCTCTCCGCTCTCGGCTGAATAATGAGTCATGGGGATGAGCTGCCCCGCAACCAAATAGACATTCAATATTGAAAAAATCCACTGGGTTTCATATCACCACTCAAAAACTACAAGTTTTTTCAAGGTGGTAAGAAGCACTGATAAGAAATAACTTATGCTTTCTGAAGTATATGAAATTTGGCAAGAAGACCGAAGCTTAAGGTTTCAAGAATCGAAAGAGTCGGATTTGAAGAAACTTTTGCTACAAGCTGGTGAGAAAACTATGAGTACGGCTATGAAAGCAATATGAAAGCCCACAAAAGCGATGTCAATAGATCGGTGTCTTCAATGACCACATTTGCCAAGGCTGTCTGATAGAACCCTCTGAAAACTTGGGATCCCCAACATCCGGCTCAGGATCCAATGGGGTTGCGGCCGGACACAACGGGGGCGGAGGGGAGATCGCAAACATTAGGGCCAAAAATCACATTTTCATATTTGAGGTGGCAGGTAGTAGAAATGAGCCTGAGCCGGCTACCAGTTGCTGAATGACAATGTCATTCCTGAAGCCTAAACTTTAACAGTTGAAATAAAACATGTACGTGTGGAAATGTATATAGTTTTAGGGGCTACTCATACTTTGCAACCCCAGTGCGGCACGCGCGGGCGTAGCGTTAAAGTATGAATGGCCTGACGCCGCGCTCCGATTAATCGATTGTAGAAAATATTCTCTGCTACCACAAATGAGTACACCTGTATAGAATTTCTGGAACAGCTTAATTTAGACCGGGTTGCGTAATTTCGCAATGGGGTTGGGGTTGCGAATTTTTCGCCCGAAAGTGAAGGTTAGGAGGATTGCAAAAATTTCGGACCAAAATTTAAAAATTCTGAAAGTGGTTGAGAAAAACAAATAACGAAAGCGAAATTCTCGACGATGATCGTGGGAAATTCGGTAAAAAATTAAAATTCAGTGACGATAACCCAGAACTTCTCGATATTTTTTGGTCGACAAAGGGAAGGACCGTAACATTGCTCAGGTTTTAGATGCTTGAGCCGGTCTACTGAGCTGATTTTCGGCGTCTGACAGCTTCACTAACCAAATACAAACTGCCTCGAACTCGCGCTTCGGAAGGGGGGGTCGCAAAATTTTTGTGAAAAAAATTGATGGTGGGGAGCCGCTACGATTTAAAAAAAAGGAAAACTCTCGACCCTGTGTTTATACTCCAATGCCACATCCGCGCGTGCCGCACGAGCGTCGTGGGGTACAAATAGCCTCGCATTTAGAAATAGGAAGATTTATATTTTCCAAACCTTCCAGAGAATATTCGCTGAGAATAGCAAGAACTTCTTTTCATATAAATTCTTGATCGGCAACGTTTAACTGGTGATAAGCCAACGTTGGCCCCTGAGTCTGAGAGGTTTTGGAGAGTTCTGGGGAAACCCATGAAAAAGTCCAATATTTAAGACTCAAAACACTTTTGGGAGATCATACTCAATGAAGCAGTCGTTTTTCGAATTCAGAGGTGAACAAGAGCGATTTAACGAAACCATATAAGATTCTTAATCGGCTTAGGTAGAACATCCTTTCTACAAGGAACTAAAAACACAAGCTTGAGTCATGTCTGAATACTTCCTCGGAGTTGCTAAATACACACAGAGAATATTTGTTCTTATAATTTTCGATAAATTAAACTATTTACATTTTTAGCGCAAAAAAAATCTTAATACGCTTATAAGGCTCCGGCTGATTTGAAACTTGGTCGATAAAGATGGAGAGAAATTGAAATGATAATATAGCAGACGTAAAACGGCAATAAACGAGAAAAAAAGAAAGGAAAAACTTGAAAAGCTTCATCAAAACGCGGCCACGATGTCTGAATGTGTGCAGAGTAGTTGCACCAAGCCCGCATGAATACCGTACTGCGACGCCTGATTTAATTGCTAGCAAGCATGATCCGAGAAAGGATGAGGTTTTTTAGTGCCAAATAGGTAATTATGAATCCCTTGAGGCTCGCCTAAGGTAGAGGCGGAAGATGATCTACCAAGTTCTAGTTATTTTTGCTCTTTGGATAGTTTCATGAAATCGTCCAGAACAAAAGTATCCCATTTCATGTGCAAGTGAGGTTCATTCTGCGTGTGCTGGAATTAGCCTACTTTCGTTTTAAAATGTCCAGTTTTCCAAAACGAACCGCGTTCAAAGTGGAAAATGACCGAGCAAGAATGAGCGCGACCGAACTGGTGTGAAAATTCAGACTTTTGTTAATTCTCCATATCGGAGCGAAATTCCGGTACGCAGTTGCGGACAACCGCTGTTGAAACACGCAGCCAAAAGATAATTGTACCGGGACAACACGGTCTCTCCACGATGACCCGTGGTCCCAGCACGATCTTCTTCGTGCTGCCTGTCGCAACAGCAGTTGTGCGCAACTGCGGACCGTAATTTTTTTCCGACTAGAACAGTTTCTTGATTTGGGGAAAAAACAGTTTCGCATTTATCAAGCATTTATTGCCTACCTTAGGGTGGAAATTGTCATATTCATATTGAGAAATGCCAAATTCTCTTGAGAAAGCAATGAGCTTCGCTCATAAAAATCTTCTATTTGTTGCTGACAGGGTGAATTTCATTATGAAAAATACTCTTCTTTTCTCGAAACACAAATTTAAAATGCAAAATATGTCCCTGTCAGAATGACTCATTGAACAAAGTTTGGTCAAAATTTTTATTGAGCCCTGTACCCCCAAAAATGGCATTGGCGGCTTCAGAGGTCAATCTTTTTAGGTGGCATCTAGAGTTCTGCGAGCTGCGAGTTGCGACACGTATAAGCATATAGCTACGTACTCGCAGCGTCCTCGCATGCGAGCTGTCTTGCGGCGAAACGGTGGGGGGGATTTCATAGTTCTTACCGCACTGAAAAGGACGCAACTCGCGGTGCGAGCGCCCGACGACAAAACTCTCGCAGAGGGCTTTCATAGTCCTCTCGCACTGCGAGGACACTGCGACCAGTTTCACGCACGCATTGCGAGCTGCGAAAAGAATACTCCTGACTAATTTTGTCGTAGCTCGCAGTGCGAGTACTTCCTGTATCATCATTTCTTTTGCCAGCAAAACACTTCGTGCTGGTTTTTCTTTGTATTTACCCATGATTGTTTCCTGTTTCCTTTCCTGTGAAGGTTTCTCTTTAGTTTCTACTCGTGAATATATCCAGTTTTGCTTTTCAATGATGTTTTTTTACGGCTTGACCCTGCAAAACTTTCTAAACAAAAAACACTGGAAACACAAGAATTTTCTCGCGGTCTTCAGCTACGTTCATTCCTGCGAGTTTCCAGCCGGAGTATTGGCTATCGTTTTTTTTTTTCGGACATTGGCTGGCATCATGCCCAGCTACGCTTTTTAGCAACATTATTGACCGCGTCCCGCTGTACGATAAGGCACTCCCAGCGAACTAGACTACACATTTTTTTCAATTCAGAAAAGTGTGCCGTAATGGATGATGAAGACTTGATTATTGAATTGCTGGAATGTTTGGTGAAAATGATCCCTGTGAACCAGCGCCACTATGAATACAATACCGCGCTCCAATGCCACTCGTTCTTTGATTGAATATGACGCAATGACTCATGCGCAACCCTGATTCAGGTTCCCGCACTGCTCGCATTTCGCAGACTCTGAAAACTAGTTGCGAGAGTTTCAGGGCCACGTCCCCAACCTCTCGCACTGCGAGCAGCTCGCAGCTTGCAGAACTCTAGATGCCACCTTAGCCCGAACTCCGCCTAGGACAATTTTTTGGATCGCTGAACACAAATTTAACGTTTGCCCGGAGTCTCTTGGACGGCTACGGCAGATTACGGTAATTATCCTCTCTAAAGGACTCGGCATTGTGGCAAAGGTGCGAGCGAGCGAGCAAGCGAGCAATGATGAGGGGTGAGGAGCGCTACGTAGTTTGACCTGCACGCGACCGCACTGCGTAGCGCTCCCCACCCTTCATCATTGCTCGCTCGGTCGCAGATTTCCCCTTATGCCGGGGCCTTAAAACGTCGTAATTCTCACGACTCATGGCGCGAGCAGCGCGCGCGATTCTGCTCCCTCCTCCTGTCATACGCTCTCGCACTGTTTCCAGCCTCCGCTCCGCATCAGCACGCTTAGGAAGCATGAGAATTCCGCGGTTTTATAGCCTGTGTAGTATCATTTAGATACCGTAGTCCATAGACTTCCAGTCCGAGAATTCTGAGGTACAGTTTCCCTTGCTGAAATCACATTGTCATAGTGTTTATTCATTTGATTTAATGGACAAAATTCGTCATTGGAAAGAGGAACTTCGAAAAGGAAAAAACGTGAAATCAACACCAAAGGTACCTAAATCAGAGGAAAATGTCTAGCACAGATTTGTTTCTGGTCAAACGATGGAAAGATCGATAAAGCCTCATAAAAAGTGAAATTCCGTTCTCGTGTTTTCGTTATCTGAGTGATTGTTTTTCTTCCATATGCCGATTATCGTCGATAAAGTGTCATAGAAATATCGCACACAGTTGCTGAACTCGAAAATTTTCCTAACCAAATCCATGTTGCTAAGGGTGTCGAAACAGGGAGCCTCGAGCTGGGATGGGGCGCCCTAGACCACTTGTCTAACTTTGCTCAACCGAGCATAGTCTAAGGGAGCACTGATACAGCGCTCGTCATTTTAATTGTTTCTACCTCAATTGACGAAATGGCTCATACCTCTTTTAACAATTATTCGCAGATCAAAAGAGGTGTTCCTAGGACTGTTCAGCAGATAGTCGATCAGAAAACAAGGCTGTATGGATAGCTCTGGCGACACGGTCTGGTCATTCCCTTGAAAGTAGCCTTTTGAGCTGACTAGTCTCACCCTCATGCAATATGTGGATGGCTGCAGATTTGTATTTCAGTCTACATTCAAAAGGTGAGTGGGGATATCAAGAAGTGAACTCAGTTGGAAATTCATTTTGCTTCATCCTTATTTTGCTTGTTATCCTCAACCACCGGTCTTGGATTACGTATTCGCCACTTCTCCATTGAGTGTTCAGCAAACACTTCAGAGATTAATCTGCTATGAATGCATGTCTTATGTGAAAACTTTCCTCAGAAAATCTTACTCTGTTATGATAACACCCCGAAAGAGATATCACGAAAATGCAGCGCTATCATGAAGTTGGCTGGCTCCTTCCCTTAGCGCGGACCTCACATGTTTTTGTTGTTGTGATGACATGTGTTGTGACGGCGGATCTATCTATTCATGACTCTTCTGCCCTTCACTCTGGCCGGGATCTCCTGTTTACATGTTCGCCCCATACTTCTACTAGATATTGATGCCTTTTTTTCGAAATACAAATAACATGTAAGCACGCACTGAATTTGACAGATTCGACGCACGCGGTCCTCGTGCTTGACTGATCTGGCCGAACATAGCGCTCACTGCCGAAATAGCTATTTCTTTATTTTCTCTTCAAGGAGCTTTCAACATAGTAATAGCAGCCTTCACAATGAATATTATTGCTGATTTTCCACAGCAAAATGACAGACGAGACGAACACCCGATTCCCAGTGTCGAAAAAAACGGCGGCGGAAAACGAGGCAGGAATGGCTAAATAACGGCTGCAAATAAGCGTTCCGAGGTGTCCAAGATGCCTCATGCCCCCTTTCCTATCTTCGACGTAAACAAGTAAAAGCAAAAGATGCGATAAAGCAACCAACCGAATAGAAGAAGAACCGTTAAAGGAGCTGTAGCCCATGAAATGCTATAGAGGGCACTCAGAGCTTCTATACACCATGGAGAACTCTAAAGTGAAATCTATCGTGAACGCTGTCCTTTAATTCAAACTGGTTTAGCAAATCTACCCTAACGTCGACTTCTTCCTTGAAAGTCAGTTAAATCCCTAGAATCATAGACCTAAAACCTTGTCACTTGAAATGAACTATTCTACTCCTTCCTTTACCTACAATTGAACTGAAACATCGGTATCGATAACCGAGATAGTCGTTGCTTCAGTTATTCAAGTTCACAGCACCTCGTGGAGTGTGGGTGGAAGAGCTCTAAGCCACCGTTCTGGCAAGTACTCTGAAATTTTCGTCGCGACCCCCCGGCGACTCTCCCGCGACTCCTCCGGCTCGGCGCGGCATGCGGGGGGGGGGGGGGAGACACGGAGTTGCGGCGGGGAGGCGCCGGCAGTCGCGTGGGGGGGGGGGGTACGTTGTAGATTCACGGAAAATTCATCCTAAAATGTGGCGACAGAGTCGCGGAGGAGCCCAGGGCTGCGGGGGAGTCAAGGGTAGCCCAAGGCCCCGATTGCGTCTTGGGCAGCCGCAGATGAGTGGCGGCTAAAAATTTTAGCGCGCTTGAAGCCGGTGAGAGACGCATAGCAGTTACGGGAAAACGAGGAGCAGCGGCAGGAGAAATGCGGTAGAGCCACGGTAACTTCATCCAATTAGAGGTGGCGGAAGAGTCGCGGAAGGGTTGAAGGCACAGTACACTCTCAGACATGAAATTTTTAATTTTTATTTGATTGTGAAGTAGACTCCTCCCTAATAACACGTGCCAAGTGCGAGATCTCAATTCCTCCAAATAAGCGAGATATAAGCGACCACCACAGGCCCGACCTCCTTCTCTCACCACCACGGGCCACATCCCCTACCAGATTTTCGAACTCGATAGCGGCTAGATGGATGGATGAATTCTCAACAAGTCGTTCTTCTTCGGTCCATTTTTTGAGCTGCCTCCTTATCCTGGTTTGCTCTCGGGCAACGATTGCGATTGAAAAGAAATACAGGCCTGAGACAACTCGTCCACCAATTTTTCACCCTCAAAATATAGGCATCTTTAAAGGCATCGTACGCGCAGAAAACCGTATCTCATTTTTTCATGTTTTTGCGAAGGCACTTCTCTGACATTTAGAATAAGAGTGGAAAGGCTCCACAAAACCATCAACTTTCGCGAAAAAACGTTTCAAAACGTCTCGAATTATTCTCTTCCCGCCCCTCCGTCAATTTCGGTGTGTCTGGTGCAATGCGTCGGAAGTTTTTTTCGCAACTCGGGCATTTGGGGGGTGCCAGCCGAGGTGATTTCGGACGAGGGGGATCATCCGAGGATACCAATTTGGGGGCGGAGTCGCGCTTCGAGCGAGCCGAGGGCGAAAGGGGCTCAGCCGAGGGGGCGACGACAATTTCCTCGTAGGACCACTCATAACAGCTGCAGCGCTGTCCTTCAAACCTGTCGTTCATGCTTTCATTTTTTGCAGACGTGTTGTATATTTCTTCCTTTAAGTTATTGGCGGTCACATCAATATCCTTAATGAATAATTGTGCTATTTTTGAGCTGCATTTTTGTTCACAACATATGCCTACACATCAAGAAGCTGCACAATAATAATTGAAGTTCGGATTCGATATTCTCAAAAAATTCCAAATTGAGTCTCCAAAAGTTTGAAACTTTCTCTCAGGCTACCTTTCGGCGCGTAAAGCCTTCCTTGAACCTTCTTTTCCTTCCGAAAAATGGACTAGAAACCTCATTTGTCGGTGCAAAACTAGTTGGGGGGGGGGGCACCCAGAATGCAAGCGAGAAATGAATGATTTTGCTTCCAGAAATCGATTTAATTTCATGGAATTTCTAGGAAATATGAGTGATAACGTTATCACATATCTAATAACCAAAGAAATTTTCATTTTTATGGATGAATGTTTCATTTGTAGAATCTTGAGTGCCCCCTCAACTAGTTTTGCACCCATTTGTCTTTCTCTACATGACTTTTAGGGACTATTTTGGAGTTTTTGAGAATTTTGGAACTTTATCGATTAATTTGCAGCCTCTCGTGTGTATTGTATTCTTAAAATCTCCTTAATCCCACTCTCTATGGTCTCTACCTAGTAAATCCGCGACTAGGATTCCGTCTACATGTAAATTTTGGTCTTCTACAGGTTTCAACGGTCCGATTGGCAGAGACACCTCAACACCCTGTTGAATATCGTCGAAAACACCCTTGTAGGTGGCTGTAACCTCTTCGCTATATACAACATTACCTTAATTCTATCATTCAGGCATCATCGATGACACAACAACCGTGAAGACTGTACGATCACTGTCCCATGCATAGCCAATGATATGATCGCTCTTCACATAACATCGGCGTGGAACCTGAAGAGACTTTGCGTTCCCCATTGGGGGTTGGCCCAAACTCGGTGCACCTATGTTATAGCATATGGCACCGAGTTTGCGCCAACCTTCAACAGTGAACGCAAAGTCTCTTCCGGATCCATGCCGACGTTAATTCTGTGTCTCTAGTTCGTTGGATGAACAGATCGTATCATTTTCTCAGTTCAACAACTATTAAATCGTAAGCATACTTTTGTGTACTCAGAAATTTCTGCCCTGTCTCGTAATTTTCATTCGGTTGAGGACATGTTGTTCTATCCCTTGCATTTTGAAGTGTCAATCTTTGCTTGTTTTGTGATTTTGAGGTATCTGAATACCATAGTATGATCGTATTCTGATCAGAATCACTCTAGTTTTCGACCCTCATAAGTCATGGACACTTGTTGCATTCATTTTTTTATATTTGTAAAAAAAATATTTTGTAGCATTTAGCCACAATTTATTTAGAGTTGTTGTGTTTTACGGTCATTTCAATAAATTCGTTGTCAACTCGTTTAACATAAAGTGGTAGTGAAAGCATAAAATTTAAGTATTATGAAGAAGTAATCGTCAAAGTAGTGTAGTACTAGTGAAAAAGTACTAGTATTGGCATAATAAAGGTGAAAATATAGTGGAATACGACGAAAACCGTTTTTACGGCTTTGAATTCCCGCGCTTCACTCGAAAAAGGTCCGCGGATCAGCCGCCAAGAGAGGCGGGGGGTTGGTCCGAGGGCGCTCGGGGGCTGCTGCCGAGTTTGGGACGCTCGGATGAGTCCCCGACGGGCACTCGGCTGGTGCCCCCCGAATGTCCGAGCAAACGTCGGATGTGTTTTTTGCTTTAAACTTATAAAGTGGGTGAATTTCTCTTGTCTTTCGTTCAGTGAACCTTATTCTAACAAACGAGGTATCTATTGGGCAAGTTTGGATGCTAGATATTCCCGAATAGAAAATTTCAAATGCAGAATCACCTGTAATGGCGCTTCTGTTTCTTGTGCTAGATGGTTGGTGAAAGCTGGTGGCGGATCGTCATTTTGCACTACTCCAACTTAAGAATTATATGAAGAGCCATAACTATATTCGTAGAGGGTCTTGAAAGAATTTCAGAGATACCACTGTGATCAACGTGTGACTCTTTCCAAGAAAAGCACAAGACCTGAAAAATAATTTTCTAGTTGTTCTTTGCCTTTGAGGATTGAGTGAAAGTCGCGAGTACTCCAGAATCGCTGGGAAGTCTCGGGGCTGCCACGGATGAGTCGCATCAAAATCTTTACCAGGTTGTTCAATAAGTTTTGTCGTTCGATAAGAGGGGGCGTTGCTACTAGCCCACAATTTTTTTTCGTTTTGTTGGTACACTCTTCATATGAACGTAAAAGAAGTTAATTTCAATCTGTCTATTCATTCTTTGTTTACAAGCCATTTAGTGTCGCCTTGTCACAGCAATGGAAAAATTGAATGTCGTGCAGTGATAAAATTCTTATTTTTAGAAGGTGTAGCACCAAAAGAAATTCACGAACGAATGTTAAAAGTGTATAATGATTGTTCACCTACAATTAGAACAGTAGAAAGATGGGTTGCTGAATTCAAACGTGGTCGTACAAGCCTTGAAGACGATCCACGTGAAGGACGTCCAAAAAGCGCATCAACACCAGAAATCATAGCCAAAATACAGGATATGGTTTTGGAAGATCGTCGATTGACTGAGGGAGATTTAGTAGAGGCCCTACACATCTCATTAGGCAGTGTGAGCCATATTTTAAGTGAACTTTTGGGGTTTAGAAAGCTGTGTGCACAATGGGTGCCGCATTCGCTAACAATGGAACAAAACCACATTCGAATGCGACTTTCTCAGCAACATTTGGAGCGTTTTAAAAAGGATAAAGTGAATTTTGTGCGTCGATTCATCACTATGGATAAAACTTGGGTCTATCACCGTAATCCTGAAACAAAACAAGAGGCTAAAGAGTGGTGTGAACCTGGTTGTTCGCCTTCGAAACGAGTTCGTGTCCGGAAATCGACCAAGACGGTTATGGCATCATTTTTTTGGGATGCGAGAGAAGTTTTGTTTGTGGATTACTTGCAAATTGGTGAAACAATTAATTCTGAATATTATTGCAACCTTTTGGACCAGATGAAGGAAAAAATTCGTGAAAAAGACCCGATTTGCAGAAGAAAAAATCCCTTTTCATCAAGACAACGCACCGTGTCACAAGAGCTTTTTGGCAATGGCTAAAGTTCGAATTGTTGGAGCATCCACCGAATTCACCAGATTTGGCTCCCAACGACTTCCATTTGTTTCCAGAACTCAAAAAATTTATGCGTGGCAAGCGTCCTTTATCAAACGATGAGGTTATGTTGAACGCTGTTAACGAAGGCTGTTGAAGCGTATTGTGCAGACCTTACGGATTCTCACTTCAGGGATGGGATCCACCAAATTGGAGGATGATTGGAGCAAGTGTATTAATGTTCAGGGAGATTGTACTGAATAATAAAGTGTATTTTGAACTATAAAATTGTGTTTTTCTTATCGAACGACAAAACTTATTGAACAACCTGGTAAGACAGGGTTCAGCACGGCGTTGATATAATGTCTGAGAAGTTACTACCTCCCCCCCCCCTGCCAAACCTTTGCATTACTACCCCCCTACCTCCACATGTGTCATAATTCATTCATTCAGGCTCACAAGCGGATTAGTTGTGAAAAAAATCGTTGGCTCCCAGAGTCCATTCGCAACTAGATATTTTCGCTGGTTTCCAACTTCAGACGCGCATCTCCGAACCGGAGTAGTTTTTTCGAATCCTCTATCGAAAAATCAACACACCTAGGGCTCACCTGAAATTTAAATTTTTCATGATTTTTCACCCAGGTGTGTGTGGGCGAAAAAAAAGTATCCGCCAGAACCATATTATAATGGATTTGGACCCAATGGAAATTTTTGCAACAAAGTTTAGTGGTTGGAAATTTTTCGACCTGGTCTGCGCTTGCACGATTTTCGTGTGATGTGTGTGTGCAACGAAACAGGGATCTGAGGCGTCTATACCCTTGCGATGCGGTCAGCTGCGGATCTGCAAAAGTTTTTCGTTATAGGAAACTTATTGGCTTCCGAAAACTATCACGAAAACAAAGAAAACATGAAAATCCTAGAAATTTCCTCGTTGCGATAGGTCTGCGAAGCGTCTTCTCTCACGGTATCTTGACGAACTGTCAACTTCAAGGGGCCCTCCTGGCTCTTGTAGAAAACCTGAAGGGCCCTGCTCAGTGCACAAAAAGCGGTTTTAAACGTGGATCAAGCCAGCCCCAATGCTCGCTTTGGAGAGGAAATCCAGGCACGCAAAATCGAGCTGAAAAAAAAACGGCTGCTCCCAGAATCCATTCGCAACTAAACATTTCCGCTATTTTTCAACTTCAGACCACATCTCCTAGCTAGAGTAGTTTTTTCGAACCCTCTCTCGGAGAAACACCTTTTTTTGGGTTTCTCTTGATTTTTTTCACTGTCTGAACCCGGTCACAAAATTCGCCAAAAATTGCAATTTTAGGTAAGCCTCAGATGAGTTGATTTTTCGATAGAGGGTTAGAAAAAAACTACTTCGGCTCGAAGATGCGGGTCTGAAGTTTAGAACCAGCGGAAATATTTTTACTTCATAATATTCCAAGCAAAACTGAATGGGTTGTCTTGAATGTAATTCTCGTAACACTTTCATGTTTTTAGCATTCCAGAAGCTCACGCTTCATACCGCTTCTTACACTAACACCCCACAACACAATCGATTGAAACAAGCTTAACGTGTATTCTGAGTCTTAGCCGATTTCGTCACCAATAATCACGTTTACCCTAAGAAAAATTTTTTCGGGTCCCTGATACGACCCACTATAGCAATTAGCTTATAATTAAACCAGCTCTGCCATTTAGGTGTCCGGAAGCAACGTAGAGTTGTGGAGGAGTCGCGGAAGAGTCGCGGTAGAGGCACGGGAACTCAACCCAAAGAAAGGTCGCAGTAGAGCCGCGGATGAGTCTCGAAAAAATAAACCTTTGAGAGTAGTCGTGCCTTGGAGAACTCCACATCATGTGCGACTGAATGTAATCTTTCTAATTTTTGAATTCGTTTTCAGTAATGGGCCCCTACAGCCGGTTTATCATGCCTTTTGTTAGAGGGTTATTTTGTTCATGCATATACCAAAAAGTGTTTTTGGGTACGTACTCAGGTGTTTTTTTGTTCAACTGGCGCGAGTTTGGGCAGGTATTGAAAGGATACTTCGCAACGGAGATCAATACTCTTTTTGTATAGTTGGTGTATCCGCGAAAGGGATAGCTGCGAACCACTCAGCAGGCCGCGCGCCTGTCGCGTGCGCCGATCGATCACCACATTTCTCGTAGGCGCGCACGACGCAGCGCAGTCTGCTGAAGTGTGCGCAGCTATCCCTTTTTTTGGTTACCCGAACTATACAAGC
Organism: Aplectana chamaeleonis; assembly: GCA_029168955.1. NCBI lineage: Eukaryota > Metazoa > Nematoda > Chromadorea > Rhabditida > Cosmocercidae > Aplectana > Aplectana chamaeleonis. The sequence goes on from JAPDOI010000153.1 coordinate 99,043, forward strand.
GAACATCTGTGGCCGGCTGAGACCACTCAAGAGCTTGAGGATCGAAAAATAGATCTCAGAAAGTTATTGTTGACTGAAAATGAGATCGATCATCTAGCGCTTCTGGATGGATAATCCACCCTTCCTGGGCCTATTATCATCAGAAGAAAGAATTTAGAGTTTCGAAATTCCAATCACTGCTCCCGAGTTGATCGATAAGCTCTTGTATTCTAAAAATGGAAGCGTTTCTGGTAAAAATTTGTTGGGGTGGGGGGGGGGAACGTGGGAGTTATTTCGGGTATTAAACACACACGAATATGAGGTCAGTCTTCGGATTTCGAAAAGAATACGGTAGCTTCAAAGCATTGTACTGTGCTTCTCTGGGTCAAATTCCGGTCTGGACACTCTTTGCGACCGCACGCGCTCGAGTCGGTCGGCTTTCCAGCACCAAAGCCGACCCGATGTAGCTTTTTCGAAGTTTTCTCCAACTTTTCTCTAGTTTCCAGATTCCGAAGCCCACCTAGCGTCAACAGATCGGTGACTGCGGCGCTGGAAACTCTTCCGGTTCGGGAGCGTGCGGCCGAAAAGCGTGTCCAGACGTAATTGCGGACTGGAATTCGGCCCAGAGAAGCACTGCACACGACGATTTTCGTTCCCGAAATTTCCACTCAGAACAATGCGTTGGCCACCAAGTGCTACCAAAATTACGGAGAAACGCACAAAACGCCTTATTTCAATGACATTGATCTCTGACCTGGACTAGTTGTCCGATTGGATGAACATGTTCACGGTTGTTGTCACTGGGGAAAAATGGGGCTAATCGGAAACGGATGAATATTTTAGGCAAAACAGTATTAGTTAGGATCCGAAGGGAAGAACGGAGCCACAGGGAGTAGCGAATTGCAAAATACGTTCCCACTAAAGAATTCATTGTCACAACGAACAGTTCCAGTAAGACTTAAGAGGCGGGGTAACATTGAAGGATTTCGTGCTCTTCTTGGGCGTTTTTCTCCATTTACCGTCATTCCAATTCTACCTGGGGGTCAATCAATCGATTTAGCGATTAATCTCAAAAACGAAGTTTTTCGGGAACACTGTCTTTAAGATAGATTAAATATCATTTTCTTCCGCAACCTACAGCCTCCAATTACATAAGCTAAAATTAGACTCTATAATCAAGATCAGCATCCCAGCTAACCCAAATCCTCGGGACAAAGTTGGAACTAAAAATGTTCAAATTATGATCTCGGCAAAGGTTAGCTTCTTGGCCGCCGTTCTTGATCTACTCAGGTGCGTTTGTGACTCAACGCTCCCCACAGGTAGGAAATTTTGTCCAAGGTAGAGCTTTCGTGATTCCTAAAATGCTACGAGAGATGTGGCTGAAAACTGTCTTGTGAGGTTCACCCGCAAAGCTAACACGAACCTGACCCTTGCTTATCGGTTTTTGATAGCCTACGGGAAGTTACAGTAGCTAGACGGTAGTTCGACCGAAATTTCGGATTCGGCCAGAGACATCGTTGCAGGAGTTATTTTGTGTGCTGATTAGGAACTTGAGGTTCATTCATTGTTTTCCGCATCATTTAGATTGATTACGCCTCCTCTAAAAGACGTTGTACAAATAGCGTTGGGTGGAGCCATGTTTTCCACCAACCTTCACCTCTTAGCAGGTGAAGGGGGGAACCTTCACCATGAGGAGAACCGGTGACAACCGCTGAAACGCCCCGAAAAAGAATGAAAGTGACCCAACACATATGCAATTCATTATCAAGATTGTGTGGGTGTCACTGCCGGTTTTTCGTCCATAACTTTTTACACTAGAAGACAGCTTTTTGGTGAAGGTTGCTTTCGGAATCCACATAAAATTCTGCATCGAATAGCGTTTTCAGTTTCAGAAAATACATTCCCGCTCTTTCAGCCGATTTCAGTTTATAAAGTGCAATTTTTTTCGCCTGAAATTATCGATTTTTCGTCCGTAACCTTTCTGCGCTTGGAGATAGATCTCTGGTAAGGTTGTTCTCGGAATTTCGATAGAATTTCGCGTCGACTGGTGTTTCCAGTTTGGAAAAATATTTTCTCCATCATTCAGCCTAATTCATTTTACGAAGTACCGGTTGTTCGCCTATACCTCTTTAACCGCTTGAGATAGGTTTGGTAATAATTGTTTTTAAAATCTACGTAAAATTCTGCGTGAAATGGTATATCGGGTTCCTAACTTTGCTTGCTCCATAAGCCAGCCAGGTCGGTGGAGCCGAGCTCCATAGTTATCTCCATAGGGTGCTCTCTCCTCTATGGTTTGAACGAGAGGCGCAGAGTTCTGCTGGAGCCAACAACGGGGCTCGGCTCCACTGACCTGGCGGGCTTATGGAGCAAGCAAAGTTAGGAACCCGGTATATTATTCGACGCAGAATTCTACGCAGATTTCAAAAACAACCTTCACCAGAACCCTATCTTCAACGGGTGAAGAAGTATAGGCGAAAAACTGGTGTTTCGTAAAATGAATTAGGCTGAAGGATCGAGAGATAATTTTTCCAAAGTGGAGACAGTAGTCGACGCAGACTTCCATCGAGATTCCAAAAACAACCTTCATCGAAGATCTACCTTCAAGCACAAAAAGGTTATGGATGAAAAATCGATAATTTCAGGCGAAAAAAAGCACTTTATGAACTGGAATCGGCTGAAAGAGCGGGAACGTATTTTTTAAAAGTGAGAACGCTATTCGATGCAAAATTTTACGTGAATTCCAAAAACAACCTAAACCAAAGGGCTATCTTCTAGGGTAAAAAATTTATGGACGAAAATCCGATTGCTTTTGGTGAAAGAAACGTTATTTCATAAATTCAAATCGGCTTAGAAATTGGGAACGTATTTTCTTTAATTGAAAACATTAATTGTTATGTTGTTGTTACAAAATTTCATGAAGATTTTGGAAACAGCTCGCTTCAAAGATCCATCTTAAAGGGCAAAAAATGTTATGAGCCAAGAACAGGTAGTTTTTCAAAAATCGCTTGGAAAAAAATTCCAAAAATTTTTGACTCCAAGACAGCTCAAAGGTAATTTACCATGATCTAGGCAGATAATTTCATTATGAGTAGTTAATTTCTAAAGAAGGTCATCTAACGAAAAAATATTTCAGATTTAATGATCAAAAATAAAAATATATTGAATGCAAGAAAAAGAGGATAAAAAAAACGTCAAATTTTAAAGCTGCAAGTCTGTAGGGAACCTTCACCATTCCCCACTCAGGGATCCTAAACAACCTTTCCCACTCTGACCGCTGTCTTCACCCCAATGAACCTATGGTTGTACATGCCGTAGCCTACAGTACATAATCCTCGAAATATCGACGCAGAGACCAAAAATTTCTGTTCAGCACCCTGCGTATTTTTAGAAAGAAAATTTTAGCTAAATATGATATTTTGGAGCTAAATATGATACTTTGTAACCGAAAATCTAAAATATTGCCCTAATATATCTCCCTAGCTGTCCACGAAGCTCAAAAAATGCGCATAACCTCATTCAGAGCAGTCCGCAGCAAAATCTGATTTCAGGTTTGAAGTGAGTACACCAGAATCGACCAGACAATACTAATCACTTTTATAATCAAGGGGACCACCTGGCGAGGTTCCCTAGTAGGATAGGTCCACACATTACTCATATGTAGGTTGAGAAACTCTTTCGTTGCGACATTTCTTGATTTCCGAAAAATGGGTTCCATCGGTGGGACACGCGGCAATTGATAGATCGGGGCCATAGAGTGGAAAATTACCAGAAAACGAGGAAAGTGTTAGCTAGTGTTAACTCGTGAATTTCTCCTCCTAACCACATCTAACCACCGCAAGTCCCCTGTCAGCGACAATCACTCCCATTCAAGGGCACTGATGTAGACGAATCAACATCTGTTTACTCGCCTCTCCTATGCAATCGTCCAAAGACCGCACCACGTTTTTTGAGTGGCATCTTATACCCGACCGGCCAGTCAATGATTCGCTCCTCAGCACCCCCCCTCCAAAAAAAAAAAGATCAGCGACCCCATAATTCCTCGTTGCATATTTCACTACTCGTCGGCCGGCCCAGCGGTATTCCCTGGGGGCCCTATGCTCGGTTTGGTCGCCAGATTTATCGTAGTAACGGGAAGGCTCCTAACGGCAGTCGAGGCATATTCCTGATGTACGGCTGAGCATTGAGATTAATGGTGCTGTAGCCCCCAAAGTCACGCCGGCAGATGAAAACTGCACTCCCGTGGGAGCTAAATTTTATTTGAAAGCCAACACACCATTCAGGAATCTTCCCTGAAGCCATCCACCCAATTATGTTTAGTTTCAACAAAGTCTTACTTTTTGGAAGGACTCTGAATATTTTTTGTGCGCAGGTTAGAGGTATTTCTTCTGTTTTTTAAAGACATCGTACGCGCTGAAAATCGTTTTCAATTTTTTGTGCGCAATGAACAATCTGGGCTAACTGGCATCACCCATGCAACCTAAGGCCCTAAAAAGGCGCTCGGTAGAATTGAAAAGGAGTGTGAGTAAGTAATAGTATTGATCTCTAATTGAGAAAATATGTTATGAAACTGAAAACGGCTGCGAGGCCGAAAAACATCTAAAATAATATGTATGGTTTTATGCGCTTACGATGCCTTCAAGAAGATGAATTTGAAAAGGGAAAAGCCGAGATTTCTAAGAAAGGACTTTACATCGTAATAATCTAGATAGCAGAAAAAAGCCTATTTCATGATTTATAAACTTGAAAAAACAAACAGATCCTTTAGAAAACAATGAAATTGCTCAGAAACAATAACAAAACTTTTCCATAGAACAGTTAGAAACCAGAGAAAAACTACAGAACTAGTATTTCTCTAAAAATCGTCCGAAATCTAGGGGAGACTCACAAAACCCCAAGGCACCCAGGTCCAACATATGGCGAATATTTTTCTTACGGCTACTAAAAACCAAGAAGGGGACCAAAATGTCAAGTCTTTCTTTCTGTTAGAGAGCAAGCATCGAAATTCTCGGCAACCGAAGTAAATTGTTGACGAAAAAATGTGGAAAAACGCTCGAATTTTCGAAAAAAAAAACGAAATTCTCGAAAAGCGCCTGAAAGGCTAAAAAAATCCTAAAACGTTTTCAGATATGTGTAGAACAACTATGGACACCAAGAACAGCTTCCAATCCCTAAGGAAATCCATGTAATAGAAGTTCAAGCTCAAAAACCCTTTCGCTGTTTTCGATATTTCGCGTAGGTATGTAAGTCCACGAAGTAGAGGATATCGAATGTTAGAATCTTTTGGAACAGAGAGAAATCCCGTTTTCGGCAACTGTTACATCGAATGGACAACTCTTCCATGACTTAGGCGGGGTACGTAACCCGGTTGGCAGATTCATACGATTTTCACCCACTTCTTGGCCGTTTATCGTCCTACCTCCCTTGTTGCTCTTCTCGAAGTGACAATAAACCTACGTTTCTGCTGAAAAATGGGGAACTTTTCGAATGAGGTCACTGTCTTTTGAATTAGAAAAATATGAGAATGATTCGGGGAACCTACCTCAATGGCAGGTCACGATACCGGGCTAGTGATGGCGCGGCATTGTTTCGGACCTCGTCAAACTTGCAGAATCGAACCCATTAGATTAGGTGCGACCCCGAAAGTATCTCGGAACATTACACACAGTCAGTACGGATCGTATGGATACTCATCGTACCTTATTATGTGTTGGCACAAACTCAGTGAGCATATGTTGTGGCAAACGTGCACCGAATTTGCGCCAACCTGCAATAATAAGACATGCAAAGCATCAGGGCAATCTGTGCCAACTGTAGATATGATTTGAGTTTCGGATTCCGGTAGGGACTTTCGAACCGGCTTGAGGGTATGGCTCGGTCAGTAACAAGGTATTGTGTCCTAACAATGCTGAAACAAAGACATACGCTTGGTGTTGCATACACGGTTCAGTTTGCAACTGAAACATGATCAAATTCATTTCAGGATTTGTGATCACGTTTTGTTCACCTGGAAACCTGCCACTAAACTCGGTCCGAATGGGACTGTCCGCCCACGCGGCCGGCGTGCATGTCAAACGGCCGTCGCGAAGGCATTTTCTAGACTTGTGAATCGATTAGCAGAAGTGTCAGACGAATAGTGACTGATATTTAAGTCAGATGTCTGCAGCCTTGTAAAAGTTTTTCCAAAAATGCCTTCACAACACCGGCTCGACGCACGCCGACCGCGTGGGCGGTCAATCTCAGTTGTACAGACTGGAAAGGGCATGTTTTACTATGACTACACCTACCATGACCCCGAAAAATTGATTTTCTTCAATCTAAACTTCTTATCCACCATGAACGAATCTATACGATACAAAATCTGTGAACAGATAGCAGATTTCTTAATCGCATTGAAAGAAACTGAAGCCGGGATCATACAGTTGACCGCAATGTTAAAATGACATGGTGCGGTTGCGGACTCGCACTAAAACTACGGTAGAATCTGGCACTTTGCCAGATTTCGTCATCGATCGGCGCCATGTCCTTTTAACATTGCGGTCAACTATACTCCTGGCGACTAGCGACAGCGTCAGTGCAAATCAGGCATATCGACTTCCGATCGATATTGATGGTAAACATTACGTCGCGTCGCTGGTCGCCCGAAATATGAACCCGGCCTAAAGAGAGTAACGATAGGGCATTTAAACCTTCAACTCGCTGCAAACTACAAATGTAACGTAGTGAGTTTTTTCTCAAGTACTCATCAAAAACAGTTTTACGGGTTTGTGTCCGGACTCATTACTCATCAATTACAAACTATGGTTTACGAATCACAAGGGTTTTCAAGAACTACGATTGAAGAAATTCAAAATTTCAGTTAAGCACAGCCCGATCCTGGTCTGAGCAGTCGGTTTTCAGTCATTTTTTCTTGGTTTCACACCGAAATGTATATCACCGGATCAGTGGGGGCAGAATTATATTCCCCGCTTGACCCTTTCATGACTTCAGGCAGTTGTTTCTCATGACAGAAAGAGTTCCATGAGCGCATATTCTTGTACAATGTTCACTTCACTGATAGCTTTAATATGAACATTAAAAACGAAAATCGACTTCCGGTGGCGTGTCTTTCGAGTTCGCGTGTCCCACCGGTGCGGTCCGAACATGTAGTCACCTAAAATTAGGCCTGGTCGTGAATGTGTTAAGGACACCAAATGTTGCGAACGACCTCAGAACGCCTCAGGTGTTTGACTGAGAGCAGGGAGTCGGATATGACTTTCAGCGTTAACGACGCCTTCGAGCGAAACATAGTCTAGCCGATAGGACGTCACTGGCGTAGCCATGAACCTCATTTTTTTCTTTTTTCGAGACCAAAGCGGAAAGAGAGCGAGACAGCCCGAAAACACCGGAAATACGGTAACAGAACAGTTCCGCAAAGCCCTGCCCTTAATTTGCTCACTCTGAATTCTACCCACATAATTCTTGTAGTATAAACTTATCTGAATCTCCGTGTTCTGTGGCGTATGCAGAAGGTTTGATATATTCCGCACTAATCACAAACTACAGTTGAGATGAGTATAGAGTAGTACAGAGTGGTCCAAGTTGGTGGCACAGGCTTCCCATACTAGTTGTGGTGTAATCGTAATTATCTTGTGATCAAAGTATACTGCTTGAATCAATCTCACTGAACTTGATCAATCTCTCTGAATGGCACACCTCAGGTACGTTCAACGGAACTAGTGTTCAGATTTTGTGCCAAATAGCCGAGAATCTAATTGTTATGACCTTGCAATTGAGAGAAACGAGAGAGGCTCATTTGGAGAGCGAAATTATTATTTAATCCCGATTTGGATAATGCGGCGAATTTGGGTCTGCATACTTTTTTTATTCCCTAAAACCAACAGCAGGGATGAGATGATAGATGCTTTGCGCTTTATCATGGAACAGTACCCATCGGGAAATCCTTCCCGTGCACACCATAACTGTTGGCTCATTTGATAGAACCGGGAGTCGCAGATGGTGAGCTCTTCCGAGCTGTGTATTTTTGGCATTCCTAAAAACACTGTTGTAGAGTTGGCATCGCGGCTAGTTTGGTTAGTACTCGGATTGTTCACTACGACCCTGCTTATTGAGCAGGTGTGCTATGTATTTGAATATTGCAGGCTTGAAAGAGGTGTTTATCACACCGAAATATCGCCAATAAATTTCGGATACAAAGAAGCCCTCGATTTGATTTCGGAAGAAAATACACGAGTGAATGAGACTTTTGGAAAGAAGAATCTTGCCATATTTTTGAAGATATTCTGATATCGTAAGCAGTAAGTAGGTTTTCAGGGCCATACTATAGGGTCAATCGGGTCAACAAACCGTCATCGAGCATGTATCTAAAACTCTACGACGGGACAAGAACGGCATCTTCTTCGAATGGCGTCAGAAGGGGGAAGGTCAGAGGAGTCGTCTATTTTATCACAAATTAATCGGAATAGACACAATGGAGGCGAAAAAGTGTCTCGTAATGACCAGGGTGACGGTAGGTTCAATGGAGACGTCTTCACCAATTTTATTGCCAAGATCCTTCTTTCTAGTGAGCTCCTGATGGGCTTTTTTAATGTCGTTCTGGCGGTGCAGACCTTCTTCTGGTATTCTTCTTCGATTTGTTTGATTCACCTCCAGATAGTCGCGTTGGAAAAATCGGGCTAGAGATTGGCACGGAGCTGCGCGAAGCTGATCGTGCTACTCGAAAACTGTCGACTTATCCGCTGTTTTCGCACGAATTGAAGCGAACTATGGAATTGAAAGCAGAGATTTTCAACAGTTCTCTCATTCCTGCTCTCTGTTATGGTAGCGAATCCTGGGCACTGACAAAGGAGTTGGGATCACAACTGAAGGTTGCGCAGGCCTCGATAGAAAGACATCTTGTAGGATATACTCTTTTCCGGCAACAAAGTAAAGGTCTATACAATCACGATATTCGCTACTAATCCAATGTCACTGATGCTCTCGAACACGCGAACATACTCAAGCGTCGATGGGCACGGCATGTACTGAGGAGAAATGACGGACGGTGGAGCTGTGATCGAATGGTATCATCGCAACAAAAAACCACCGCTCGGCAGACTCATGACCAGGTTGACTGATTCATGTGACCGGTTCCAGAAACAGATGCTTAGTTTTTTGGTGCACAAGAGCTCAAGACAGAAATGCATGGAAATCGTGCTACGATGCGCAACAAAGCAATCGCCGCTTTTCAAGAACGGATCAACCAAGTAATCAGGTAAGTAAGTAACATGTAGCCTGAGAGCATACAAGTGTGCTGATTGATTTAACACTTCGAATACGCAGCGGCTTCTGCAACGGAGAGTCTAGGTTCTTTTAAAGGCACTGTTAACGATAAGAATTGCTTTACTGCTTTTTAGCCTATCTCGAAGGCGGTCCCTTTTTGATTCCAATTATGTCTCTGGAATCGTACAACACCTTCTGGGAACGGAGTTATGGTCCCTCAAAAATTGAGCAAGGGGAGCATGGTGGACGAGTTGTGCGAGGCTTGTAACTTCCGTCTTTAGCAGCCGATATATGCGAGCTGACCTGAGTAAAGGAGAAGTTTGGAATAAAGGGAAGAACGGGGCTATTGATCGAAAACCATAGCTCATCTCACTATCTCAAGCATTCATTTGTTCACGTCGGTGGGCATGGAAAGTGCATCTGGGGTGTGACGAGCTGACGGGTGTCCAACTTTGGGGCCATAGGGGATCGTTCCAAGCTTATTTTTATTAGTTTTTTCAACGTTACGGTTGCGTTAGGCACCGCAGCTGCCGATCTCCACCAAAAAATAAGACATGGTCTTTATCGTGGACACTGCCTTTAAAGTGGTCAGTGGTCGCGATGAATTATGCTTGCCTTCTTTCCCTCTCTGAGCCCTTTTCTGGCTCTCGAGTAGTAGGAACTATAAGGAAAATAGCGAGAAACCACTGTTTTGGGCGGGATTTCAAGCCTGAACTTTCTTGTGTTTTGATGTTGGACGAGCCACCTCCATATCATCGGCATCGATTATCTCTGATATCAAGAACATCAGCTGGCTTGAAATTGATTTTCAATCAATGAACATTAAACATTATTCGGGCAGTCCAGTCCGAATATTTGTGAACATCTAGTCAAAAACATTAACTGAATTGCTTGCTTTCATTTTCAACGATTTTGATTAGATACATGCAGGCTCAGGGATAGCAGTATTCTACGGTTTTGATTAGGTAAATTTGTATTTAATTCTTCCTCTAAATGTCTATGATTTTTGACTGCTCGGATGAGACTGCGATCTTTTTGGGCGGCGCTGTGCGCGTGTGCATGGACTGGTATCTTTGGGTCCTAGAAACTCCAATTCTATCCCGTTTTTCACCGCGTCACCTCCACAGTTTTTCAGGTGTTTTCGAAGAAAGCTAATTTTTGTAGTTTTTTCAACAATGATTTTCATCGTGACCACTGCCTTTAACACGTCCAATTGATCTTGATTTTGGATAGAGAGCGTTAACCCATTCACGACCACGTGTCCCACCGGTGGGACACGCGTTGACTACCACTTCGGACCGCGTGTCCCACCGGTGGGACACGCTTTTCAAAAATCGATTTCTCCGCCACAAGAAACTACTTTCGAACCTACATGTGATCAATGTCTTGACCTACCCAAGACCTAAATAAAAACCTCGTGGTCCATCAGTAGGTCAAATGCAACAACATATTTAGAACTTTCTAAATTCAGAAGGGCTGAAGTAGAGGAAAAAAACTGCTGTAAAGCAGCTCAAGAAGCACGTGGTGATTTCTTTTTCCTTCTATTGCTAGCTTTTAGGTTGTTTAGTACAAACCTATCGTTTGAAACTCGTTTACTTTCTGAAAGCGTTGTAGCTCAGTCGACCCCGTTTTGGTTTTGAGTAATAGTTTCTCGATAACGAGAGCGTCTCGGAAGCTCAGATTCTGAAACTGTCCGACCATCGTTGCTAGCTACATAATGGACACAATCAAGAAGAATGAATCACCCGTGGGACGCTATTCAAGCCAGCGTGTCCCACCGGTGGGCACGTTATACGGTGACGCAATATTGCACGCGGTCCGAACGTGCAGCCACCCAAAATTAGGCGTGGTCGTGAATGGGTTAAGGCACGGTACACCCTCAGATAGGAATTTTGAGATTTTCATGTAATTGCGTAGAGGACTCCTCCAGTATAACACGCGCCAAATGCCAGATCTCATTTCTTCCAAATAGGCGAGATATAAGCGACCACCACGGGCCCGACCCCCTTTGCTCACCACCACAGGCCCGGCCCCCTAACAGATTTTCGGACTCGATAGCTACTTGATGGATGAATGAATCTTATCAAGTCTTTGTTCTTCAGTCCATTACCGGACTGTCTCCTTAACCTGGATTTCTCCCACGCAACGATTGCGAATGAAGAGAAATACAGGCCCGAGACAACTCGTCCACCAATTTTCACCCTCAAAATCTGGGCATCTTTGAAGAGCCATAACTCTGTTCAACGGGGGTCTTGGACGATTTCAGAGATACCACTGTGATCAGCGTGTGACTCTCTCCAAGATAAGCATGAAATCTAAAAAATAATTTCCTGGGTGTCCTGTGCCTTTAACTCACGGTAAACTGTGGTAAATAGGAAAACATGAGTGAATGAGGGATACGCCAGAGACTTTGGCGATATCATCAAAAACAAAAACTATTTCTTCAGTGCCTTTGTAGTTTTGAAACAGTGTAAAATTCAAAAGCTCCTAAAACATTTCTAGTAGAAACTAGAAGGAAGTTATGATTATGTTAGGGTACGTGTACGGAGGGTACTCGCATACTGAACTAATAAGGTAACGACCAGAACTGGCCGCCAGAACTACCCGTGAAACCAGGTTTTTCTGATCGGCTACCTTCCGGGTAATCATAAAAACCCTATTCCAGCTGCCCCAGTGATAGTAAAAGAAAAAAGTTATGAGCGTAAAAGCTGCGAGCTCTGTAGGTTAAATACAATTTATCTGCCGTAAATTGTCTTAATCGTTCAAATTATCAAAAACATGTCCCATATTCGTGTTCAGCGCCTCAAATAACCACCCTGGGAGGAGTTTAAACGAAAAAAAAATTTGATTTTTTTTATAAAAAACAGCTTTTTTGAATTACTCGGGCAGCTAAAATAGGGTTTTTACAAGTACCCGGAGGGTGGTCGATCAGAACAACATAGCCACATGCGTAGTCCTGGCAGCCAGGTCTGGTCACTTCCTAGTAAGTTCTTGTTCATACGAATAAGGAGTTTGAGATTTTCTAGGAAATACGGTGCCTTTATGGTTTTGAAACACGCTGTAGGTGAGGGCTTCTATCCGCTAGATTCAACCATCCTGACACAGTCGGGACTGGTGTCGGACCCGCGGGAAACAACCATTAATCGCCACACCCGTCGTATACCTTTCTGTAGAGCAGAACTGACTCACCGCGGGTGGATCAACCTGCTGTTGATGACTCAGTCTGCTTGAGTGTCATATACTCTCTAATGGGTAAAAACATGCAAATAAACACATCAAAATGGCTTCAAATTGTTTCAACGATTTCCGGCTGATTGTTTATCGTCATGCCGCGTGTTCTTGAGCTGCTGTCTGTTATGGTCGAGTAGCTCGTTCCCGGTTGTTGTCCAGTTGTTTTTGTCGTGTTGATCCGATTGTTTGCGTGAGTGTTGCTTTAATTCTTCCCTCATTCGCGCCTTATCCATTGAGAAGAAGAAGCGCGCACATTACCCTCAGCAGCAGCAACAGCAGCATGTTTTCGCCCCACCCAACAGACATCTCGCCCCTTTTTCATTCAGACTGATATGTATGTATGTAAACGAGTTGATTAGGCTAACTGCAGTTGAATATCATGTCTGCCTCCAGCTCACTTTTCCCTCTTGCTACACTAATTTGATGTTATTTTTGGCCTAATTCACTGTTGCCATGCCTCACCTTCCGCATCATTACTCCCCATTCACGCCATTTTTCTCAAGGTTTGCAGACTTTCTTGTCGCCTCGACAACAATTCTCATGCAAACATGTTAGTGGATTGGCTTCGTAAACAGGAAGCAAATAGCCGCACCCAAACACATTTTTTGCTTATTCCCACTTCTCACACTTATGTACCAACTCTTTCCAGATGTCTCCATTCGACACAGTGCCGCCAGAGAGACTTCTAGGACTTAGAGTGATTGAACCCTTAAACAGTGGCCACGATAAAAACGGCCTTCGAGTTTTCAGCAGAAATCGAAAGATTGGAGATGATTTGCAACAATAGTGTTTGAAAAAAGGCTAAAAATGAGCCATAATTGGAACCGTATTTTTTGCAACGCCGACTGCGGCGCGGTGGGGCGCTTCGATACTGGCGCATTGCCTGCTCTCTGTTTCCGTCCTTGCTGCTTAGGCCAATGGTATACTTTGTCGCTGTCATGAGCGACAGTCATGACATTTAGCACAAATCGTGGCGGGACCAGCATCGGCACTGGCCGTCGTAGGAACAGCTGTCGCGTGTCCGTCGCAGCGACGTGTCGCAGAGGGCTGACATACTGCAAATCTGCCGATGCCTGTCGTTGCCACTGTCGCTGTGCAGCGTTCTGCGACAGCAACAGATTTGAAGGGCGGGAGGCGGTCGGTGTCGCTGTGCAAAGCGACGCGAATGCGTGTAGCAAAAGTATACCATTGGCCTAATGGTGTGGCGGCGTTTTGATTTCATTCGCGGCGCGACGTTATAACTAGTTTAAGACCTAGTCCATACTTCCCGCAAGGAGCGATGCGACATAGTGTTTGCCATCTATATCGACCAAAAATCGATATTGCTGATATGCACTGTCACAAACGCGCGTCGCGGAAAGAGTGCGCTAGACCTAAGGCGGCGTTCAGAGTTCTCGTGGGATGACGTGATGGCAGATATTAGTGCGACGCGAGAATCGCTTCGCGCAGAAATTCAGGTGTGAACGCCGAGCGACGACGTACGCAATTTCGCGTAAGCAAGCAACGGCTATTTTTTCTAACACAGGCAACAGTTTTTTCTGCACTTGTTTTGGTGCCAGCGATCTCAAATATGCTTATTTTATTGCTTTCATTGTATGGCTCGGTTGCGTTAATGAAAAAACACTGAAAAAAGCAGCTACGAGCTTGCCTTCGCACCACGTCCATCGTATCGCGTTGCATTGCAAGGCAACGGAAAATTGCGCGTGATTTCGAATGTATCGCGCCTCTTCACTGTGAGGGGGTTTTTAGAGTTCCACCGCGGCGCAACGTCATTACTCATAGGGGTAGTTTATACTCCCGCCGCGGGGCGGCGCGTCACAGTGCAATCCTATGGTATTGATCACGCGGCTCCGCACGATCGATATTACACGAATGCGCTTTTCCGCGACGCTCGGCGGCGGAAGTATGAGCGACCCCATACGCGAATCTAAGAGCGGCGCATTATCGATCGAAGCGCACAGAAAGCATCTGGGGGCCTTAACATCTGGCGACGACGCCACGTGACGTCGCTTAGTCGATACGCAGGCTAATTATAACGTCGCGTTGCACCGCGAATGAACCCTGAATGGCAGGGATCATACTGCCCGCGATTGGCGCCAGCGACGGTGCATAGCAGGTATATCGATTTCCGGTCGATATTGATAAAAACACTGCGTTGCTTCGCTAGTCGTGAGAAGCATGATTCCATCCTATGAGATCAAGCGACGTGACATCGCATAGTCGCTGTGGGCTCACAGTAAAGAGGTGAGATAGAATCGAAATAACGCACGATTTGCCTCCACGCGACGTCATTCTCGTCGTCTTGCGCTGCAACGCGAGGCGATGAACTTCTCGCGAGGGCGAGCTCGTTTCTAGTTTTCCTCAGAGTTCGATAGAGGTACGATCTCGCGCGAGTTCTACTCTGGAGGAAACTTCTCGGGAAAAACCAAGAGTTTGAAGGAGTACTTCGAAAAAGGTTGCGAAAATTCACTGAGGTATCTGCCGCAAAACTGCCGCAATAATGCCGCAATTTGCAGCGCAAATACCGGGGAATTACTGAAAAAAAATACTCGAATTTGCCACGACGTCAGCCGCGAAATTACCACGATGATACCGCGATAGCACAGCCATCATTGCGATAAGAGCGCCCTAGTGCAGAATTCGATGACGAGGTGGGCTACAAAGCGATGCATTGGAAAGGGTGATAGTGTGAATTTTGAAAGTCACGGTAGATTCGCGACAGAATCCCTGCATCGCCACATTCTCGCCTGGTCGAGGCAGTGGATTTTCAGCAGAATCCAGGCAAAGCCTTGGTTCTCCCGCGAATCTACCGGGAATCTGGTGCTCTTCACTTTTGTGAAGACCACATCAACATTCTCAAAGAGAGAGCTCAGAAGTCGTCTTTGTCGCGAACCCTGCCTTAAATAGAATCAAAGTTGCCTTCCAGAGCGCTGTGACAATGTCGCGACCATCCCACAGCAGCTACATTTTTTTCGGTATCCGAGTATTTGGCCTTCGGCAGTCCCATTCACGGAGCGGCGTCATTTCTGTCCCTCTCCGGATATCGATTATTAGGTTTTCCAATGTTGCAGGGAATTGTTTAAGGACGAGCGGCTAGTGCACACTTCCCGCCACGCGCCTACATAAACTCTGACACAGTCGTAGTGGGATACGCGATAGAGCTTCATCAACTGCGTGCCGTCGGCCAGCGTGCCCACTCCTGCTAGATAGGCTGCGATAAGATAAATATCATCTCTCGAAAACATTCTGCGACTGTTCGTAGTATTCTTCGACTGCTGATTATTTATCCCATCGCTGGCTATCTAGCACAGAAAACGTGTGGCGCGACCGAACGCAGCCTGGGAGGCTTGATCAGGTAGCCCACTACAGCGGTGTCAGGGTTTAGTATGTCAGCCTTATCGATTTTGGATAGGTATGCGTGAGAAGAACTATGTCGCGTCGCAGGAAGTATACAATAGGCCCAAATAGGTCGCCCTAAAGCCTCTTTCACACTTGCCCGACCAACGTCGGACGACTCGTTATCGAATGTGTAATATCTATCTACCTTACCCTACCCATCTTGTCTATCTTAACTTATCAAATTTGATAACGAGTCTTCCAACGTCGGCCGGAAAACTATGAAAGGGGCTTAAAGCCATCGTACACGATGAAAACCATATTTGGGTTTTTGATGTTTTCGTGTTGTACTATCCCTATAGTGACTAACGGTAGCAAAACGTCCCCTCAAAAACGTCAACTTTTTGAGAAAAACCCATTTTTAGAAAGTTCTTAGCAAATTTGAATTTCGCGCCGGCATCAACTTGGGATAGTTGCGCAGAGAATGCAAGGAACAGTTTTACTCTTCGTTCCTTGGCGCAGCGTTGGAAGCAATTCACCGAGGATGCCGCTCAACTACGACTTCAGCGGAAGTAAAATGGGCTACCCACCTGCTGCGTCCAGTGCTGCCGGCTGCTTTCGATCGATACCGAATTCGAAATCGACTGGCGTGTGTATTGCGCCCTACGACGCGTCAAGGCACACCCGCCGTCAGCAACCCAGGAGTTTTGTTCCTTGTAAGGCCCTAGTTATACACCGGCGGGACGCTGCGGAAATAGCAAGACAACTATCACTTATATGCGCCCTAACAGTGCTCAGGCATTCCAAAAGGAACAGTAGTCGCAGAAAAACGCGCCGGAAGGCCGCACAGAGCAGTTATACACGCCGCGGCACCGTATACTGTATCCTTGCGGGACCTGCCCTGTTGGAACTTTGCCAATTTCCACCAGCTGATTATTTTTCAGATTTAAAATTGGTAAAACATCACCAAAACGACATAACGAGCACTGTAATGACGAGAGGAATTGATTATTAGTGATATTCTGCAAGTAAAAAGTGTCAGAAGCGAAAAAAACCGATAAAATACCATTAAAAACGCCTGGAAAATTTTTGTCTGCAGTATTGCGTCAAAGACGCCAAAGACGCAACATTGCAGACGAGTCCCTAATTCACGCAGCATGCGGCGGTAATGTCATCGCGAGACGTTTTCATTCCGCTGGTGTATAGCTAGGGCCTAACAACGGATCGACCCCAAGGTCGGCCCCCCAAACCCAGGAAGCCATTTTGAGGTAAGCGAATCTTCACTCGGAGACGGTTTTGTAACTCCAAACTTTCTGAGTGACATTGTCATGGCCCACTAGTCCTAATGAACGCATAAACCCAAATTCGGTTTTCATCGTGGACGATGCCTTTAACAGAGAAGGGAGTTTTGCTTAGAGCGGTGCAAGCAGCGGAGCGGTCGGTCGCTGCAAAATATCACAGCGATAAGGGGGTTATGGCATTAAATGTATGCCCGATGAGCCTTACTTCTACCGGCTCAAAATGAGTGAGAAAGCTATACATATATGATCTTGTTCCGCAATCGCGTTCAGTCCGCAAAGTCCCATTATCACAATCGTAGAAGCGAAGCGGTTGTTTTGAGAATGATTTCTTCATTTTCATAGTTGATTTTTTAAAAACAACCGCTTCGCATCTACGTTTGTGATAATGAGGACTGAACGCGATTGCGGAACTGAACTATATGTATGGTCTTCAGGTCCGTAGTATGTACATATTAGTCAAGTCCACTTGGACAGGAAAATAATCTAAAAGCATCCCTGGAATCCAGCACCAATAGAAACGGCGGGCAATTCAATTGAAACGCCTTGTTTTGCCAAGAATGCCAGGACACGTATTTTAGAGGTCTACCGCATGACTTACTTTCATCGGAGTTTTTTCAGATCAGATTAGTTGAAGTGGTGTCCGGGATTTCGCACGCATCAATGGCACTTTAGGAAATTGAAATCGCGATACTCAAAGCTACTCAATGTGAGACACAACACGTTTGGCTGAGTCCAGAGAACACCATGTCGTATGTACGTGCTATTTGCATCCTAACTCGAATGTTGTAGCTACGATTCCATAGCTCACGGAACACTAATTCCAAGTCATAAGTATCGCCCCGAAACTACAAATCGTTCACCACAACTTCAAGACTTTTTGCAGAGTGATGTTTGTTTATGTTTCTGTGAGTAAGATGTATAAACACAAAGCACAAGGGTGTAATTCAGGCTGAAGTCGATAGTTTTCAAAGAACTGAACTGGCAACATTCACTTCACCTCTGATGTCACCCATTGTGTTCATGTTATTATTGCTAGTCATGCAGGTGTAACTCTCACTAGAGCCTTTCCTGCACAGAAAACTTTCCCAAGCGAAAAAGGAGAGTCTTACAAGCAAACCTGTATTAGCCGAAAAGGCCATTTCAAATGCACTGTACACTTCTAGAATCATTTCTGGACCTGGAATCCGAATATGTCCATCGGAGCTGCTTACGATAGCTCTGAGCACAGTTATGAACGTTGTGCCCTGATTTCCGTACCTAATGCACCTTCCAGAATGCGCAGTAATCTTTCGAATATTTGGTAATGGACCTCGTAATGGTATGTTAGATACTGTGTTAGATACCGCTTCTCTACCATCGCAGGATCTCCGATAAGTATTTCGATCGTACTTTGTGCTCCACTTGCGCAGTCCATCTGCCCTTCCTGTTTTTGCAGACGTCTTCATACATCTGCAAGGGCACGTCTCCTCGAAGAAACCCAAGTTGAGGTAAACTCAGGGAGCAGGAGAACTTTGAGCAATAACAAGTAGGGACTTTGAAGTGGATTACGTCAACAACCCAAGCTCGCCTAGAACCAGCTCAAGGGTTAACATTTCCTTTGGGACGAATCAAAAATCCAGCAAAGCCTAATGTAACCCTCCATGTCTCAGTCAGACCAATGTGCGTTCTCTGTCTTGCCCTTTCAGCTTTTTTGCGCCATGCTCAGAATAATTCGTGACAGGCTCAAGTATTACATCATCTTTTCCCCCTTGCCTTTCGGCAATTTTTTTCTGACATTGGCGTCAGCTTGAAGCAGCACCGTATGCTTCGTAAATAATTCAACATTTAAGCGAAAAACCATTCCCCTATACAGTCAAGGTTCCAAACATCATGTTTTTGTAGCCGACTGCGTGCAGTAGGGCGGGGATCGGCGATAGGGCATTTGATCTTACCAAAAAAATGCAAATTCTGGCACCCGGTAACCTAGTTAAGAACGGAAAATTATCGGATAACTCGGGACAATATGTGAGTCAACTCCGAACCTTGGTGAAAATCGCACTTACATTGTCGCTATAGTTCCGGGTTGGTACGTCGTCGATGCGAACTGCTGCGTCTGCGAACTCTAAAGGCAATGCTCCCTACGAAATATGATCCTCGAGTTTTTCTTAGTTAAGTCCTTCTTCGGTTCGCTGTACTACAACCTATACGAAATAAGCCCCATTTGAAGGTAAAACAGCAATCTAAAATCGGTGATTTTTTGCTACTGCAGACTTGAGTAATGTTTTGTAGTATCAAGTGCAGGGGTGTGCATATTCCGTTTACCGATATATCGATTTTCGGATTTACCGGTGTTTTTTCGGTAAATTTTGATCTACCGATTTACCGAACTTTTCTCGAAATTTACTGAAATTTTTACCGAGAAGAAAAGTTGGGTGTTTTTAGCTCGATCGGCTTTTTGCTCGTAGTCCATGGGTTTGCTACTGTTATGGCATGCCTTTGGCGCGATATCCTTTTTCATCCTTCTATATTTGTTACTCTTTTCAACCCTTTGGCTTACCTTCTGAAAAATCCAACGATCTCTTCGTTTTTTGTGTCACGTGCTTCCTCTTATCGAGATACCACTCCGAGAAACACATACAGTGCGTTTCATAATTATAAGACACCCTCAAATTCGACTGTAACACTTCTCTCGTTGATTATTGAACTTTTCTGTCACCACTATTGTAATCAGCATGGTAAACAACCCTTATCGTCATCTTTCTAGATGAGACGCGCATCTGAGCTTTTTTAGAACACAACTTTTCGCTTTTTGGACTATTTCATAATTATAGGACACCCTAGGTAAACCGCGAGTTTGTTGTTTATAACAACAAAACAACAGCAGTTTTATTGCAAATTAGGTCACCACCACTCCTGATTATCGTATACAGATGATATTAGATTTTCCTTGGAAGTTTTTGATGTACTGTTGACTTGATTCGGTCGCACTCCTCTACCGCAACACTCTTCACCTCTTCCACAGCTTAAAACTGGCTAAAGCACAGGTAAACTCGATGCTCCAGTGTACCCTAAAGGTGCTTGATGAGATTTTGGTTAGGGCTACAGGCTGGCGCTTCCAACACGGTCACGCCTTCTCTGCCCAAGAACGTCTTTCAGGACTAGCTCGCGTGATCCCACGACTTGTCTCGCTTGCATTCGGAGGTACGCCGTCGCCGCATACTCAAAAATGGTAGAATACACTGCGCCATCACTTTATGACACTCAATACAATCCATTCGAGTGGCAATCCAGGCTATCTCGAGCTTCCAAGCCTCACAGAACGTTTCGACGAAAATGAGCGACACTCCAACGAAGTTCCATCTGGAGGATTACCTTTGCCCCTCACTGGTATCATGCCAGTGGCGTGTTTGTCAACACAATCCACCAAGGTTGAGCTTCTTCTAGCACGACCACAGCTCCTATAGAGGGATCAGTGACTTTTTCTTCCCTAAAAAAGTCGTGCGACACCGGACAGCCAGCTCAACTTCCCGAGCCAAATGTCTTGTTCTACTGAGCTAAATTGAACCGAGTTAGCCCGTGCACCTCTTCAAACTAAGATGTCTTCCTAATGAATGTTTTTTTCTGATATCGGGCTGCAAGAAGTTACCGTCTTATAGTTGTGCACTGAGTTTCATCCCGGAATTCTGCATATGCCTGATCCTGGTCCGTGGACGGCTCATCGAGAATTCGCTTCATATCATGGCCGATTGATCTTCTTAGACGTCCTGGCTGCCTCCCTCGTCTATTTTGCACTACCACGTCGAACTATCAGCAGATGAAGGCTGTGGAAGAGGTGAAGAGTGTTGTGGTAGAGGAGTGCCACCGAATCAAGTCAACAGTACTTCAGAAACTCCCAAGGAAGATCTAATATCATCTGTATACGATAATCAGGAGTGGTGATAGCCATATATGCAATAAAACTGCTGTTACTTTGTTGATTTTTAACAAGAAACTCGCGAATCAGCTGGGGTGTCTTTTAGTCATGAAATAGTTCAAGAAACGAGAAGTTGGGTTCTAAAAAAGCTGAGATGCGCGCGTCATCTAGAAAGATGATGATAGTAGTTACTTCCCATGCTGATTACAATAGTTATGACGGAAAAGCTCCATCAATAACGGGAGAAGTGTTAGAGTTGAATTCAAGGGTGTCCTATAATTATGAAACGCACTGTATAAGCGTACTCCTAAAGTAGATATTTTAGGAACTGGGAAAAAATTTTACGGAGCCCCCGGACACAGCACTGAATCCACTGCAGTTCTGGAACAACTCCATTGTGAAATCATCGTACCCACACCTTTCCTCACTGACCAATTAGTACTTTTGCTCGCCTCCTGGCACAGCTGAGGCGGAAAGGATGTTTTCCTCAGCTGGCCTGATTTTGAGAGAATACAGAGCTACCTTGACAACAGAAAATTTTGAAATGCAACTTTTTCTCAAAATCAACGTCCCGCTGATCGGGTTCAGCCGTTGAGCTCAGTTTAACATGTGAAACTCACTCATTATTTGCACTATCCTCATGCACTAATGAAAATGATACATAAATATCATTGGTCATTTGTGCTATCGTATGGAATATGTACCAAAGGCGAAGTCAAAATTTTCAACGAAATTTTCGTTTTTACCATATTTACCGAAAAAAAACGGAATAGTTTCGGTAAAAAATATGCAGGAAAGAATTTTCCGGACACCCCTGTTCAGGGGTCATTAAAGGCACCGTCCAACCTCAAAGGTAATTTTTGATATTTTGGTCCGGTCGCCGTCTATAGCAACCCTGCTAAACGCGAAATCTTAGTTCGCTCAAATAGGCGAGAAAAAGCGAGGAAAAAGTCGGCCACGCCCCTTGAAAGAAAAAATGGGCAACGCCCACTGGCAGGTTCCGGACCTCAAAAGGGAAGAGACGCGCGAATGATTATATTCAAAATCTATGTTCTTCCTTTTGTTTTTGGCCTGGCTTTATATTGTGACCTGCTTCAGAATGATTGCGGCGAATAACGAGAAAATACAGGCGCGAGACAACACGTCCGCGAACGTCTACCAGTTCAATTCAAAATTTTTGAGGAGCCGTAACTCAGTTTGTAGTGGGCCCTGAGCGATTCTGGAGACACCATTGCGATCAGCGTGAAATTTGCTCCAAAATAGGCATGAAAACAAAAAAACGATTCTGAGCTTGGACTGTGGCTTCAACTGCCTTGATACTGATGATCAGTAATTGGCTTCTGGTCGCCGACTTGGCCTTCTCGAGCTCCATTAATCACATTTAGTGGACACTAACTCTTTTGTTTGTTCTTTGTAAAAAAACTGTTTCTGTATACTTTTAATCTACTTTATTAATTGCTGTGCACATCGCAGAGTTTTAAACAGGCACAGCAGCAAAGTCCACTTACTATGGGTGGCGCTGTGCATATGAGCTTGAATTCGCGTATTTGTTCCTTGATAACATTATTTCTAGCGCGTTTCTCCGCCGTGGAACCTTTGCAGTTCTTCGGATGTTTGCGAACGAAACAGATTTTTCGCAGCTCTCTAAAATCGAAAAGTTCCTTTTTACTGTATGGTTTTTGAGAGTTTTAATCGTTTGAATGCTTGTGTTAAAGTCTAAATATACGAGTTTTTTTCTCATTGAAATAGGTACTTCCAAAAGTCATAATGTTTTGACATATGTTTCTCAGAAGAATTCTTATGAATCCTTCATCAATATTATGTATGATCAGGATATCATCCAGATATCTACAGGGTTCTATACCTTTATTAGTCAGAATAAGTAGAGTTCTGGAGATATATTCTAAGTAGCTCTAACATAGGGACTGCTTTACCCGCACCGCGACGATTCGAAAAACCACGTTCTCGTCGCTGTAGGTGTGTGAAAGTGCATAAATGACCCGGGTTGAAATTCCCCAAATACCTCCGGGGATTTCGGAAAAGGGCTTTTTCATGGCTTCACGAAAACGTTAGCGTACCCATCAGGGAGCTTTTGGGGTGTTCAAAAGTTTTTCTTTCCGAATTCTGCTCAAAATTTTCAACTGGGGGTTATTTAGGGAGCGGAAGGCGAATCTCAGAACTATTTTTTGTCAGACTTATGGTTACTGACTTTAATCAGGAAGGATTGGGTTGAGGTGCGAAAATTTTTTAACTAAGATATGTATCGTCTAGTACTAGGGGTAGCAGAGTCAAAAAATATCTCATTTACTAGAATGCAGATTAGGAAAAACTTCTTTTCCATCCGGGTTTTACCCATCTTGAATAAAATTCACAGCGAAGACCTTGTGCAAATGACTCTGACATCATTCAAACGCCTAGCCGTAAAACCGGTTGATTCTGAGGTTACCTTATGCTTTTCTGTTTTTTTCCTAATATAGTAGTTGTTGTTGACTTTTTTGTACTTAATACCTGTTACTATTGTTTCTGGAGGTCATTCGTTCTCTGTCTGTAATATTTTTTTCCAGAATATATTTTGTTTGATTCACGCGGGTTATCCTGCGTCTACAAAATAAATAAATAGATACTTCAGGCTACTGTCGGTATAATGCCTTTAGACTGGTGGTGCTTACCTTAATATTTCAAAAGTTAAAAAATGGACTTCGAATTTGTCTTCGGCGTCCCAAAAACACCCACAGAGGAATTTTGAATTAAATCTGAATTTTCGACAGGGCTACAGTACATGTACCTACCGTTACACACCTTAATCCGAGGAAAATCGATAAACCGACCACAGATTTGTTTCAGGCAGCCCAACTTACCCCTTCGTTGATGTTTTAAAGGCAGTGTTCACGAAGAAAAATGTGTTTCAGTTTCCACAAGGAATTGGTAGTGGAGGGGTACATTGTAACGTTAAAGACACAGTCCAACCTCGAAATCAATTTTTCATTTTTCTGCCTATCTTGGAGAAAATTTCACGCTGATCACAATGGTGCCTCCAGAATCGCTCAAGACTCACTATGAACGGAGTTAGGGGTCATCGAAATTTTCGATTCTGAAAGGCTAGAAGCTCGCGGACGAGTTGTCTCGAGCCTGTATTTTCTCGTTATTCGCAGCCATCGTTGTGAAGCAGGTCGCAAAATAAAGCCAGACCGAAAACAAATCGAAGAACATAGGTTTTGAACAAAATCATTCGCGCGTCTCTTCCCTATTGAGGTCGGAAACCTGGCAGTGGGCCTTACCCATTTTTTCTTTCAAGGGGGCGTGGCCGACCTTTTCCTAGCTTTTTCTCGCTTATTTGGGCGAATTGAGATTTTGCGCTTGGCAGGGTTGCTATAGGCGGTGACCGGAACAAAATATCAAAAATTACCTCTGGGATTGGACTGTGCCTTTAACGTCGAAGGAACGCATGAAAACGAGCCAGGAAGAGCCCCAAAGAGCCTGACGTTGCCACTTTGAGCGCAAGGCAAACTCCAAAAGCGCAACCTCTGCCGAAAAGAACAAATGAAAACTCGAGATCGTGAGATGAGCGATGATTTCCTATCAATAGCCCCGTTCTTCCCTTCATTCTCAACTTTTCTCCTTACTCAGGTCAGCTCGCATACATCGGCCTCAAAAGACGGAAGTTACAAGCCTCGGAAAACTCGTCCGTCATGCTTCCCTAGTTCAATCCTTGGGGTACCATAACTCCGTTCCCAGAAGCTCTTGTACGAATCCAGAGACACCATTCAAATCAACATGAGACCATTCTCAAGATAGGCAAAGAACAAAAAAACAATTTTTATCGTGAACACTGCCTCTAAGGCGATTTCGTCGTAGCATTCTCGAAGCCGTAAAAAGTTGCGTTTGCCCAACAAAATTTACCACACTTTAAAGAATCGGAACAAATCAAATGGAATTTCTTATGTATTGACCAATCGGCCTCAAATTTGTGATCATCACCCAAAACAACCCCGATAAAAAAGTGTTAAGCGCAATCCGAGACGATTTTTTGAACACTCTAAAGAGTGCACATTCCTGTACCCCTTCTCTCTTCGCAAAGCTATGAAAATGCCAAGTTCTGGTAAATCTCTGAGTAATTTAGGGGATTTGGAAAGCGGACTATCATTTTTTCTGTCCCTCACCTACAATTATCAAAACGCGGTTTTGTAAAAGCTCTCGGCAAAGGTAAAGTAAACCCTAGTAAGTGAGATCTGCCAAGACAGCACCTTGAGGAACTCTCTTTATTTGCTTGAACATCTGATTCCCTACTCTAAAATAACTTATGTTCCGAATAAATTCAAGGAAGTAGATTACACCTTGTAATTGATGAAATCTGTACTTAGAATATCATTCTTATCGATATAAAAAATCGTGAAATCGTTCGAAGCAACGTATTTTTTCTGTTCGATTCCATAGCAAATTCTCAAAATTTCAGTATCATTGTGAACAATATTTTTGAGCTGACTATTAGTGAAAATTTTGGAAGAATCAGAGAAATAGAAATTTAGGGTTTTCCGACTTAGATAAACTTGGGTAAGCTATTCACCAAAAAATCTCAAAGAATCTCGTGTTAGTCGTGATTATGCTATTCGTGACTATTTGCGACTACGCTTCTAAAGTAATTTTGAATTTAAATTTCAAAAAAAAGTTTTTTGCACAGGAACCCATAGTAGTATTACTAGTTTTGTCCAGGAGGCAATCAATTAAATTGTCTTGTAAGAATTTTATATCATTTTTGAGAATTTCCCATGTCGGCGAGTGACTGCATTCGAAATATTTGTGTCCCAATCGTACTGGGACAGTAGCTTTTCGCATTTTTCTTCCAAAGGCACTCTCAACAAAAAAAGTTGTTCGTTTTTCGCTCAGATTCCTATTTTCAATGTAAACAAGTGTGAAAGTACATTTTTATCATATGCAGCACTAGCTTCTCTATCCCTATACTGATCTCTGACAACTTTTATGGTCGTACCTTGTGTTCCACGTGCGCATTTCCTCAGAGCCCTTCCTGCTTTTCGAGAACCTCTTCCTACATTTGAAAAGGACATGCCTCCTTGAACAAACTCGAGATGAAGGAAACTAATTGCGCAGAAGGAGTTTGGGCCCTAACAAATGGAAATTCTCAGCTTTTTTTTCACCACGAGTCTCCACTTCCTTCTGATACGAAGCCAGAGGTGCAGCTAAATATGCACTACATACTCTATGTATCATTCTATGAACCCATGTTGTTAGACGCCCATGCAAAACTTAAGGGTGAGAAACCCCTCTGGGACGAAAGAGAAACGAAAGTATGGTTAGTTACGAATTTCTGCGCATTCTAGTTCTTGTCTTTTTCGGGTTCTTTGTCTTTTGAATTCTTTATCTTTTTTTTCTAGCTTGTCAAAATGTTTGCAGCCAGTCTGAAGTATTCCATCATCTTCTCCTCCCTTCTATTTCTGCTATATCTTTTTTGTCTCGCAACAGTGTCTGCCTGAAGCAGCTCGGAGAAAGCAAACAACATGGGGAAAATTGTTTTTGAACCATTTGATCTATGACTAGTAATGATGAAGTATATATGTATGAATAGTAGGATGTTGAATAGATTGTTTTGAAGGGTCTCAAAAACGGTCCCCTGTTCTAGGAATAATTCAATTCAGAAAGTCTAAAATGTGCATAAATTGAATGCAAATTAGATGATACCTGAAATGAGGAATGTGTTTAAATAATGAATAAATACACCTTCAAAAACACTCAACTCTTATGTTTTTCATCGAAAGACTTCTCATAGCATATATGAAGAACATAAAAACTATTCTAGAACCTTGATGTTTTTTTAAACTAACAAAAATTAAAATTCTGTCTTCAGAAGGTCTCGGCTTAACTGGATTTAATGCCGATTTTCGCTTGCCAGATCATACCGGTTAACAGATGATTGGTGATTGATGTTGTGCCTATACAGTTTATGTGCAAATTAGCTGAAAAATGCACAGCGGTGTGGTAACACTTACGCCCTGAAAGCGATGCGATGCGGGTTCGATTCTTGACACCTGAGTTTCGTATTCAACTAAGCAACCTTGTGATATTCTAGAACCACTCAAGAATTTCTCCGTCATCGAAAACGTTGACATTTTCGGAAGAAATTTTTTTTGAGAGAAAATAAAGGTCAGAATATTCACCGCTCTGAGGCTTCCCTCAGAATTCATGTGGCTACACATTCTCGTAGCTAAAGGCAACATACACGCTCGTAAACGTGTCCAAGATAACTGGAAATGGAATGGTATAGCACAGAGCACAACGCCTACGCATAAGCGTCAAGAACGTCTCACAATGCCGCAACACGAGTACGAAGTTGGCCCCGCCCCGTAGTTCTCCGCCCCTGTATTTGTCGTCCTCCTCAAAAGCAGGGGTACTGGGCCATTCCCACCGTCGGCGACGTTTGTGGGCGGAACAATAAGTACAATAAGTACACCACCCACATCGGCGACGGCAGGAATGGCCCAGCTCCCCTGTTTTGGAGGAGGGCGGCAAGTACAGGGGGCTGAGAAATACAGGGCAGGGCCGATTTCTTACGCGTGTAGCCGCATTGTGGGTCGTTGTTGACTCTTCAAAATGCGTAGGCCTTGTGCTCTGAGCTATACTATTCCATTTCCGTAGTTACTTTAAACACGTTTTTGAGCGTGTATGCTGCCTTTGAACGGCACAGTCCAAGCTGGTCGGTAAAATTTGATATTATGGTCCGGCCGCTGTGTGTAGCAACCCTGCCAGAAGCGGTACCTCAACTGTTCAGAATAAAAAAAAATCGAGCGTCCATTCGCTCCGCCCTTTTTCAGAGTTTTCGGGCTTAATAGGAACGAGAGACGCCATAGATTTTGATCAAAGACTACGTTCCTTCATTTCTCACAAGCTTTGTATTCCGACCTACTCCAGTGCGATGGCTGCAAATGACGAGAAAAAACAGACCCAAGACAACTCGCCCACGAATTTCTCGCCATTATGATTTACATTCTTTGGGAAGCCATAACTCCGTTCGTAGTGAGTTCTGAGCGATTCAGGAGACAGCATTGGGATGAGCGAAAAATTCTCTGCAAGTGATGCACAAAAACTGGAAAAAAGATTCCGGGATTGGGTCGTACCTTTAAGCGCCCTTTTCAAATTCAATCTTTTCAGATCTGTCAGGTTGCCTACTCAGATAGTAACACCGGTCGAACTTACGGCGCTGAAAGACCTCTCCGGGCTGTTGGCGGGCTAATGGCAGACGAATAGCGGCAAGCAAAACGCTTGCAGGGCTGATCGCGGGAGGATAATAACGGCAGTGTTCACGATGATTATCAATTTAAAGTTTGACTCAAAATGAAATTGTTTGGTCATGAGCTATCGCCTCGTGAAGAAGGAGCGAAGAAAAGCGCTCAGGATAAGCTTGAATCGCGGTTTCTAACGTTCAGAGCGTAGATGAGGTTGGGGGTCCTGCTGGTTTCCGCAAGCAGGCGCTAATGGCGAAACCTGCGCAAATCGATTAGGCTGGACGTGGCGGAGTTGCTTGGCAATATACCATCGAAAGCGTCCGCAGCGCCACAAGCTTGTCAGAACGGGCGGGACGGGCTAAGCAGGCGTACTGGGATGAGAAAACCTTGAATTCTCAGAAACAACATTTATTGTAAACACTGTCTTGAAAAGCAGTGTCCACGATAAATCGCGTTCTCTGGGTTTCAGTGTGAAACACTAAGTTAGCAGATGCTGGAGAGGATAGCGTCGAATGATGCTGGAGAGGATAGCGTCGAATGAAAAAATCGATGGAAACGGCTTCGGAAGTTATCCCAGTGCGCCTACCTGTTCCGGTCCGCCCCCATTCGGACGATCTTGTGGGGCCGCACACGTCTCGATGGCAAATTGCCAAGCAACTCTGCAGCGTTCAGCCTGATTGATTCGCGCAGATTTCGCGATCAGCGCGCGCTTGCCGAAATCAGCAGAGCCCATGTTTCTCGTCCACGCCCTGAACGTTAGAAACCGTTATCTTAGCTTACTCTAGACGTTTTTCTTTGCTATTTCTTCACTATTAGCTAACTCACGACCAAACAATCCCATTTTCGGGTCGAACTCGAGTGCGATATTAATCGTGAACACTGCCTTTAAGATGGACATGTTACTGTATGAGCAAGCATGTGCTCGTAATAGGCATTGTCAAATGTGAACTCAGGCTGAAACCGGTTATTTGAATGATCTCAAAGGTCCTAATCCCATACCTATGCACATAATTGAACATTATCAACAATTTCCAGTCCAGCGAGCTCTAATTTTCTGCAATTTCCTCGCTATTACGCAAGTGCATAGGTGAGTGGTATGGTGTCGAACGAAAAGAAAAAGAATTTCAAAGAAAAATCCGCATATCTACTGTATTAGACGACTTCCACAAAAGGAACGCAATCTTTTGTGGTTTCATAGTATTCATTTTCGACTTTATTTTTTGGTCTCCGCAAGCAGGAAATCCGCTGTACGGTGATTGGCTGCAACGCATAGGTCCCCAAGAGATCATTGGTCCTCCATATGAAAACATTCGGTTTGGCACAATTCAAAAAATTATGAAATCGCCGACTTGTCACAATTTTCCGCGGTTGGTTGACTGTACTTAGTGCCGACCGATTAGAGCGCGTTTCTATTGTAATGCGAAGGACGTCGTGAAGAAGAGGGTGCAAGGCAAGAATAAAAGTCGGTAGGGCTTCACGAATCACAATGTTGAAGCATATCCCTATCGATTTGATAAGTGATGAGTTCTTGTCAGAACTTAAACGATTATTAGTCAGATCGATTGCTGAGTAATTTGTATTTGAGCGTTTCGGAAACCGGAGAATCGACAATTAAACCTCAGATCAGGGTCACACAACCTCCGTAGGAGAAGTTTAAGTCAAATCTGAATCATTTTTCCTCAACCCTTTGAGAACCCCCGAGGCGTTTAAACAAAAGCTCAACCAAGAACCTATCCAAGTGGAAAACGCTTGCACTCTGTCTAAAGTTCAAAAAATGTTCTTTCACTCAATTTATGTCCAGAGGGTCGATTTGGGCGCTGAACTCCATTATGAGGTCCGTTTCCAAATTTCGGAAGGATTTCCGCTCGTTTTGCTAGGTATAAAAAGTGCAGAAAACGGCCGCCTTGAGCTTATAACTTCTTGGAAGCAGCAGCTCAGACATACTAACAATGCTATCCAGTTTCGCAGATCAGTTTCAGGCTTTAGATAGTTCCTTCATTAGTGTTGAAACTCTTCGTATGCCCTAGAATTATCGCTACACTTCTTTTCTCAAATTCCCATTTGTATTCTTTTCTGCAGAAGAAAAATACTTCACAGTTCAGTTATGATGATTCCTTGAAATGTGAACGGCATCGATGCACTTTCGTGTTTTTCCTCCTTGACGCTCGACGAGCTTTCAACTTGTGTTGATCTAATACTAGTGCTCCTTTTGTTGGGAATTCAGGCATGCTTCCGTTTATTTTCCCTTTCCGCTTACTTCTGGCCAAATCCTCGTGCTTATTTTCTGCCCTTCTGCCCCTATTCTCCGCCCTAATAACCGTTCTATTTCTATTCTCGTCCTCTCCTCTTCTTCCTCATTCGCTAGGCCGCCCTCAGGACAGCAATCCCATTCGAATAATGTTGAGAACTAATTTTTGTGACAACTTCTTTTCGTGCGCCTCCTCCTATTATTAATGTGTTAATCTGACATCTTAAAAGGGAACTCCTTTTGGTCAGAGTGGCCATTCTGAATGTAATGTACTTTTCTAAAACTATTTTTGAATGTTGATGCGAATACACCCTCATTAGGTGCCTAGAATCAAGTTGAAAAAAGGTTTACTAGTGCAAGGTAAGGGTACTTACTAGACTTGGGACCGAATCGAATAATTATTCGAATAATATTCGAATAATTCGAATATTCGAGTATTCGAATATTCGATTCATTCGGGAATTTCAATTTTGGGGTTTATTCGAATATTTGATTTATTCGGGAATTTAAAATTTGGATTTATTCGAATATTCGATTTATTCGAAGATTGAAATTTTGGATTTATTCGAATATTCGATTTATTCGAAGATTGAAATTTTGGATTTATTCGAATATTCGATTTATTCGAGAATTGAATTTTTGGATTTATTCGAATATTCGATTTATTCGGGAATTTCAATTTTGGATTTATTCGAATATTCGATTTATTCGAGAATTTCAATTTTCGATTTATTCGAATATTCGATTTATTCGAGAATTTAAAATTTGGATTTATTCGAATATTCGATTTATACGGAAATTTAAATTTCGGATTTATTCGAATATTCGGAAAAAAGTGCCTCACATTCGAATTAGACAAGACCTATTTCCTTTGAAACAGAAACCCTTCAAAGAATCTTTTCGCAAATTGAGCTATCCATTTTTGTGAGTAACATTTCCGCTGTTCGTTCTTGTGTGCAGGTCTCCCGTTGCGCGCTGTACACAAGCACCAACGCATATTGATTAGGGGCGGTGCTATCCGAAGTTGCCGCAACAGGCTGGACAGGTACTCAGAAAAATCAAAACAAGTTACTTGTAATATAACTGTAACTTACTTGAATGTCTCAAGTAACTTACATTTATATTACATGTAACATACATTTATGTTACATGTAATATTACATTACAATATTACATAAATTTATATTACATGTAAGTTACACTTATGTTACATGTAACTTACATTTATATTTTCATTATGAAGGCCATAACGTGACGCAGACGACACGCGACGCAGAGAGCGTGTTCCAGACCACAAACTACGCGAAAAAATGCTGTGCAGGGCCTTCCATGCTGGTGTGGGGCCAAGTACCTCAAACTAGGGTAGGTGAATCAACATCAACGCCAGTCGTAAGCTTGACCCCGCGAGTGCGTCGTAAATTTCCCTTGGAAACATCTTTTTGGTCGATTTAAAATACTTGCGACTTATATTGTGCCGTTTGAGTTACATGGAACATATCGGAGGCGCACTGCACCCAGTATCCTCTCAGAAATCGAAAACAAGTTACTTGTAACATATCTAAGCTGATGTAAGTTACCTGCGACTTATCTCAAGCCATTTAAGCTGGGGCCTTCTAAACAGGCAGCAGCGACCGTTTATCCCATCGTTTTTAGCACTGAATACGCAGGAAGTTGGCAAGTTCAAACTTGTTGAAACTCGCAGAGTATTTCTACTGGCAAAACAATGAGATGGAACACGTATGGATAAACAGTCGCTGCTGCCTGTTTAGGTTTTCTCATTTAAGTTACATGCAACATATCGACAGAAAACCGCTAGCAATCCGCCTCCAAAATGTTACCTGTAACTTAAATGGCACAATAAAAGTCGCAAGTAACTTACATCGGCTTAGATATGTTACAAGTAACTTGTTTTCGAGTTTTTATGTTACAAGTAACTTGTTTTCGGGCTTTTATGTGACAAGTAACTTGTTTTCATTTTTCTGAGTAGCCGTCGCCCATTGGCGCTGGGCCGCCTCCGCGAAATCAATAGTGTGTTCTCCTGCTCCCATTATTTTAGGCCGTCGCCGCCGTAATGGTGGATAGAGGGTATCCACGAAAGTGTGGCTGCCCCCTGTCCCCATTGTGGAGCTAGTTCAATCTTCTCCGATTTTCAACCCTCCGTCACTGGTCTCCTTTCTTTGAATTTCGTAATTGATTCTGTATACACACATACGAAACGCAAATATAAGAATTAAACATGAGAAGCGAAGACAAGTTATGCAACTCAAACTCACATTCTGCAGAAATTTCTCTCGCCGCGCTTTTTCTCCTCTTCTTTTCGAATACTCTGCTATCTTGATGCTCATCACCTTTTCGAATAATTCGCTTTGGGGCAATATGTGTATCGTCGATCACTGGGCGAGAGATAGCCGCGACGCAGCGATATAACGTGATATCACTTGATCGATGTTCATGACTATCATTACCTCCTCGCTTGCGTGCGTGCCACGTGTGTTCGTCGCAGCGATTTCTCAACCACCATCGGCATGGAATTCGCATTCAGCACCCCGAATTACCTCCGCATAGCAATTTTGAGTCAAATCCTAGACTTTAACCAAACTACCGCATACCCACCGTAATCTACCGCAAGCTGTCAAAAAGTCGATATACTGCATCAGATACGCGTTGATCACTACAAATAACCCTCAAAGAAACAATTTGAGCAACATCGTAGCGCTCCGGGAAACGTCAAAAGTCGCATTTTGCCATCAAATTTCCCTCCCGATGAGAAGCTTTGAACGAATTTAGTCGACAATCGACAAAGAAACCTCAGCTTCATGATCAGCACCCCAAACAACCTCCCCCCCCCCCCCCCACCACCTCTACGGGAATTTAAGGTCAAATCTGGAATGTTTTTCTTCCACGCCTTCTGAAGCCCCACTTGATTTAGGTTAACGCTCAACCGAAAATTGGTACATGTGGAAATGGTATCACTTCGTGGAAGCTCTGGAAAAAGTGCTTTTGCCCACGCGTTGTCCAGGGGGTTGTTTTGTGCGCTGAACTCGATTGACCGTTTTCAGCATCTCGGAAGATCAGTATGCGTTTTTGGACGGTACAATAGGTATGCGAAACGGAAGAATGCCTATTACCGATTTTTTTTCAGAGTGACTAGGCAGCTGTGAAGGGCATATTCGGGCCCTACATTCAAAGTGGTTCTAGAAAAGTACAGTTTATGTGGGACTGCCAATTTGGCTATTAGTAGTTTCCTTGTTAGTGTTCCCCGTCTTGAAGGTAGTTCACGATAAAAAAAGTCTCCTAGTTTCTTCGGAAGTCGAAGTTCCGGGGTGATATCGACCTTGATTTCGAAATGTCGAGTATTCTTCGAATATTCGAATAAGATTCGAATATTCGAATAATTGGTCGACTTTTCGAATATATTCATTTATTCGGGAATTTCGAAAACGCCTTATTCGAATGTATTCACTCATTCGGAAATTTTGAAAAGGCTTTATTCGAATGTATTCATTTATTCGGGATTTTTTAAAAAGCATTATTCGAATGTATTCGTTTATTCGGGAATTTTTAAAAGGTATTATTCGAATGTATTCATTCATTCGGGAATTTTGAAAACGCCTTATTCGAAAATATTCATTTATTCGGGATTTTTGAAAACGCCTTATTCGAATATATTCATTTATTCGGGATTTTTTAAAAGACATTATTCGAATGTATTCATTTATTAGGGATTTTCTAAAAGGCATTATTCGAATGTATTCCTTTATTCGGAGCTTTTGAAATGGCCGTATTCGAATAATTCATTCATTCAAAAACTCGGGTCGAATGCCCATGTATAGTACTTACCCATCAGGCAAATTGTGGAGTGTTCCAGAAGATTTTTGCGGATTCCGCTCAAACATTGTATGTGGGGGTAATTAAGGGGGCAATAGATAGAAGCCTTGAATAAAATATGTCAAAAACTTTCCGAAATTGACGAATGGGCCCTAGATTCGTGATGAACATCCCGAATAACCCCCTTGGGCTGGTTTTGAGGCAGATCCGAAACATTCTCCTCAAACGCTCCCAGAACCAGCCGATTGATTTAAGGTAGCGGTCAAACAACCCAGAAGATTCTTGGCACCAAGCCGCACCGAATAGGAATTCGAGCAGCCGGGAGACCAGCAGTTCTGCCGACAAGGCCAGGCTCGTCGCGCCGCTGAAGGATTCATATGAGTTTCCCTCATTGGGATGAACTAAACTGGAGCACGTCATCGTGCATCGCTCTCTTTATTCAATTCCAGACCGTTGAATCAGCAGCAATATCACTCGTTTGGAATAAGAGTACCACTTCGATAACAAAATTTCTTTAGCTAATAGAAGACGGTTTAAGAGTTTGTACGACAACCTAAAATTTTCAAATTTTTCAGGCGCTAGCTAAAGTCCTCTAATTGTACCACCCTGAAGACTGTAGAACGTGGCTCTCCGCGTCCATCCACCGCGCGCACGGACTCGCCGCTTTGCGGCGAGAGAAGCGCAGTACACCCGAAGCCGCCAGACAGGTCGATTCGTTCTGCCAATCTCAGGGCCACTGCTGTCACTGCCTGAGCTCCTACAGTTCACCTGGACAGCAACAGCAGTGACCCCGAAACGAATAGCAGTGGCCGGGACAGCAACAGCAGGAAACATAGACTTGGAACACGAGCAGAACTTTTAGCCGGCTCGAAGCCGAGAATCGCCTGAAAAGAGCGTAAAATAGTGGTAAAACGTCTACAACTTCGTTTAAAACTAGCCTATGCAGCTCTGATAGGCATATTCGGATTCCACATCTGGCAGTAGTCTTAGGAATGTATATTTCATTAGAAATGGCAACATAGACTAATAGTCGTTTTCTTGTGAGTCCCGCAATTGTTTAGGTATTTCCAAACAAATAACCTGCAAGGTCTCTAAAAACGGGAGCCCGCCTGCAGTTTTATTTGATAAGCTTCAAGAATTTTTATTATATCCCGCATTTCTAGAAAGGACGCACTAAAGGATTGCTCAGCTGCTCCGTTTCTGTTAGCTGCAAATTGGGTTGTCTATGTAGACTCCGAAAAAGACGGTAGGAATAAATAAGTGAGATTAGGAATAGAAAGCGTATTCCCAAAGACAGTAGAAACAAAGCGATTAGTTTTGTCCGAGTGATCAAATGAAATAC
Organism: Aplectana chamaeleonis; assembly: GCA_029168955.1. NCBI lineage: Eukaryota > Metazoa > Nematoda > Chromadorea > Rhabditida > Cosmocercidae > Aplectana > Aplectana chamaeleonis. The sequence goes on from JAPDOI010000153.1 coordinate 134,693, forward strand.
GCGATCACCCTCCTGTCACGAGCCACAACAGTAAAAGGAGCCCGCTGTAACATGGCGTACACATGCCAGCGCTTGGTTTACTCTTGAGTAGAACGCCTAAATGTGGGTGTTTATGCGATTTGTTCAATAAGTACAGAGTGAGTGCTCAATAAGAAAGCACATACCCTCGACGCCCGAGCAGCTCGCAGGGAGGAGCTTGGCCGCCCGGTGCCTGTGTTGCGGCCCGTTGTGATAAGAGGCGAACGAGTAGCCGTGTAATGCTCCGGCCCCAGCTCGGGCACCTGATAATCGATGCGCTGATGGCCGTTACCGCATCGATTACCAGGTGCCCGGGATGAGGCCGGAACACCACACGGCCACGTGTTCACTTCTTATCAAAACGGACCCCAACGCAGTCACCGGGCGGCCAAGCTCCTCTCTGCGAGCTTTTCGGGCATCGAGGGTATGTACCATTGGACGTTCCGGCGGTTTGCGACCGAATACAGTCCACGGCAGCGGGGAAAAGGGGATTCCGCGGTCGCGTATTTCGACTACATAGGATACTGCAGGTTGCTCCATAATCGACGCCAAAGTTGTATTTTTTGAGTTTGTAGAAGAAAAAAATCAGGAGCGTTGAAAAACGGTGAGTTTTTACCCACGCACAAACAGTATCAGTATACCTAAAGTCTTTACCATGGATACACGGAGAAATAACAAAAAAAAAGAATTTCTCTTTGTCATAAACACTTTCTTGATATTTGCACTTTTTCTTGTTATTCGTGTGCTTAGTGGAAATACGCAACCGTGCAATCGCCTTTTTTCGTTGCCGGAAACTGTAAAATTATTTTCTATGTTTCACAGGGAATAACAGTCTAGCTAGTCTCTCTCTCATACAACCTCTTTTGGGGAGGTCGGACTCTGGATCAAAAAATGTTCCTGTAGGGAGGAGGTCGTTGCTCCTCACTATCTGGACCACCGCCGTTGCTTGATCCAGGGCGGCCCGCAAAAGATACCAAAGAATCAGAGCCAAACAGGCTTCCACCTGCCTTCCTTTCCTTCCAGCAGGATAACAACATTTGTTGCAAAACGAACAGGCTTAGCTTTTTCTCTGCCATCGAATGCCATCCTTTTGCATTCCATGGAGTCCCAAAAGCGTGAGGCAGAGCAATATATTTCTCGACCTTTTTTGTTCAGAATGAATTGCGATTCTGTCGCGTGCTGAGACTTACTTAATCATGACGTTTCCATTGTTTTTCTGTACTGCGTAGGACGATAATGATATGTTATTCTACTTGATAAAAGCCGATGTGAGATTTCAGTGCAATAAAGTGAGCCTTACTAGGGCGTGATGTCATTTTGCCGAATACTTTTACAAAACGTGTGTTGATAGTCGTAGGTATGGGAGACAGCATTGATAGCCCATTTTCCAAAATCCGAGATTTACAGGAGATTGTCAAAAGTAGGCGATTTCATAACTTTGAGCAGAGAAAAGGGGTACACGAATGAAATTTTCAGGGTGTTCGAAACAATTCTCTCGGATTGAGCTTGAAACTTTTTTCTAGGGGCCGTTTTGGGTGCTGATTGCGAACCTCCCGATTCACAATATTTGCGGTGCTAGAGGCCTGTAACTAGTAACTAGGAACGGAATTGCCTTCACCTGTCATCAATACAATCATCGGCACTTGGAATTATCTTAAAATTTTTCGCCCAGATACCTACCTAACAATGGTCGGAGGACCATATGCATCCTAGGAAGCCGCGTGGGTAGGGTCGCTTACAGCACAATCACTTGAATAGGATACGAATTATAACGAATTTCTTTCCCGCAACAAGCAATGCGGGAAGGTTTTAAGCTTCTAGCAAAAGTATGGTCAATTCCTTTGATGCACCTTCAACTTTTTTGGCTCCTAACTTTAGCTAGTGTCGGCTTCTCGATTATTCTCTATTAAAGGCATCGTACGCGCTGAAAACCATGTTTCGTTTTTAAGCGTTTTTGAGTTGTTAGCCCCCTATAGTGACTAAAGGTAGCGAAAAGCCCGCTCAAAACCGGTAACTTTTCAAGAAAAAACGTTTAAAAAAAACTTCTGAAAATCATTTGAAATTCGCGCCGGCATCGACTCGGGACAGTTACGCGGAGGGCGCAAGGAACAGTTCTACAATTCGTCCATTGGCGCAGCGTTGGAAGCAATCGCTCGTTGTGTGACGAGAAATTTCCAGTCGATAACGCCACTTTCATCCGACGGCGCGTCAGCGTACAGTGGCATGCCCTGTACTGAGCGACACGACGTTCTGCTCAACATATTGCGAAAGTGCCAAATGACTGACGGAAGGGCCGGCCTTTGACGGAATTCCTTTACTTTCCACTTCTCTATGCTCACAATGGTACGTTTTGAGCAGCCAAGCTCGTTGTTCGTTCTCACAGGGGCCCGAGGAAGGGATTGAGCATAAAAAATGGAAAGTGGATTCCAGCGCGTACGATGCCTTTAAGAACAATGGTCTAGTTGATCGACTGTTGAATCGTTGCGCTAAGCTTTTGTTTGTTTTTGTATTAATTTCCATGGTTCGTACTCACTGCTTTGTGATTTGGAGCGCGTCGACAACGGCGTAAAATAAATAAATAAAATAAATATTTGAGAAATTCCGCCTGATTTGGTCTGAAGCTTCAAAATGCGGCAAATTTTGCTGGCCAAACGCAACTTTTGGCGATTTTGAGAATGCTACGATGACATTTCAGGCTCAATTTCCTGATTGAGCCCGGTAGACCACACTGGTGAACTTTGGCGCGTCAAAAGCGTTGGGCGATGAGGTTGGAAGGCGTCAAAGATGAAGATCCGCCACCAATTCTCACCAGTCATCTAGCACTTTTTCGTAGAATAATGGCGCGACCGTAAGACAACATGAAGATTAGTTGCAGCACAAACTCCACAAGCAGAAAAACTGCGAAAATGACAGTGACGAGGCCTCCAAATGCAGAAAAACGTCAAAAAACATTCTAGCGCGCAATTCAAATTCGTATTTACAATGTGTTACGATTGACTTTTCTTTACAAACGAAGGTTTTTCATGGGCCCCTTCGACATTTTCGTTCACTAGAGAGGCCGAGCTATACAAAAACATGAAAAAATAATATATGATTTTCTGCGCGTACGATGCCTTTAAGACTTCTATGTAGGGGTCATTTGGTATGCCTAACACAAATACATACGTGGTCGGTTTATCGACTTTTGGTAGATTACGGCAGATTACGATGGGTATACGTTAGCTCGGTCAAATTCTCAGATTTTACTCGAAATTCCTTTATGGGTCTCATTTGGGACGCCGAACATGAATTTGAAGTCCATTTTTCGATTTTTGAAATATGTAGGTAAGTGACACCAGTTGAAAGTTATCATGCCTACCTTAACCTACAGTAACTCTAAGTCGCGCGACAAATAGACCCAAATTCGGCTGAAAACTTTCAACTGGGGGTTACTTAGGGCGCTGAGCGAGACCCTCCCCCTCGCTCAGCGCCCTAAGTAACCCTCAGTTGAAAGTTTTGAGCCGAATTCAAAGAATTATCTCTAACAACCCCTGAAATTCTCTTATCTTTTTGTGAAGCGATGAACATGCCCTTTTTGAAGTCCCCGGAGGCATTTGGAGAGTTTCAAGCATGGGTCATTTTTGTATTGTCACAGGCCTACAGCAACGAAACCATGGTTCTCCAAATCGTCACGGGTTGGGTAAAACAGTCCCTAGTTAGAGATCTTGCTAAAATGCAAGCAAGTGCTCGGAGATGCAAGGAGCCCTGGAAAAGAAGTGATAAACTGCTCGAGTCCATTCAACTGAACCAACCAGAATCCATTCATCACCCTCCCCACTCTAAATATAAACCCTAATCTGAATGCCAGTTCTGCGAATCGCAAAATGAAAAATGTATAAGCAGTAGCTGCTGAGTGGGTTCATGAATACTGCCTACTGAAAACATCTCGTGGCTTTCACCACTTCACATTCACACTTGCGCCGTAGATTGTTGATCTGTTAACGTTCCAAAGTGACGTTTTCGTCTTCACCACTTCCTTCTCTTTTCCTAAAGAAATCGCCTAGATTCTACCGCGAACCTGTCGGGAACATGTCACCTCGGTGCCGGACAAGAGCAGAAGCGACAGATTCCTGGCAGACTCGCGGCGAAATCAAGGGATCGCCTTGACTCCACTACCTCTGTACTGTGATGTTATGTTTTTTTGATTTCTCGAAAGCTTTTGATCGTGTCAGTCTTGAAAAATTTATGCATAAGATTAAAGGCATCGTTCGCACTGAAAACCAATATCCATTTTTCAGACTCAATTTCATGATTGAGCCCGGCGGACCACGTTAGTGAAGTTTTGCGCGTCAAAAACATGAGGCTCTGAAGTTGGAGTGGTTCAAAATGACGATCCGCCACCAATTTTCACCAACCATCTAGCACAAGGAACAGAAGCGCCACTACATGCGCGGATGATTCAGCATTTGAAATTTTTAATTCGGGAAATTCTAACATCCAAACTTGCCCAATGGATACTTTATTTTTCAGAATAAGTTCCAGTGAACAAGAGGCAACAGGAATTCACCCACTTAATAAGTTTGAAGCAAAACACATCCGACGTTTGCGAAAAAACTTCAGACGTATTGCACCAGACACACCGAAATCGACGGAGGGGTGGGAAGTGAATAATTCGAGACATTTCAAGATGAGGTTTTTCGCAAAAGTCGATGGTTTTGTGAAGCCTTTCCACTCTTATTCTGTATGTCAGAGAATTGCCTGCGGAAAAACATGAAAAAATGAGATACGGTTTTTTGCGCGTATGATGCCTTTAAGCAGGATGGTCTATGTACATGCGCTTTTGGAGGGGTGATTGGGTGAGTATGTTGCAGGGAGAACCTCTGCCAGTGCGTAGCTAGATGCCTCACACGGAAACCGGAGATGCCCAGGGTTTCGGAGGCATCTAGTCTAATTTTGACCCGAGATTTTACGTAAATTACTGAAAGTTTAGCCTCAGTTGGTGAAATTCTAGCTACAGCGCCCGCATATTCTACGTAAATTCTCGCTACATTCTCGCTACGGCACCTGCATATTCTACGCAAATTCTCGTTACAGCACTCGGTCGATCGACCCACCCAGTCCTGACCCGTATTAGAACGGCGATCCCAGCTGCGATCGACAGCATCGCCGTTTCTTCCCCACCGCCTGCAGCATCCCAATGGTCAAAATTATCCTCGCCATGGTGTCCAAGAGAGCGAAACCGGGTCACCCTCCACGGCCAGCCTCAGAGTGTCGAGTAATCACTCAGTGAGATGACTGGACCAACACTGTTTGAACGGCATCACTGCGTTCCACGTAGCCAGCGCGGGTCTAAGATTGCATTTCAACACAGGCTGTCGCGTAACCCGCAGATTCTCGCTACAAAGTTATAGCGAGAATATACGGGTTTAGCGACAGAGAGTTCAATGTATCGAATTTAGCCTTCGTTTTTACGTAGAATACGCGTAGAATTTGCACCCTTGTACCGTCGACACAAGAATATGCGGGTTTTAGCTATCGTAGCTATAACCCGTAAATTCTCGCTACATGGAATGAGGCGGCGTTACAGGCCGCGCCCTCGGAGGCATCTAGCTACGCGTTGGCAGAGACGTTTCAGATCAAAATGAACAACGCTCTATCGTCTCAACTGCTCGGTAAATCTTCGGTGAAGATTTACCGAGGAGTTGAGTGAGAGCAGCGCTGGAGCTCCGGTGGCGCAGTGCGATAAGGCGCTCCCCCGGGAATGGAATATGCTGGTTCACTCTCGCCCTTAGCCAAGCGTTTTGCAATCGTTTCAGACCTTTACCGAAACCGAACACCACTAATTACATTTTTAACCGACGATAGAACGTGCAAACGTTCTATCGTCGGTTAAAAATGTAATTAGTGGTGTTCCCTAGGTTAGCGTTTAATATCGCATTCTATTTAGACTTTATACTGCTGATATTCCTCTCCCCCTAAAGAACTCGCAAGCTGTTTGCAAGCAGTTCGCGGATGATCTCAAGAGTTACGATTTCGAAAAAAAATGTCGAACGAACGAAATTTGAAAAAAAAATTCGTTCGATGAATTTCCGAACGAATGAAAACGAATGGAAAAAAAATTCGAAGAATCTTTCGAGAATTTTTCGAAAATTTCGTTTGTGTACAATTATACTGTGTATTCATGGAAAATCATCCATTTGGCCTTCAGCGGGCTATCGACAGCATTGGGCTTTGTCAAAAACTCGTCAACTACCACTAGCTCCAGAAAAACAACACTACATATTTAGGAGAGGGCGAACCCTCTCACTATTCGAATATGAATTGGATGGCTGAAGCATACCAATGGTGGATAAGATTGTCGATTTAGGATTTCACTATAACAATGCAGTGGATTTTTCTGATCACTTGAAAATGATCACTAAGAAGGTGTTAACTAGAACGCATAGGCTATTCAAGGACTCTTCACTAAGAATAGAACTGGTTCGCTACAAGCTTATAAAACTTCTGTCAAACCCTCAACAGAAAGCGGTACATCCGTATTCAACCCTTATAAGAGAAAGGCATTCAGCTGATCGAAAGTGTACAAAACAACTATACGAGGAAATGTGTGATAAGGTACAACGGTTTCCCGCATTCGCGGGTTCCCAACTCTGAAATAAGATTTTTTTCTGGTCTCCATTCACTTTGTTCGCTCAGAAAGATCGCCGAAGTTTGCCGGGTTCACAAGATACATATGTATGTACTGTCTGGTCGGTTTTCTGTGCGCTCGTCTAAATTCTATGAGCTCGTTCCTTTGAGGACTAGAAGTACTCCCTATAAAATATGGTTCTCCAAGCCGAAATTAGGCGCAAGGGCATATTCATTGACAGTCCGGGCGGGATCTGCTTGTTTAGCGTTAAAATCTGACATACTTCTATATTCGCAGAGTCCCTCTTTTTTGAACGGATGGCAAAAAAGACACTGCTCGAGTTTTAGGATTTGTGGTGCTGCGACTCGAAGTGTTCCCAAGGTATTCTGTTCTCAATTAGTGAATGAGTCATGTGGTCAGCTTTCTGATTCCGTATCTATGTTCGTGCGCTGTTTTTACTGTATTATTCTGTGACGGGTGTCTTATATAGTCGTAAATAAATCAATCAAATCAATCAAAACGGCGACCAGGCGAAAATGTGGCAATGCCGGAATTCTACCGTGAATCTACCGCGATTTTCGCCACTATGTACATACCAAGATTTGAACCATAAACCCTTACGAATCGATCGCTTTGTAATCTGCTGCGTTATCGAGACCGAGCCATCCCTTCTGCTGCATTAAAGCGCTCCCATTGCAGTGTTGGCTCTGTAATCGCGGTCATTTCGCGGCAGACCTTTAGGTAAATTCGCGTAATTGCCCCGCTGATTTTTAGATAGTTTCCGTGTACATTTGCGGTATTCTTACAATTATCTCGCGGCAGACATCTCTCGTCGGATAATTAACATATTTTCAGTGGGCGTGTGGTGTAGTGGCAGTAGGCGCTGCCTTCGCTGTACAGGGTCGGGTTCGATCCTCGCACAAGGCCAACCAAGACTTTTATCCCACCGGGGCTGGTAAATCGCGACTAGATTCATCTCAGAAGATGAAAGTCGGCTGACCCCCTCAAGTCATTGTATAGGCCCGAAACACATTTAAACCTCTACGATTACAAATCCAAATACGGAAAAAAATTTGTCGCTTTTCTTTTCACTCGCTTTGCACTTCAGTGAGAGAGTATTTCATGCCACGATTTCTCATGTAAAAAACCGTCTGTTCCAAAGAAAAACTTTTTATAGAAGTCACTTCATAAACCTTGATATTAGACAAACAGATTGTTCGGTGCCAGGGGTTTTCATGTACTCCTTTCGTTGAAGGCAGGCTCCAGGCAAAACTTCGATTTTGAGATTCTCCTCTGAATCGGAGCGTATGCTTGAGATTGGGGAAGTAGAGTCCCATTAAACGTGGGAAAATGGAGGATAAGGCGGTCTTCTACAGCTTATTCCAGCCATTTCCGTCAACCACCTTGCCAGCTAAATGTTTGCATCGTCCATGTTTTAGCAGCAGTCCACGCATTTTGCAAAACTGCCGTGTAAATATCGACATTCTGACCATGATTATCATAATGTGAATACCGTAATTCCCGAGTTCGAGGCTAGGGCGGTGGTCGCAATCTTTTCCAACTGCAAGAGAGGCGGGGAAGGGGGGGGGGACGAACCATGCGTGATCGGATGAACAGGGGAGGAGCGAAGCGTGTGATTGGCCGGTACACGGACTCAGAGAGAGATGGCCGCTGCGGCTCCAAAATAGTGCCGCGTCGGGACCTACAGGCACCGAAGCGGCACTATCGCAGAGCCGCGCCGGCACTACCGATGAACCGTAGCGGTGATGCGGCAGTGCCGCTTCGGCTTCGCGATAGTGCCGCAGCGGCTCAGGGGGAGTATCTGATATAAAGTTACTAAAGAATGATAATACAACTAGGGGGGCCCAAGAACAAAAATACGCACTCGCGGTCGTTACGTCATCTGTCTAATAGCGACAGAGGTTACCGCCGCTTTTGCGCCCAAGGAAAAAACGGAATTTACCTTGAACTTGGGTAACTAAACCGGCGACAACTTCGTTTCACAACACAGGATAGTACATCGTACTCCACGCGGGTTCACTGCTGCATCCTCGCAGAGCCGGCGCGATTCTAACGCGGAGCCGCTGCGGTACAATCGCGACGATGTCGAGGCTCTAGAAACGGCAACAAAATCGTTTGATCACGGAGCTGCTGCGGAACTATCGCGGTAGAGTCGAGGGTCGTGGTGCTTTCCCGGTCCTGGCGCTGCGAATTTTCTCAGAGGAGTCTCCTCCGCCTCTCTTGCGGTTGGAAAACATTACGACCACCACCAGAGGCACTATGGTATCGCGCTTAGCCATGCCCATTTTTTTCATCCCGTTTCGCAATTTGAACACTGACCCGTAGTTTTACTTCCTTTCTATAGTCAGGAGAGTCGTTGCTGCGCGGAAAAATGGGCGTGGCGAAGTGCGACACCATATTCCCCCTTGCTCTGCTGCGATAGCACCCAACTAAATTATTCACTATAGATACAGGAGAGAATAGCACGAAAAAATGGGAGAAACAGAAAAAAAACTAAAACCCAGAAAAAACTATCGGCTCTACCTTATCGATTAGGGGCAAACTTGGAACCGAGCCAGGTAATACTTTCGGTTAATACGGTAAAAACCTACAGATTCTGATTTGGCTACAGATACCGTGCAGCTAAGCGTGAATTATTGTCACGTATAATCAAATAAATAAATAAATAAATAAATAAATAAATAAATAAATAGATAAATAAATAGATAGATAGATAAATAAATAAATAAATAAATAAATAAATAAATGAATAAATAAATAAATAAATAAACAAGTAAATAAATAAATAAATAAATAAAGAACTGTGACGAGAAACCACGATGCAGCATTGATGGGAACAATGCCCTAAGAAGTGTGGGAGAGATTGTGGTGGGCTCCACAAACCAGTCATGGTAATCTTCAACTGCATCTTCTAAAGTTTTACGATTTCATTTTAAACTTCGTCTCAGAAACCCAGAAAATAACATTACCCATGATTTAATGATTAAAAATTTTAACCCCGTAGCAACCCATACATATGTTTTGCAGTCCTGCTGCCAGTGCCATCAGTCCATTTCTACTATAATTACTTGGTTCTCCTCTGCCAAATAGAGATCCATCGCCCTACTTCCTCATCTTAATCCATCTCATGAGGAAGTGATAAATATTGCGTGGGTTGGTCCTCAGTTTTTGGGCGATATTACGAAAATATTCTCTATTCCAGGTTCAAATCTCATCTGCTCCTGCCCTTTTCGCTGTTTCTCATGAACAGACGATAGCTTTTCCCTATTCGGAAAACTACTGGGATGAACCAAGATTTGGAAGAAGTGCAAAACTAGTGCTACACACTTACCGTTTTCTTGCCGGCTTGCAAGTTTATGTGAGTACATAATGCTATGTGTGGTTAGTCGAACAGGGTTAGACTCCATGAAAAGAAAACCACTTTTAAAATAAATATCCTGGGATTCGTACTGAATTCACAACAAATTTAAATTTCACCAAGGATTTGGCACGAAAGTACCGCGAAAATGATGCAAATTGATCTACCTCGACTCCACCGTGGAAACACCGCGATAACACCGCCATAGCTGCAATGAGAGCGCCCACAGTGCAGCAGCGGAGATGGCTCAGTCCATAACGCGGCGGACTACATACAAAGCGATCGATTGGTAAGGGTTGATGGTTCGAATGTTGGTATGCAGTGGCAGAAATCATGGTAGGTTCACGGCATAATCCCGGCATCGCCACATTTTTGCCTGATCGAGGCAGTAGGGTCTCGACAGAATCCAGGCAGTCCCACGATTCTGTCGCGAATCCGCCGGGAATCTGTCGCTTTGGCTAAGGTCCGGCACCGCGACAGGTTCTCGAAAGGTTCTCGGTGAAATCCAGGCGACGATTCTTCTCAGAGACATGGTACGATTGAATTCACTAATACGTTTGCGCACAATTTTAGCGTCAAACTCTATCGTAACCCAAGGTTTGTTTCATTTGTTTCAGCCAATAAGGGTGAGGGAACCGTTCGCTTTCAAATTGCAGTCTATTCTAGCATTTCCTAATTTTTCGAAGAATATGCTCTGTTTCTACTTTTGAAAAATTGGCATTACATAGCTTAGAAGAGGAAACGAATTCCCCTCGCTCACCGTGCGTGAGTGCGCGCGCGATCCATCTCTCTTTGTGTGCCCTCCGCTCTCTCGCTGTCTCTAACCTTCGCTCCGCACACGCCCGCGTGGGGACTACGGGAATTTCATTTTTTTGCATTTTTTGTACACTCCTCCCTCATTTGCAATCCTCACCATTCCCAATTGCAAATTCGTTTCTTTTCAATCGAGTGCATTTTTCATGACGCGTCACCAAAAATGTTATCATAGCTTTCGACGCCTTCGTTCCCTGTTTTTCCTCATCCATGCAAAGTGCACTTTTTTGCTGTTATGCACATATTAATGCGCTTCTAGTGTGTATGTGGAACGATAATGGGAGCTCAAAGGGCTCATTACGAAATGCTTTGTATGCACGCTTGGGAAAAATAAACACGCAAAATGCTGATGTTGCAACCCTCTCTAAAGACCATGTGGTACGGTCAAACCCATGGTCTCTAGAAACTTCACAATCTACAGTTTTCGCACAGCGCGTACAGTGCCGAGTAGGGATAAGAAAAATTCGTTTCTCAACGAACCGATTTTCTAGAGGCGGCATACGCGCCCGCAAGCGGTCGAGACTGCGACCTCATCTGGGCCTTACGGCTTCTAACTGAGCGCTCACGCCGTTGGAAACATTGAAGACAAGTCAGATTTATAGTTTCTGAGCCCCATTGGGCTAGCAAGACGTGCGGTCTCCGCCCACATTCTTCACAGTTCCCGCCCCTCAATACAAACTTATTGCTCGAATACGGTCCTTTTGACTTGTTTTGTAGTGTAAACGCCAATAACAGTCCATCGCTCTCCCCCGTTTCTCCGTCGTTTCTGCGGCTTAATCGCCTAAAGATAACCACTTGCTGCATTTGGGACGTCGGGGTAGGTCCTTCCGAGATCTTGTTTCCCTGACTCGAGAGCTCAGCTCCATTCTAGCTCAAACTGCAATCAAACAATCACACAATTCGGGTTAGCTGGCATCATCCATGAATCTTGGGGCTCTGAAATTGCGCCCCTTTGAAGTCATGATCAGGTGAAAACTGATGTTGGGTCGGTCATCTAGCACTTCTCAGTCGATCATCTAGCACTTTTTATAGAATGTTGATGCGACCGTCTATGAACATGGAAAACAATTATGACACAAACTCCACATGCAGGAAAACTTCAAAAATGACTATGACCAGGCCTCCAAATGCAGGAAAACTTCGAAATTGACTGTGGCGCTAACTTCAAACTCATTTTTACAGATTATTTATAGTGATTTTTCTTCACAAATTCTTTTAGGGGCTACTTCTGGATTCTCGTTCACTAAAAAGGCCATGCTATGCAAAAACATACAAACATATTTTTGTGATTTGCCGTGCAGGTTTGATAAACGGTGAAACTGGTTTATTAGCCTGACAAACAATAGTCGTTTTTGAAGGCCTGAAAGCGCTGAAAACTTTAGTGACCTGTGAGTTTCTCCATCAAGCGCTTGCCGTGCAGGTTGATGGAGCAACTCACAGGTTACTAGAGTTTTTAGCGCTTTCAGGCCTTCGAAAACGACGATTTGTTCGAAACGTCAGGCCACTAATAAACCAGTTTCACCGTTTATCAAACCTGCACGGCAAAGAATCACAAAAGTACGTTCAACTCATGCCCAGGTTTCAAGACAGCCAAACATGGAATCTCATACAAACATAATATATGGTTTTCCGCGCGTACGATGCCTTCGATTATGGTAAATGAATCTTTTGTCGACTTCGAATATTATTTTTGTAGGCGAAATCTTTCGGAGAGTAGTGAAGTCTCCAGTTTCCGGTGACGCTTTTCAGATTTTTTTATATTTGATTTTTTATAGCCTCAGGCAAATGAGGAAAACCCGTTTGTTTAGATGAACGCCAATATTCGAGAAAACTTCATATCATACATATTGCTTCTAGAAACATTCGTGCACCCTTGCTGGTTTCCCTGCACTCCTGCAGCGCCTTCATAGTTGCATGCAAATTGAATTTTCCGTGATCATGAGCGCACATTACACGTAGGGATTTCCTAGAAAACCTTATTTAAGATGCAATACATTTCGCTGCTGAAATAACATTTACATATAACGGTAAGTCCTATATCCGTCCTTATACCTGTAATGGAGCTAGTTTCCGAATATGAATCTGCAGCTGTAAAACTACTCCGTTAGCCGAGTTACGGAGAGGTCCATCCAGTGGAATCTGGTATGGATCAGGCAGTTTTTACAATGCAAAGTCTCAAAATTGGCTCAAACCTTTTTTTTTTGTGGATCACTCGTGGTCCTGAATAAAAATCGGATTTTTGATTTTTGAGATACTGGGGTAGTTCACCTCTGGTAAATATCATGAAATCTAACGCGACCCTCTGTAAACCTCAGAATATCAACAAACAGATCTCAAGTTCATGTGCAGGATTCCAAATAACTCCCAGAAAAAAGTTTTGCGCTAAAGGACTAGATCGACAACCAATACTCTCTTCTTTGTATTCATATGGGTCTTTTACAAAATTCAGTCAAAATAGTGGACGGGGACGCGGCGGTAGATCGTCGCTCTCGATCGAATCCCCGCTGACCGGTAATGTCGCGAATGCCGCACGACCGTCGCAAATGAACGCGATTGGTCCATTCGTTCGACTTGATTTGGCGACGACAATTGACTCCTGACGACGTGAGTAAACCATTATGATGGATTGATACCTACTAATCATGCAATCTTGTCTTTCCTCATAAAAATCATTTTCCCTCAGATTATTTTTCCGCAGCCGGTACAGAGCAGGCCGCAGAAGTCGTACCTTCGTTATGCCATGCCGAAGCCATCGGAACATTCATAGTCACCACTACAGCGAGCGAAAAGTGGTGTGATTGTGACTAGAAGGCTCGACACACCTGCGAGAAGCCGTAGGTATACAATAACCAGCAGTGATAGGGCCATAGAATGGGATTTCCGCTCAGCAACTCGATGACCATGCATTGAGCTCCAGATAATCCGAGTGTATTCCCTCACTCCATCTCGAAAGGAGCTGTGTCCAGATGGAGTAGCTGGCATCTCCATCATCTTCTCTCAGTAACTAGGTTTTTTTGAGAGCGGCAAAATTTTAGAATAAGTCGGATATTACTCTTTTCGAATGATCGACTACAGTGCGTTCAGAAATGATAGGCTCATTCTTGAAAATCAATGTTTTCAAAATTCTTTACAATTTGGCTATCCATACTGCTTACCATTGAATTCAGCAGTGCAAAAATCCTGTGCTTACTCAATCTTATGAATACTCCACGATTTTGAGCAATTTTAAGGAAAATTCTCGGGTTTTTCACCGTTCAGAAATGATAGGCTCACCCTGCGAAAACAAATATTTATTGAACAAAACGTGAACAAACAATTAAATATAGTATGATATAGGTACATCACCGTTAGCAATGACCTCAAAAATTCTCTTAGGCATAGAAAGGATCGAATTTGATATGACATTCTTATCAAGGTTGGTCCAGGCTTCGAGATCAGTTACAGTTAAAGCTCATCTACAGTGCCATACTGCTTGTTGTTTGCATAAACCTGGCGCACAATTATGACCCAGATATTCTCTATGGGGTTGCAATCAGGGCTGTACGCAGGCTATTCCATCACACGAATTCGCTGCTGCTTCAACCAGGATTTTGTAGATCTCGATACATGTACTGCAGCGTTATCCTGCTGAAAAGAAAAGAAAGGAACGGCAGCAGATGTGTCCTCATAGCTTCCTGGTATTCCTCCAAGTTCATCCGACAGGAAGTGAAGGCCATCTCCAGAACACCTTCGCTGCAAGATGCTCCCCAACACTTCAGCGAGCTGCCACCGAAATTCCTCCTGCTAAAGATCCTTGCGGAGATCCCTCCACAAGTACCGAGCTCCATCATGACCATCGAGATTAAATTTTTTCTCGTCGAATAAAATAACCTGAACAATTTAAATCTCATTTTTCAAGTTTTCTTGGCTTATGGGAGATCGCCTTACCCTTGCCCAGTTGATTGCCATGTTCTTTATGGCAAATTCCAGCCGAGCTTCTTTATGGTTGGCGGACATTGACGGGGCTTTCTTCATAACTTGGAGGACGGTTTTTATTGCCGTTTAAGGTTTTCCAGACAGTTGTTTCCAAAACATCAAGCGATAATTCAGACCTGAATTGATTCAGCAACAGCGTGCTGTTGGAACATCGGCGATTGATCCTTCGGGCATACTGACTGGTGACCTTTTTAGGGCGTCCGGTAGAAATCGCCTTTCCGTAAGAACCCGGATCTTTAAGAAACTGACCAACACAGTGTTGCGAACGTCCGATTTAAACTGCTATTCTTCGCTGACTCGGTCCAACAGAGGCGAGGGCACGAATCTGGGCTTGTTCAGAAGTAGTAAGAGCAGTACCACGTCCCATACTAGCTACAACGATGTACGATATACCCACTTCAATACTATGTAATGGACTTGTAACTGGAAATTTTTCGAAGTAAGAAATTTGAATTTTTACACGGTGAGCCTTTCATTTCTGAACGGTGAAAAATCCGAAAATTTATCTTAAAATTGTTCAAAATCCGCGGAGTATCTATAAGATTGAGTATGCACAAGTTTTCTGCACTGCTCAATTCAATAGTGAACAGTATGGGCCGCCAAACTGTAAAGCATTTCGAAAACCTCGGTTTTCAAGGGTGAGCCTATCATTTCTGAACGCACGGTAAATGCCGCACGGCCGTCGCAAATATCCGAAATCCGAAGACCGCCCTTTTTCGAATGATCGACTCCTCGACTCAACTGAAAATCTTCCTTTTTCGAATGATCGACTTTTCGATTTAGCCGTAATTTCCACTTTCCCATTGGTCGACTTATTCGATTTAATCGAATTCGACTTTTTTCAATCGATTGATGATTCGATCATTCAATTCGGCCGAAGTATATGGGCCATTCAAGAGCGCAGTGAACCTACACTCTCAATCTGCGTTCCTGCCCTACGCAACTTTAGACCGGTTCCGCCCTAATTTTGCCTGCAGGTTTCTAATGAACCCCTTCACTCGAATCAAAAAATAAATATCAGAAATTTTGTTTGAGAGGTTTTACTAATTACTTTATAAAATTCTAAGTGATCACAAGGCCTGAGCAAAATCAAACCGCTTCACGGCTGGATATAAATGATGCATGCCGTGCCGCCCGCTGTGGCTAGAAAGTGTAATCGATCGCCACCGCCCTCGCCTTCTTGGTGGTGAACTCACTCTGCGTCTCTGCCGCCCGCCGTTGCCGTCTCGTTTCTGACTAATGTATGAGCTCTCTGCGCTCTAGGATGACCCACTCGATGGAAACAGAGTATACGTGTTAGTGAATGCATGTTTTCAACTGCTAGTCGAGTTTTGCTGATGTCGTGATGGTATAGCTCCTGCATTTTGATCCCGCTTAAATGCCTTTCTCAAACTGTAATAAGCGAGGGCAGCAACAACGAAAATGGCTTTTTTTTGAGGAAATGATAGCTGCTAGCGGTGATAACCTCGAGTCAAATCGCTGAAAGTACATGCTCATTAAGTCACAAGTCACATATTGCACCTTAGTTGCACATTCAACATAGCAGAGTACTCCCTCAGCTGACCTTGGTCCCCTCCGCTTCTAACTGATGTGAATCAACGTTCATTATAAATCTGGGGTAATCAAGAGGTCTTCAGAGGAACAATCACTCAATAGTGAGAAAGCTGCAAAGCCCAATTCGTGAGCTCTGAAGAGGTCTACTCACAATGACGCTCCCCACCTTACTGACATAAGCTCTTCGAAGGCAGTGCTCAGATTGCAAACAGCATATTCACTATTCCATCGGAAATCCAATGAAGAGTGCAAGACACATCGCAACGGCTAGTTCCGAAAACGGCTAAAAACTAGCAATACGCAGCCCTTCACGGCCCTTAGATTTGAATGTGGCATGCCCACCCCGCCCACTTCCCTGATGCCACTGAAGAAGTGGGCGGGGCAGGCACATCACATTCCACAAGTTCTGGAGCCATATAAGGCTGTTTATTGCTAGTTGTCAGTCGTTTCTAAACATTTTTCCAGCAATAGGTCTCCAACTTTTCAATTTCCTGTAAAAACCCAAAGGCAGTTTTTCACCGTGAACGCTGTACCGTGCTTTAATTTACCGTTTCCCCAGAAAACGAGATTATTGTGAATGTGTCATTGCTGGTTGATGCTCATAAATCCCTGTCAGTCATGCGGAACACTCTAATATCCTTACAATTCCGAAAAAGTCGCATGTATTCGCGAAGCCTGCCCGAATATGCACGAGTTTTTTGGGGTTTCTTAAAGACCTTCATCCAGACTATTAAATACCCGGATTCTTTTATTATTGGGTATAAGCATGTTTCCTGGGCAATATTACTAGCGAAATTTGAAAAAGTGTCATTTCGGGCCCTTCTGCCGACCCGACCATCTCATATTCCCCTATCCTCTTTATTCGATGACTAATAAACCTCCAGAATTGCTTGCTTCGATCGAATTTTGGGACGAAAATTGCTATTATACTGAACGCGAGATAATTCGATGTCGTGGAGAATTTAGAGAGGGAGGGGCCAAAGAGTGGTCGGGTTTTTTAGCGGACTGCTCTCACTAGGATTCGATTCCAGTCTCTTTCAAAATTTTCCTATGTTATGGCTGCAGAATGTTGGTCATATCTCTGGAATCCAGCATATTCATAGCCAGGCAATCTCAGTTGTCAACAACAGGTCGATAGAATGTTATCTCATGAACCGCCTTCTTTCACAACAAAAACCAAGCAATTTCAAAGTGAAACTTCTGAATTCCGCCCCATACACCTTTATCACCCCGAAAGATCTGCCTGCTCTCAGTCTATCGGTGTCCTGTTGTACAGCGCTTGGCTTCCTTTTCGACAGTCATCCATACCCTATAGAATTCTCTTATCTGCATTAATCAGCTGTAAGCATAGCCAGTCAATCATAGTTGCCGACAACAGGTCAATAGGATGTTATCTCATTCACCGCCTCCTGTTCATAACGCTGATGATGATGAGGCAGATCCGAACCAACCCCCCCCCTACTTCAGCCATCGAGTGATCCGACCCCCCTCTGAGATGAATCATAAAGGGTCGGGCCCTTCGATGGCTGATGGGAGGGGGGGGGGTTGGACTAGGATTCTGACCAAGTTATGCTTCCTTCGGGAGGGGGAGGGGCAGTGAAAGCCAAAAGGCTAGTGGAATACATACTTGTAAATTTTTCACCTAAACATCATATTTGAACACATTTTCAACGACCCCACTCCCTATCTTCATCTTGCACCTATGTACGTTCAGAACGTCTTCGGATACGGACAGCTATACTACACATCTAGCTTTCGTACCCGAGACCGCCTGTGTGTATCATCAGATCATTCAAATAGGCTCCATCCCCCTACTGTAACACTCTTGGAGTTGCACCTGCTTCCATGAAATTTCAAATGCGTATTTAGGTACAGGCAGCCATATTGCTAATGCTGTTTCCATTTCCGAGCTACCACCTGCGTGCCCTCAGGGTGTAGAAAATTATCAGTTGTTGAACGATTTAGTGGCTCTTCGGTCGCATAAATAGAAGTATCGAATTCCTTCTCCTAGCCGTCGTCATTCATATCCGAAAAAAGGAGGAGGGGGGCTGACAAGGGAAGGCCACATGAAGAAAGAGACCATTCCGAACAATATGCAAGTTCAAAGGATAAATGCTTGACGAAAATTCAGAACTCCACCATTCTAGCTGCGCTCCGGTTCGAAAAGCGGTGTTGCAAGCGACAGGTTGTGGTGGTTAAATGACCTTAGGCCATTGTTATACCAAAAGTTTGCGACCGCGACAGGTGCGGTCAATTGTTCCAGATCGTGTCGGGACCAGGCCCACACAGTAGAAAAATGCTGTCGCAGGAACAGTTTGCAGCACCTGTCACAGTCGCTGGCTCGAAAGGGGATGTTATGCCTGAAATGTGAAAACCGTGTGGTAATCGGTCGCTGCCGCGGCTGTCTGTCGCAGTGCGGTGCACTGCGGCGGGTTTCAGCGACAGCGACCCAGCCAAATCCACTACCCTGCCGGGTGTTTTTTGGCCCTGAGCGACAGCGACGGCTGGCCCTCAGCGACAGCGACGTCGCAGTGTTCTGCGACCGCAGCAGGTCTGTCGCTGGGTATAACAATGGCCTTATTGTTAGTGAGCCGTAACCCAACAACATGGCCTGAAAACTGAAGGAGGACCTCGTATTCGTGACCACGCGCCGTAGCCTGTATTTTGAGAAAGCCTGTTGTTGTCAACACACATGAGACTTTTTTAGCCTAAGAAAAAGGTGCATAACTCCGCTTCTTAACACTTAATGGTAGCATCCACGCTCGCAGACGTGTTTGTGATAACTACGGAAAAAGAATCGTATGCCTCAGAACGCAACGCCTACGCATTTTGAAGCGTCAAAAACGACTCACAATCACGCTACAAAGAGAAGATGGCTCCGCCCCTAGATCTCTCCGCCCCTGTATTTGCGTTCTCCTCCGAAACTGAGGTGCTGCTACATTTCTACCGTCGTCGACGTTTGTGGGTGGTACAATAAGCACAATAATTTAAACACAAACGTCGCCGTCGGTGTGAATGGCCTTCCACCCCTGTTTTGGAGGAGGACGCAAATACAGGGGGGCGGAGAAATAAAGAGGCGGGGCCAACTTCTTACTCGTGTAGCGGCAATGTGAGTCGTTTTTGACGCTTCAGAATGCGCATATGTTGTGTTCTGTGCCACACGATTCTATTTCCGTAGTTATATTCTATCTCAAACACGTTTACGAGCGTGTATGCTGCCTTTAAAGACAGTGTTCACGATAATCTTCGATTTCGAGATTAATCGCTAAATCGATTCTTTGGACTCCGAGTAGAAGTGAAATGACGAAGAAACCGAGAAAACCGCAACATAAGGGCACGAAATCCTTTACTCTCACCCCGCTTCTTTACTCTCAGTGGAACTATTTGTTGCATCAATGAAATCGTTTGTGGACCGTCTTTTGCAATTTTCTATCTTGTGTTGCTCCGTTCTTTCCTTCGGACCCTAACTAATAGTGTTTTGTCAAAAACATTCTTCCATTCTTGGTTAGCCCCATTTTTCACCGGTGACAATCACCGTGAACATGTTCAACCAACCGGACAACTAGTCCAGGCCAGAGAATAATATCTCTGAAACAAGACGATTTAGTGCGTTTCTCGCCGTTCCTCCGTAATTTTGGTAAGACTTGGAAGCCACCGCATTATTTTCAGGGGAAAACTCGGGAACGAAAATCATCGTGAACACTGCCTTTAAGGGACCGCCTGCTAAACAGCGAATTCCCGTAATCGACCGGCGCGCTCCGCGATCAATCAATCCAGTAAGTTATTAAATTGAATTTTTGTTGAATGATTGTGTTATTGTGCTTATCTGGGTCAAATTCCGGTCCGCAAATGCGTCTCGGCACGCTTTGCGGCCGCGCGCATTCGAATCGAAAGAGTTTCCAGCGCCGCAGCAGCCTATCTGTTGACACTAGGTGGGTTTTAGAAACTGGAAACTAGACAGAATCGAAGATAACTGTATAAAAAAGCCATATCGAGTCGGCTTCGGCGCTGGAAACTCGACTGACTCGAGCGCGTGCGGCCGCAAAGCGTGTCGAGACGCAATTACGGACCGGAATTTGACCCAGATAAGCACAGTAAAATGAGATATAAGGCGTTTAATACCTGCATACCATTTATGCAAGTTGTTCTTAGTATGGCTATTCAAGCAATGATAAAAAGGAGTTCTATTTTGTAAGTAAAACA
Source organism: Aplectana chamaeleonis (assembly GCA_029168955.1). Lineage (NCBI taxonomy): Eukaryota > Metazoa > Nematoda > Chromadorea > Rhabditida > Cosmocercidae > Aplectana > Aplectana chamaeleonis. Next base: position 155,242 of record JAPDOI010000153.1, read on the forward strand.
AAAAAATCTAGTTCATGACGTGGGTGCGCAGTGTGGACACGCGGTTTCTAAAACGTTAGCGGGAAAACGCATACAAGGTATAATAGTAAATACAAATTTGATGTTTTTGATATTTAATGCCTTTTATGGCTTGGTATTCAATAACAAGGTATCACAAGGTTACTGAGTTGACTACAACACTTAGGTGTCAGGCAGGAATCAAACCCGCATCGCATCGCTTTCCGGGCGAGAGTGTTACCATTTCACTACCGACACCGCTCTGCGCTCCTCGGCCAATTTTTTCTTGTAATTATACACCATGCTATAAAAAGGCATTCAATATTCAAGACATCGAAATTCTGTCTTCAAAAGGCCTCGGATCAACTGGATTTAATGCTGATTTTCACTTGCCAGATCATACCCGTTAACGGGTGATTGTTGTTGTGCCCACACAGATTAAATGTGAATTAGCTGAGGGACGCACCGCAGTGTCGGTAGTGTAATGGTAACATTCTAGCCCGGAAAGCGATGCGATGCGAGTTCGATTCCTGCCTGACACCTAAGTTTTGTATTCAACTCAGCAACCTTGTGATATCTAGTAAACAGAATTTTCGTCTAATCGAATTTCGAATGATTTGAGAATCAATTGTTTTTTGAATGAGTCGGAAATTAGGTTTTTCTCGAACAATAAATTGGAAAACACTTCTCGAGTAGACTTCTCAGATGAAATATTGGCTTTTTCAGATAACTGGAAATGACTAACAATTCTCTTTAACGTTTTGAGAGGTCTTCTAACGATATTTTCCTGGAAATCCCATCCGATTTTTCGCGCTGACTCTGTAAGGAATTGCCTAGAATCTACCGAAAATTCACCGCGAACCTGGATGCTGCATTTAATTTCACGCGATTCTCTCGCGAGTCGGTAAAATACCGATAAATCAACGGTAAGCCATCGAGAAGTGACTGCCACGAAATTACCGCGAGAATACCGGGCAAAAACCGCAAAAATAAGCGGAAATCACAAAGAATGAAATCTTAATTATAGATAAATATTACAAAACAATAAAAAAACAGAAAAACTATAATATAGAGAAAATTATCAGCTGTTCCCCTAATCGATAAATTTTGAAATTGAAACCGAGCCAGCCATGGCTACAGCATGCTCATTTAGAATACGCAACCGCACCACAGCCTTTTTCCGCTGCCTTAGACTGACTCTTCTCCTGACTACACTAGAGTCAACTTCTAGATGAATGTCGTCGACGTCGTGATTGTCTATCAACTCCATAGTGGTTTAACATAAATGACTATCCTAAGCTGTAATAAGTGTTCAATTGCAGCAATAACAGCAATGACATTTTCTAAGAAAACGCTAGCTGCTGGCGGTGCTAAGATTGGTAACCTAGAGTAACATCGTTAAAAGTACACCCACATTCAGTCACAAGTCACGAATTGCACTGCACTTATAGAATGAGAGTAGTGGACTACTCACCAACTGAGCCATGCTCCACTTCGGCTTTCCTTCACTGAGAGCAACCTCTCTTATGAACATGAAGAAACCAACGGGTTTGTACAGTCTGTTTTTAACGAAGTGGACCATCCTATGATCCGCCACTGGCTGGTCCACCGCTACGGTAATTGACGCGTTCTCCGCCGATCCCGTTATGGATTGGCGACAGTGTAAGCGATTGACACGTTACTACCGCCACACACCCACGCACCGCGCCACTCCGACTGGACAGTGATGACATATCGATCATTTACGGGGTAACCGATACATGACGGAGTCGGCAGACAACTGTCGATTACCGTAGTAGAGGGCCAGTAGAGGATTACTGGCGGACCATAAGTATGTGCACTCCGTCATAAACAGTGCATTTTTGAAGACATAATTTTTTACATTTTGAACCCAATGTCTCATTGCGTTCTAGTACTCACGCGGGGTTATAATTGTATTTATTATTGCTACCGTACTGGAGGGAGAGAAGAGGACGGGTGGCGGACCATGGGTTTGCGCGCTCCGTTATATAGAGAGCTGAATCGCTAAAACGCGGAGGCTGCACAGCGCGATGCATGAGCTTTCATGAATTGTTTTTCCCATAGTTCTCCTCGGCTTACTACCATAAGCACCTTAATTTACCGTTTATTCAGAAAACAAGATTATTTTGAACGTACCGTCGCTTGTTGATGCTCATGAATCCCTGGCAGTCATGTGGAACACTCTAATATCCTTACAGTTCTGGAAAAACCACATGTATTCGCAAAACCTGTGTGTGGTTCCAAGGCTTCTCAAAGACCTCCACCCAGACTATTACCTACGCAGATTCCTTTATTACTGTGTATTCGCATGTACTCTGATCTACATAACCGATGAAAATAAAGAGTATCATTCCTAACCTTTCTCCCTATCTTTCCAGCGCCTCTCATATCTCTCTATCCTCTATATTCAATGACTAATAAACCTCCCAAATGGCTTGCTTCGATCAAATTTCGGGACGAAAATTGCTATTATACTGAACGCGAGATAATTCGACGCTGTTGGGAATTCCGAAACAGGATGACCAAAGAGCGGTCAGGGATTTTTAGCGGATTACTCTCACTTGGACTCAATTCTGGTCCCTTTCCAAATTTTCCAGGGTTGTGATTGGAGAATGTTAATTCGTTTTTCTGTGATCCAGCACATGCATATTTGTGCAATCTCAGTTGTCGACAGAAGATTGGTATGATTGTTGTCTCATGAACGTCTCCTGTCCACAACAAACACAAAACATGTTTGAAGCGTAACTTCTGGATTCTGCACCAAAACACCTGTCCATCAAAGATCTGCCTGTTCTCAGTCTGTTGGTGTCCTGTTTAACCGCTCTAGCCCTTTTCAACAGTCATCCATACCCTATATAATTGTTTTATTGCATCAACCTTCTTTTTTCATTCCTCATTTTCCAAACATCCATCTTGGGGGTTGACTAATCCAACTGCTTTCTGGGAAATACCAAGTGGTGCATCGTACGCTGCGTGCGTCCGCTCAGAAATTCGAATCCTACAGGAGAGCCCGTTATTGCAGCCAATATTGCAAGACGAGTATCGCAAAAACTGGGTGGCTTCGTGGGTGGAACAAGCCTGCGAAAAGGTCGGCTAACAGACAGGTAAGTGCCCATTGCAGCCAGGCAACAGGACACCGGCAGACTCTCGCCGAATGTCTGCCTGTTGACGAAAAGTGACTCACTGTCGTCGAATCAATCTTCTATGGGCGACTTCGTTTGCTTGAGCACCTCAACCAGCCATCCGACGGGCAAGAGGAAGATCTTCGGAGGAATTCTGACATCTCGCTTTGAGGCTCCAACAAACTCGCGGAATTTACTGTTTTGTATTTTGCGGTGTGCAGTATGTGACGTTTATAGTGTCGAATGAAACGCTAAACGCGACACAATGAGACGCTAACAGGCGGACTACAAGGAGCTTTCGAGATGATAAACAGGTCCTTCGTTTCGTAGTAAACCCGCTTCCGGGAAGGTGGTTTACAAGGTGGCGTCCTATAGACCTACTCTCAGTAACTGAAACTGTTCTAGCATGAAAATTCACCCAACATTGAGTTCTTTTTTTTTAGAACGTACTGTTTGTATAAAATGTACATTGAATATTTTTGCATAACCGGTTTTTAGAATAATTCGAAAAACATTTTTCTTCTCGCTAATGGAGGAAAAATCAGTTTTTCTCAAATAATCAGTTGTGTGAATGGCTCAAAAAATACCTTTTTTCGAATAATCGATAGACTTTCCGGATAAAATTATTGATGTTTTCAGCCAGCTGACTGTTCTATTCAACAATTTGGAGATGAAGAATAATACGCTAGAATTTTCCAACGATATTTTCATTAGAGGTGCATTGAAAATCCTATTTGTTTTTTTGCACTTGCTCTGAAAGTAATTATTCTGAAAGTAATCTACCGAGAACTCACCGCGGACCTGAATTTTACCGTGAAATTCACGTGAAATCACCGCGGGCCGGGATCTGAGAGTTTTAGCCGCGAAGTAGCCGAGAAATAGCCCACCAGACTCCCCAGCGGCTCCTGGTGGGCTACTTCGCGGCTATTTTTTGCCTTCTCACGAAACGGACGAGAAATAGCTGAGATATAACCGAGAAATAACGAGAAGTCACCAAAAGTTACCAAGAGTCCAAGACGTCGCCGGCTCGCTGAGTCGCCATCCGCGACCGCCAGCGGTTGGGCGGGCCCTTCAGATGCTGAGCGAGGTCCAAGTACCTCAAACTTGGGTGATCGAACCAACGGAGGTGTTGACATCTGAATCATGCCTCTGGGATGCGTCGTATACTTATTTGGGGAGCATCATTTCTCGGCGAGTTTTATTTGGCGGCTATTATTCTACCGATTGTACCGCGAATCTGCCGTGGATCTGTCGTTTCGGCTCCGGTTCGGCAACGGCAACCGGTTCCCGATGAGCTCTCATTAGAATTCAGGGAAATCCTTCCAGAGCAGTCCCACAACTGGGTCCGGTCGAAATCATCCAATAGTTTTGGGACTTGAAAACTTCCATTTTGATGAGGTTCTGCCCGTCTGAAATTATCTCTCGTGTGGAAACCAGCGTCAGTCATCCATCATCTCCATCGACGCCTGTTACAAAGGAAAACTAAACTGGATATGACACGAGCTTCAAGTGCACATTTTGTATAAAAATTAGCTTCACTTCCCTAAACGTTATCCGTTCCCTAAACGTTAAACGTTCCTGAGATAAAGTCGGCACGTATCGCACTGAAAGTTTTGGTTCCAAGTCAACGGTGTAGTTTGTGTTGGCGCAAACTCCGTGCACATATGCTACAACATACGTGCAAAAGGTCTGCGCCAACACAAACTCGCCGTCAAGAGGGAACTAAAGCGATCAGGGCGATCCGTGCCTGCTTTGCATTTGTGTTTTTCTTAAGTCCTCTCTCCAATTTCCTTTAATAGAGGTGCTATCTATGAAGTTTCTCTTCTAAGCAGATTGCTGGAACTACGGAAATGGGTAATTACAACACGTGCACCGCCCGCCGGAAATTTCCATGATTTCCTGAGACTTAGAGACACTTCCCCTGACCTTTTTTGTTAATGCTTGCGTCAGTAACATGTTCTTAGAACTCGCAATGAGAGTGTCCACTGAATCCCTGTAGTCATCCCATTTCCCCATATTTTCTTTTTCATGGGGTACCTTCCGTTCCTCTCTTTCCGATGAACAGATGACGTTCTCCGGAATTCACTGCTCGCAGTCATTTGAAACATTTTCCGGGGATTTAAGCTCTGAGGTTCTCTGTAAGCTATCTAAACAATTCGCGCACCGCAACTCAAATGCTGGACTAGGTATTATGGGAATACGAGTGTCTTTCCGCAGATGCGAAGCCTTAAAGACAGTGTCCACGATAAAAACCATGTCTGTTTTTTTGGTGGAGATCGGCAGCTGCGGGGCCTAGCGCAACCCTAAGGTTGAAAAAACTAAGAAAAATGAGCTCGTAACGGTCCCCTACGGCCCCAAAGTTGGACAGTCGTCAGCTCGTCACACCCAGATGCACTTTCCACGCCCACCGACGTGAACAAATGAATGCTCGAGATTGTGAGATGAGCGATGGCTACGATCAATAGCCCCGTTCTTCCCTTCAATCTCAACTTCTCTCTTTACTCAGGTCAGCTCGCATACATCGGCTGCAAAGGACGGAAGTTATAAGCCCCGGAAAACTCGTCCACCATGCTTCCCTAGCTCAATTTTTGAGAGACCATAACTCTGTTCCTAGAAGGTCTTGTACGATTCCAAAAACATCACTGGAATCAGCATGGGACCGTCTTCAAAATAAGCGTAAAAGCAGAAAATTGATTCTCATCGTGAACACTGCCTTCAAAACGCAGTGACGCTTCGACGCAGAACCAAGACAGTCCCACATAAATCTGTGATTCGAAAAAAGCAAAAAATAAATTTCCAGAATTCGTGTTTCCGCTCCGAAAGTTAGTCACTCGTCACACGTTCAATAATATAATATGCATGGACAGCCCTCACATCATCCGACTATGGCACTACCAGTACGGCCTATGAATCTTACATGAGGTTCGAGTTTTTTTCAAACTCTTCATGTGTCAGGTTGTCGAGTCCGCATTGCAAGTTGTCCTTTTGCTGCCATGAAATTTGAGCATCATTACGTAAACACTTGCAGATGTTGAATAGCCTGCATGCTGACCAGGGCTGTGCGGGAATTGGTGATTTTCGGAAATGGAAGGGAACAAAAAAGTTTGTACAAAATTGTAACTAAAGCTTCAAAAACAATATAATAATATAGTCGGGTAATATACTGATTAGATTGTTGAATGGCAGTGTTTTTTGCGAAAAAAAAATGTCGGCCATTCTTGTAAGCCCAGAAAGACATGTCGCGATTCAAAAAATAATAATATTGCCGATCAAGGCGTTTATCATAAGAATAGTTTTAAAAATGGCTTCAGAAGGCCTTTGAAAGCAAAAATGACAAGTGAGTTGGCCCTCGCGTTCAAGTTTCTCGTTCGAAAATTGCGTCATTTCGAAGAGAACCCTGTCTACAAGTGAACTGTGCGAGTTCCATCACTGCCAACATTACTGGCTTGCTCCAGTGGAGACTTCGTAGTTGTGAACAAACATCGCAGTTTTTTGCGGTGCAGGTTTTGAAAAACCCAATCTTGGATTCCTACCAAGCCAGAAACACGGAAAATATTTTTTTGGGTCACTATCAGGGGTGTGCGGCAAAAAACTTTTAAATTTCGGCAAACGGGGACGGCAACGGCAAACCCCAAAAATGACTGGAAAACGGCAAAACGGCAAACGGCAAAACCTGTTTTGTGCTACAATACATCAACATTTGCTTAGTGGTCGGATGTTTACTGTTGTATTAAGATATCCGCCACTTACTATGTACCTGGCGTTTCAGTAACCTTTACAGGAAGAAAAAATCCCATATATCAAAAGCTACTCTGAAGCCTCGGGTGATCAGAGATTGCCAGTAGCGCTGTTCTGTATGTGATCTTTGAAAGGTTCACTATCAAGTTCAACGAGGTCGTTCCCACTAATTGAAGTTTCTGACCAACCAATACTAGAGATTCAAAAATGGGCGTCCTTTTTAGCACTGCAAAATGTGATAGATCCTCAAAAGATTCTTATTGAAGGGGGCTTGAGTCCAGCACGGCCCAGCCTAGTCGATCCGGGACGTGCAGCGAACCGTAAACAAGCTTTCTGCAGTGGGAGTACGCGCCGACCCAAAAACTTTAGCCGGTGCCGGTGTCATGGAAATACAATCCACACCGCGATCAGCAACGTGCAGTTTAGGTTATGACCGGAGTCACTCACAATTTTTACTGTTAGTAGCAAATTGCAGGCTCTGGGTTCTTTCTTTCGCTCAGTTGAAATTACGCTTAAAGGCAGCAGACACGCTCAAAAATGGTGTCGATTTTATGTCATAAATCGAAGGCTTGAAGCTAGTAGTATGTGAAACTAACGAAAAAACCGACGAAAATTGCATGCAAATACAGGAATAACGGCTGTTTTTGTTATGAGGTAAAATAGGACGAGTTTTCTCAGAGCGGTTGAAATAGCCAATATTAACGATAAAACGGTTGAGATAGCGAAGCCGATAGACTCTTACAGCCTGCACTAGAATGCTCTCCTCGTTGGAAGCTTCAAGAACCAGCCGAAGCGACCGTATTCGTATATTGAGGGGGCGGGATTGGAAGCTTATGGGCGTGGCTGACGAAAAATTGCAACTCAAATTTAGTAGTTTTCACTCATTATTGACGCTTCCAACGGCGTGAGCGTTCTACAAGGGGCCATACGGTCCAAGTAGCGTAGTTATCTCAACAACTTTTTTGAGCGTGTCTGCTGTCTTTGAATAATTACCCTTGTGAGGCCACAGAAGTGGAGTGAGACTGGTCTAGTTGAACGCAGTGCTTACGATAAAAGTAGCATTCGAGATTTCATCGGAAATCAAGAGCTCCGAGGGACATGTTGATCGAATACGCAGAGTGAGAGGCACTTAGTTACATTTCGACGGGTATATGTGATGCGCGCGACAGAAAGCCGCTGCGCTAATGTCGTCGCTGGAGCACCGCGTGCAGCGCGTTTAGCCAGCCAGACTATTCGTGGGCGCTTCCCTTTGTGTGTGAATAGCCTAAAAGCCGGAACGAGGCCTATTAAAACAACAATGTCGGCTAAAATCCAGCAATAAATCGCTCCATGGGGTCCCAAAACTTGAATGTGGTGTGCGCGCCCCACCCACCTCCCTGTGACTACCGAGGTAGTGGGTGAGGCAAGCACATCACATTCAGGGGGGCCGTATACATAGTGCTATTGGCTGCTCGTTTTAAAGTCCTCGTACGCGCAGGAAACCGTATACTATTTTTTCATGTTTTTGTTTAGCTTTGCCTCTCTAGGAAACGAAAATGTCAAAAGGGCTCACGAAAAGCCGTCATTTGTAAAGAAAAGTCAGTCTGAACACACTGTAAAGTTGAATCTGAATTCCATACCTAAATCGTCTTCGAAGTTTCTTGCATTTGGAGACCTCGTCATTGGCATTTACGAAGTTGTTTTGCATGTGGAGTTTGTGCCGTAACAGTTTCTCACGCTGTTTGACGGTCGCATAAACATATGAAAAAGTGGTAGATGGCTGGTGAGAACTGGTGGCGGATCCTCATCTCCAACCCTTTCCAGCCTTGTAATCTTAGGTTTTTAGACACCGAAATTTACCGGTAGGGTCTGCCGGGCTCATTCATGAAATTGAGCCTGACAAATGGAAAGTGGTTTATAAGCCTTGCCATGTGTTGGCAGTGTTCACGAAGAAACATGTGCACGTTTTTTTGGCTAAAACGTGAGCTTTTGATTTCTCTAAGAAGATTAAGAACGAAAGTGCGACGAAAAACAGCCGGTAGGAGGGGAGAAAATCTCGTGGGCCAGCCAACCCATTGGGCCACTCCGCCCACGTCCTATAACAGTTGCACTGAATTCGTGGTTAGATGAGCGATGATTTCCGATCGAAAACCCCGTTCTTCCTTCATTCTCAACGTCTCTATTTACTCAGGTCAGCTCGCACACATCGGCTGCAAAAAACGGGAGTTACAAGCCTCGGACAACTCGTCCATAATGCTTCCCTAGCTGAATTTTGAGGGGCCATAACTACGTTTCCAGGGGGTCTTGTACGATTCCAGGGACATCATTGAAACAGCATGGGACCGTTTTCAAGATGGGCCGAAAAACAGAAAAACTATTTTCATCGTGAGCACTGCCTTTAAAGGCACAGTCCAAGCTCAGGGACGAAATCTGAGGTTTCTACATAATTGTGAAGTAGACTCACCCTATATAGCACCTGCCAAGTGCAAGCTCTCAATTCCTCCGAACAAGCGAGATATAGGAGGAAGCCACCCTGGGGCGCCCACATCAGGAAGCCACTTTGGCACGCCCCTTTTACGATCTTTCGAGCTCAACAGTGGCTAGATGAGCGATGGTTTCCAATCATTAGCCCCGTTCTTCCCTTTATTGTCAACCTCTCTCTTTGTTCAAGTCGGCTGGCATACATCGGTTACAAATGACGGAAGTTATAAGCCTCGGACAACTCGTCTACCATATTTCCGCAGCTCGGTTTTCGAAGGGCCATAACTCCGCTCCCAGGGGGTCTCAAACGATGCCAGAGGCATCATTGGGATCAGCGTGGGAGGTTGTACTGTGCCTTTAAAGGCACAGTCCAACCTCAGAACCGTTTCTCTGTTTTTCTGCCTATCTTGAAAACGGTTTCACACTGATTCTAATGATGTCTTTGCAATCGTACAAGACCCCCTAGGAGCAAAGTTATGGCCCCTCAAATATTGTGCTACGGAAGCATGGTGGACGAGTTGTCCGAGGCTCGTAACTTCCGTCATTCGCAACCGATGTATGCGAACCGACCTGAATAAAGAGGCTGGGAATGAAGGGAAGAACGGTGCTACTGGTGAGAAACAATCGCTCATCTCGCCGCTGTTGAGCTCGAAAGATCGTAAAAGGGGCGTGCCAAAGTGGCTTCCTGGTATAAGCGCCCCAGGGTGGCTTCCCCCTATATCTCGCTTATTCGGAGGAATTGAGAGCTCGCATTTGGCAGGGGCTATATAGGGTGGGTGAACTTCACAATTATGTGTAAATCTCTGAATTCGTCCCTGAGCTTGGACTGTGCTTTTAAGTCGTTTTTGAACACTGCTGTTGCAATGGGCCTCGGAACTTTCCACTTATAGTGAAAGGTTGAAGGCGGTTTGAACAGTTACAGTACTTGCCTATAGAGTTCTTTGATTTTTTCCTTTTTACGCCATTTCGCCGGGCACTTTCGCAGAATTGATTAACTTCCTGACCCAATTATTACCATCTGTCAACCAAACGGCGATCAGCGAACCGATCTGCACGAGTTCTCAACTAGTTCATATGTCTTAAAAGCGCTACTTAAGTTACTAAGTTCACTATTTTTCACTAAGTGCTTAGGTTACTCCCACTCTACAACAGCGATATCACTAGGTTTTGAAATCTTGAAGCTCGCAGGAAACGGTATGCTTCTCAAAAGGTTCCTCTTGCATTCTTGAGATTTCCGAGGGGTTAACGATTTCATGATTGAAACAGGACAACTGGAGGCCCCCGAACAACCCAGAACATGAACGAACTCCTCTGATAACCCAGTCAAAATACTTCCATTAGTTATCGATTTAATGGGTGCAATTATACTTTGCATGAGCTGGAACTACTAGCTGGGACTAGTTAAAATGATTATTTTGTAACTGCTACGGATCGCTCACCATTACAGAAACTGCAGTAAGGGCAAACTAATTTGTTTGACTGCATTTTGCCGAGAATTTGCCGTTTTAGGCGGAAATTTCGGCAAACGGAGACGGCAACGGCAAGCCCCAAAAATGGCCGGCAAACGGCAATCGGCAAACGGCAATTGCCGCACACCCCTGGCCACTATCGTTGAAATTAGTGTGAGAGTCTGGGATACTGTGCAGGTGTGAGCATCTTATGTGATCGGATGCGCTGCATATTATATTCTGTTTACACCGGGGTGCACAGACACAAGGTCCGCCTCTGGTCCTCTAGTGGCCCTTTACGGAAAAAAATCGAAGCGTCGCCCATGCATACAGGGGTCGGCTGAGAAAGCGTCGACTACGATAGCAGAGGTAAGGGCCATGAAATTGTGCACTTCGTTAGAAACGCAGTAATTTCTTCACACAGTTGCGGGCAACCGCTGTTGCAACACGCGGGACAAACGAAAAGCCGGTCCGAACGAGATTGTCTGCACACACGGTCAGCGGACGCGTTGATCGGCCGTCGCGAAGGTATATTTTCGTACCTGCGATTTGACTAGCAGGAATATTAGACGAATAAGAAGCAATATCTCAATCAGCTGCTCTCAGTGCCTTCGTGACGGACGCTCGGTACGCACGCCGACCGCGTGGGCCTACAGTCCATTCGGACAGGCCTGAACTATGCTGGAACTAGCGGTCATCCTCACTTTGCGCGCTGCAACAGCGGTTGTCCACAGCTGTGGACCGGGATTTCGTTCCGCTAACGGCAGTACAGGCCTGAGGTTTTCCGCAATAATAGACGTCAATCTTCTATCGAGACAGCAATACTATATTACAGTGGACAGAATAGGCCTTTTGAAATGAAATTATCATTGCTTTCTATTGATTTTACACGCCGCATCTCTATTACCAAATCCATTGTGATCAAGAACGATCTCTGAAAACATTTATTAAATTACTTTAAAAGATTTGCCAGTAACTTTGGACACCTAGGTACAGGGAAAAGGATGAAGCAGATTGTTATCCTGTATCATGACGGAGCTACGTCCTCCACCTCCTTAATAGCCTAATCTCTTGGAAAAATGTACTCTTTCTCGGTAACATCGGCATGGAGGGGACTTTGCGCTCCCCATTGGAGGTAGGCGCAAACTCGGTGCACCTATGTAATAGCATATGCCACCGAGTTCGCGCCAACCTTGAACAGTGAACGCAAAGTCTCTTCGAGATGCATGCCGACGTTACCTCCTGAACTGGTAACGTCGGCATGTATCTTGACAAATCCGGCCTTTCATAGGCCACCGGTTAAAAGTCGATACCGTGATCTGAGCGGCAGAACTGGGACGCAGCAATAATGATTTTCAAACCGAATGCCATTGGGGCACGGGATATCAGTGGAGCACGAATTCAACATTTACCTGCATTCATTAACAATCTTAACAATGTTATTCCTACCATAATACATCTTATCCATTTCACATATTCTCAACATGCTCCTCCCGGCTTCGAAGGCGTCCTCGACTTCAGTATCCGTGCTCAGCTGCCTCATGCTCTTCGGCAATCGCTTCTGTTGACGTTAGTATACCCTCTTCAAATGGCGTGTGGGGATCCTTCCATCCATTTTCTTTGCTTCTTTCGGTACAGGCACGGGCTCTGTCGTCCTTTGCGATCAGCGCGGAATTCTGCTAGGCGGATGGGCTCTAGCTCCATCGCGGTTCGGCCCCAAGTTCGGTATTGCAGCCATCACAAGGCAGGTATGCGGCTGTTAGACCCGTGCAAGCAATAGTGAAGTAACAGGAGACAATGAGAAAAGAGTTTATTAAACACAAATGGAAAGACAAAAACCTAAACTAGTAAAACGAGAGGAGAACCCTTTTGAATGACAATTCCGGCCTTTTATAGACCATCAATTAAAGGCCGATACCGTAATCTTAGAGGCAGCATTGGGGCGCGGCAATTACGATCAGCGGAGCAAGATTTCAACATTTACATACATTCATTAACATTCATCTACAGTTTTAACAATATTATTCCTATCATAATACATCTTATCCATTTCGCATATTTTGTACAGGCCATAAAACGGCCAATGTCTCACCGTCGACTGCCTACCACGCGCTGCGCGACCGCACGCGCGTCGGAAGCGAACGAGTTTTGGCCGCCGCGCGATAGTTTTGGCCGCCGCGCGACGGCCGAAACGTCGCGCGGCGGCTAAAACTCGTTCGCTTCCGACGCGCGTGCGGTCGCGCAGCGCGTGGTACGCAGTCGACGGTGAGACATTGGCCGTTTTATGGCCTGTACACCTGAGCGAGAAGACGAAAATTGAACACTTTCAGTTAATTTCTATCTTTTGTGATTTTTAATCTACTTTTTTTGTATTTATTTGGTAATTAGCACTACACGGCTCACATTACTAACAAACATTTTTCTACGTCCCCCACCACGATATTCTATTTCTTTGGAAGCTTTTATGTCCTCCGTTGACGCACGGGACAGTAACCGCCTGACTCTGCTTTAGAACACAAGCGTTATGCCCAGCTATTCCTTTTTATGTGGAGCGAGGCGGTAAGGGTAATAATGGTTTTCGAGTGTTTATCATCTCCAATTATGAATGTTCGACGACGCATGGAGACATGTCCTCTTTTTTCTAGTTATTCTGTTGTTTTTCATGGGTTGGTTACCTTGAATGTCTCATTAGGAGTCTTTCAGTGTGCCACATAGTCTGTAAGATGAACCACTATGCCAGTTTCGTGTCAGTATTTACATATCACCTCCGGAAGTAAAGTTAATCTGCGGATGCATCGCTTTAACTCAATCGGCGAACACTTCCTCGCGTCTGGCGGAAATATCGCTCTGTTTTTCGAACTCTTTCCTTCTTCCTCATCGGTCTTTTCACGGCACAAAGGCTCAGCGGCTCTCTGTCTTCTGCGATGTTCCTTCTTTGAAGGCTTAGTCCGCCATGAACGTTCACATTGAGCAGAGGAAGGATGTGGGCGACGAATTTTTTCTTTGCTCTCATCCGCAGCGAAATTCGGGTTCAAGGGCGGAGCCTGCCTAAAAGTCCATTTCATACAACTTTTCCACTGCAACTGCTCTAAGGCCGTTCTCCGCATCCATCAACTTTTCCACCTACGTTCATACTAGCAAAAAGCGCCATCTTCATGTCTCCAGAAATGGGGGATTAACAGTTTTTCGTTATTTCCGCATTTCTGCCATGTACTTTGGCATTTTGAAATGGCAAAGGGGGATTCGAACGTTCTCTCGTCCTTCCTGTCCATTTCCGAGACGACTTTCAAAGTCGTTCCAGAGCAGGCAGCATCTAATTTTACCCGAAAAAGACCGCTCATTCTTATTCTCTACATGTTCGGTCTCGCTCGCTGGCTGGCTATACTGCTGAAGCAATAATGTCCGCGGGTTAGATGAGACGTCAGCCTCATCGGACAAATATTGGAGTTGAAGTGCAGAAAGGTTGTCGTCGTTCCTTCCCAGTCTTTGCAGAACATCTCCTTCACAACTCACCAGTTGTAATGTCTGCTTCACCGCAAGTACTCCAGCAGCCTTAGGTTTGCAAAAATTTTGTGATGCTACAATAAATACCTCAGACATTTTGTTAATCTTTTGACGTGTAGACCTCCCTCTTGAACGAATATCCGACGCTTTCAGGAGGTTTCGTCAAAATAGCGCTCCTCTGGTGGTAATTCAGCCATCAGAAATTTCGCACCAGCTGCATGTAGAGTTCATTCAACTCCCAGATTTGTTTATTTTTATGATCAATCAAAGTTTTTCGCGCACCATTCCTTCTCAGTGAAGTTCAAGACCACCGAATGCTCATCACCGGAGCTTTTTACGCGCCGCTTTTTACCGGCGGTGTCCACGATAAAAGAGTCTTGGAGTTTTTACCAAAACTGGGAAGCTAAGGGGCTCACTGCAACACTAATGCCGAAAATACGGCTGAAAACGAGCTATGGTTCACCCTATACGGCCCCAAAACTTGAATGTGGCATGCCATGTCCACCCCGCCTACTTTCTCGATGGCGTATTAGTTCTAAAAAAATTGGCCGCGTCAGTGCCGGGAAAGTACCGCGACCCTCGACTGTGCCGCGTTAGTTCCGCGATAGTACCGGAGCGGCTCCGTGATCAAACGATTTTGTTGCCGTGTCTTCAGCCTCAACATCGCCGCGATAGTACTGCAGCGGCTCCGCGAGGATCCAGCAGTGAACCCGCGTGGAGTACGATGTACTATCCTGTGTGGTAAAACGAAATTGTCGCCGGTTCAATTTCCCAAGTTTGAGGTACATTCCGTATTTCCTTGGGCGCGAAAGCGGCGGTAACCTCTGTGGCTATCAGACAGATGACGTAACGACCGCAGGTGCGTACTTTTGTTCTCAGGCCCTCCTAGTTGTTTCATCATTCTAATATGACTTCCTATCAAATACTCTCTCGGAGCCGCTGCGGCACAATCGCGGAGCCGAAGAGCCACTGCCCCATCGCCGCTACGGCTCCGCGGTAATTCGACTGCGGCTCCGCGGTAGTGCCGGCGCGGCTCCGCGACAGTGCTGCTTCGGTGCCTGCAGGCTCCGAAGCGGCACTGTCGCGGAGCCGCAGCGGCAATTTCTCCTAGAAGAGGAGGTAGACGAAGCGGCAAGCCACATTCAGGTTTTTAGCTGTAAAGGGTCATTCATAGCTCGTTTCTAGAATTTTATTTTTGTCATAAAAGCAGGACGGGTGAGCCACATTTAATTTTAGGGGCCGTACAGAGCTTATGACTTGCTTTTAGCCGTTTTCCGGAATCAAAGTTGCAAAAAGCCCCTTACCTTTCCACCTTTTTCGTGGAAATTCGGAGTCTTTTTACCGTGAACACTGTATTTGATTGGACTGTAACAGAGAAGGTTACAAGACCAATAATTACGGTGTTAGTCACCAAGCACATCCATGCGATCATTGATCAACACTGAAGCAAAAGATCTTCGTATTTTGCTGGAAAACAGCATACAGCTTGTCAGCGGCACGATGGATCTTGTGTCTCTTGAACCCCTTTCAACACACATCAATCTAATGGAAAGCCTCCGCTCCTTCAAAAACACTATCCCTCATTAGGTCTATCTTCCACTCTCCACCATGTCATCACCAGATCCACCGAATCTGGACGTGCATCGATGAAACCGCGTCATTTTACTTTCCCGTTGTTTCCGCGGTATATTCGTGGCAGCCACTTCTCGATAATTTCCCGGCGTCAAATAGTAGGTTAAATCAGGTTCACGATTAGCTTTCGACAGATTCCCGGCAACCTCTTCTAAAGTAGGCCGCTATGCTACCCTCAGAATATTCCCAAAATCACCCCTTGTTTTCGTAGATAAACGTTTGCTGTGGTCCCGGTCATGCACGTTTTTAGATCTTCGTAGTCGTCTGTCTCAAACGATTACCTTGACTTTTTTTTCAAATTCCAATCGCTCCTAGTGTTACTTGACGTCGCCATCACCCCTCCCATTTGATAATGCTCGTTCTTTGTCGAATGGCGTCGAACCACAGTGTTTAAATTAAACTTCGTGAAAAATCGATTTTATAAGAATCCGCGTTCAGAAAGGATTAATTTCTCCCACGGAACATAGTCCGAAAACGTCTTCTATTCAGGGACGTGAGCTTGTTTTGGCTTCCTAATTAGATATTTCTTGCTACTAGATCTCTTTGAGATGAGGTAATTGTTTTTGTTATCTTGTGCTCACTACGAGCGCATCTCCAAATGGCATTAGAAACGGACTAACAATCAATTCAATTATTTTAAAAAATTACTGGCCCACGTTCTACTCTTGACCTACTTGACTCAATTGGCTGGCTTCCGCCTGAAGCCTAGTTTTGACTGCAGGTGGTCGCTGCGGCCATGTGGGGGACAACTGTTCCTTTTTCATCGCGCGCAATGGAAAGCCGCTCCAATTGTGATCGCTTCATGGCAAACGTCCTACATCGCTGGGTCGCGGCGACGAAATGGTATGTTTTACTGCATCGCTGCTTGAAGAGCGATTCTCAATGGTCGCTCCCCATCGCTCCACCGCGGCCAAAATGGCAGCGATGGAGCGATTGCCAGCGAATGACACGTTTCGCCTGATGAACGTTGACCCTTTCACATGACAAGATCAGTGTTTACGAGTCGAAACGTGTTATTGATGACTACCAGCCATTAATTTCACTGATTGATTGAATTTCTTCGATCATCCGTGAGGCTATGCACTATGAACAGAATCGCTGCCGCTGCTACATCGCTGCAGCAGCGGGTGTGAAATCGCTGCGATGAAAAACAGCAGCGATGCAGTCAAAACTAGGCTTGACGCGGACAGTCTCGTCTTCGCCGAGGTGTACCGTCCTAGTAGTCAGCCGTGTCCATCTTCAGCCACAATCTGAACACAATCTATCCCAAAATAGAACGTCGCGCCTGAACTGCCTCTGGATGCCGACTGACTTCAAATCTTATTTGAACGCACCTGTCCAGAACTTTCGCGGACATTCAGTTGACAGGATTTGGAAGCATTCTTACAGCGTGTTGCACAAAATGATTCAGTCTTCTTATTGGTATATGCCCGGACAGTCGAAGTCAACCTTCTGTTGCATGGAAGTTGTTGGCACCTCCCTCACATTAAGCGTTGTTGTAAGTTGTCGATTTCGTTGTAAAGAACTTTGTTGTGGCACATCCGCGGCTATAAATATTCAAGCAAACGTCTAAACAGCTCCCTCTCCGTGCATTCCAACCTTTCCATCTGCGTCTTCGGTGCTGCCCACGTCTCCAATCCGTCTAGCATGTTAGGGCGAATAACGGACTGGTAGACGCTCAACTTGACTTCCTTTGCGATGAGGGCAGACCACAAGCACTAGGTTAGAGAATTGTATTCAGATGTAGCTTTCGCACATCGTTGTTGAATATCCGTTGCCTAACTACCATCGTTCTTCAGCAAACAGCCCAAATACCAGAAATCATCCACAAGTTCGATACGTCGTCCATCTAGGGGAGGTCTTTGAAAACCTTACATCTGCCAGCAAATGCCGGAACGAAGACGAAGTCCATGAGCAGAGGCATACTTCGAAACGAGGTTCACAATCCTCTGCAGTTTTGCGTTGTTTTCAGCGAATAACACCATGTCTTTGACGTCGTCCAGGTCGACAAGGGGACGTCCTGGTGGTGATAGGACCACGTTCGCAGGAGTCTGTTCTGCAGCTGTACCAATGATGTCATCAAAGGCGATGTTGAATAGAAAATGTCCTGCTACAGCTCTTCGCCTTACTCCTGTTTTCGCCTCGGAAGCTGACGTAAATTCGACACGTGTGCAAACTGCTGGTGTTGTTCCGTTTTTAATGTTCTCGATTAGTCGAACATACGTTTCCGGGACTCCGTCGGCAGGTGGAGCATTGAGCAGTCGATCACGTTGAGAGGAGCCATATGCGGATTTAAGTTTGAAAAGAGCAAGCCGCATTGGATTCGGAAACCGCTGCCGCATTTCAACCACTCTTCTCACAACGAACGGTGGACGGTTGATCTCCCAGGTCGAAAACCGCCTTGCTCCTCTCTGGTCGTTTCTTCGCGATGTTCAATCATTCCTGATGAGTCTCTCAAGAATGATACGTTCCGAAACCTTGTACATGACACGCAGTAGAGAAATCCCTCTGTAGTTCTTAGGATTGGTGACGATAATTTTTTGTCAAGGGTTTAATCGATCGCATAACTCCACAAATCAGACATCCTTTCGCTAATCCAAATATCACGAATGATGTTGGTCTTTTCACAAGGTTTACGTAGAAATTTCTCTGCGGGGGAGGGTGTAGAATAGGAGTTCGACGTTCACTTGTCAATTATCAAATTGATAAGGTAGGTGGCATCCGCTAAATGGCTTGGTACCCACCGTAACCAACAGTTAACCTCAGACTTTCGACAAGCGGACCCCAGATTCGTGTTCAGCACCATAGATTACCCCGGCATACAGATTTCAAACCAAATCACAATTCTATTTCGAAACAGTCCAAAAATGTCTGATAGGCATGTATGTACCCCCGCCTCTTTTTGAAGCTTGAAAAATGCCTATAACCTCTTGGAATACGCAACTCATGGCGGGATACTACGCAATTTTATTTCAGAAGCTGAAAAGGTACGAACAATGTACCAGGTATGTTTTGTCGCTCGATAAGAAAAACACAATTTTATAGTTCAAAATACACTTTTTTTCACTATAATCTACCTGAACATTCATACACTTGAAAAAACTCCAATTTTTTTCCTAAAACCAAAAAAAATCCAACTCTCATCCATAGTGATGGAGCGACGCACAAAATCCACTTTATCTTTTTTAAAACGCTCCAAATGTTGCTGAGAAAGTAGCATTCGAATGTGTTTTTGCTCCATTGTTAGCGAATGCGGCATCCATTGTGCACACAGCATTCTAAAACCCAAAATTTCACTTAAAGGCAGTGTTCACGATAAATTTCACTTCCGATATCTCCATGGCTTACGGAAGGTCTGGTGCCCTATATAACAAGGTATGCTCAAAAAGGACACGAACGACGCGCTTTAGCAAAAATAGGCCCTCTCTTGTTTACGTTGATTTTTGAGCGTGGAGGAATAGGCCGCAAGACGGATGGTACCTGTCAGTGCAATGAAGCGATCAGCTCACTTATCAGCACTTCCTTGGCTCGATCATTCCTGTAATCTGTCTTCATTTGCTCATTCCGAGGGGGCGGAGTCTGGGCCACCAAAACGCTTGTTTGGAGCCGTTATTTTGCCGCTCCTGGCTCGTTTTCTACCGTCCTTTCGACACTGAGAGCCTGAGATCCTTCTCGCCTATCATTTCACTAAGGAAAGTCAACGAGGATGATCATCATGAACGCTGCCTTTAAAATATGGCTCACTCTGCCTAATGAGATGTGTAGAGCCTCTCCTAAATCTCTGTCAGTCAGTCGACGATCTTTCAAAACCATACCCTGTATTTTCGCTATTATTTCTGGTGTTGATGCGCTTTTTGGACGTCCTTGACAAGAATCGTCTTTAAGACTTGTACGACCACGTTTGAATTCAGCTACCCATCTTTCTACTTTTCTAATTGTAGGTGAACAATCATTATACACTTTTAACATTCGTTCGTGAATTTATTTTGGTGCTACACCTTCCAAAAATAAGAATTTTATCCCTGCATGATAATAAATTTTTCCATTGCTGTGACACGGAGACACTAAGTGGCTTGTAAACAAAGAATGAATCGACAGATTGAAAAATGAAACATCACATACGTTCATATGAAGAGTGTACCAACAAAAGAAAAAGAATTTGGGCTAGTAGCAACGCCCTCTCTTATCGAACGACAAAACTTATTGAACAACCTGATAGTTCGTTTCCGCAGATGCGTTTACGCTCTAGACACTTCCATTGTTCGTCGTTTTTTTGGTAAAGTCGTTTATTTATATTGTTATTCATATGTACGTGCACAGACAGTATATGCTTGAATTTAATATTTTGTTTGTGCAAATGGATTATTTTTATTATTATTATTATTATTAATATATTATTATTATTATTATTATTATTATTATTATTATTATTAGTATTAGTATTATTATTACCATTATTATTATTATTATTATTATTATTATTATTATTATTATTATTATTATTATTATTATTATTATTATTATTATTATTATTATTACTATTGTTATTATAATTATTACTATTATTATTATTATTATTATTATTATTATTATTATTATTATTATTATTATTATTACTATTATTATTATTATTAATATTATTATTATTATTACTATTATTATTATTATTATTATTATTATTATTATTATTATTATTATTATTATCAGTATTATTATTACTATTATTATTCTTATTATTGTTATTATTATTATTATCAATATTATTATTATTATTATTATTACTACTCTGACTATTATTAACTTTGTCTCACATTATTCGTATGCTGTTGCATTGTATTTGTGGATTTAAAGGGACAGATGAGATTTCGGCGGTAGTTTTCTGTAAAAGACTGATGCATGATACTTTACCAAAGAGAAATTGTCACCGAGGGCATAAAAGTTTTGATCGATCAAGGTTCAGCCCTAAAGCGATGCTGCCAAAATATGAATATTACCCTAGGGAGACCAATGGGTGCGTCCTCTGCTCCTCGATTTTCCCCTTCTATTTGAGGTGTCTTGAGGGGCGGGTCAGAATTTATGAGCCACGGCCAGTTTTCTCAATTCTTCGACCAGAGAACCGCATCTGTTAGATTGTGATTGGCAGCGCTGGCCACTTCCGGCTCGAATCAGGGAGAAGGCTGAATTTTGTTTGGGGATGTTTTAACAAGATTTTTTTTTCTTTTCGAATGTGTACTTTAGCAAGTTTTCCTTCATCGTGAACGCAACCCATGATATCTCTTGCTCCACCCTTCGTCCATCATTGCAATTTGCTGCCGTCATTCGTAATCCGATATTTTACATAGTAATTATTCGGGATCATCGTCTATCATTTGGATAGAAAAAATTGTGCAAGACAACGTCATTGCACTTAACAAATTCAGTGAGTACTGCAGCTCATGGGTGTCAAATTTCTCTTAAAGAAACCCCTTAAAGGCACAGTACACCCTCAGATATGAATTTTGAAATTTTCATGTAATTGTGTAGAAGACCCCTTCTGTATAACACGTGCCGAATACCAGATCTCATTTCCTCCAAATAAGCGAGATATAAGCGACCACCACAGGCCCGACCCCCTTCGCTCACCACCACAGGCCCGACCCCCTAACAGAATTTCGATCTCGATAGCGGCTCGATGGATGGATGAATTCTAACAAGTCGTGGTTCTTCAGTCCATTGCCGGACTGTCTCCTTATCCTGGCTTTCTCTCACGCAACGATTGCGAATGAAGAGAAATACAGGCCTAAGACAACTCGTCTACCAAGTTTTCACCCTCAAAATCTAGGCATTCTTGAAGGGCCATAACTCTGTTCAAAAGGGGTCTTGGACGATTTCAGAGATACTGCTGTGATCGGGGTGTGACTCTCTCCAAGATAAGTATGGAATCTGAAAATTAATTTCTTGGGTGTCCTGTGCCTTTAAAGGCAGTGTTCACGAGAAATATCATATTCGAGTTTGACTCAAAAATGGGGTTGTTCGATCGTAAGCTATTGAATAGGGAAAAACAGTAGAGAAAAGCGAGCGGTTTCTAACGTTCAGCCGTAGACGATCTTACGCGCACTGCTAGTTTCCGCAAGCGCGCGCTAATGGCGGAATATTCGCGAATCGATCAGGCTGGACGCGGTAGAGTAGCTTGGCAATTTGCCATCGAAAACGTGCGCGGCGCCACAAGCTCGTTAGAACGGGGCGTAGCGGGCTCAGAGCAAACGTACTGGGTTAAAGGCAGGGTTCGCGATAAAAACGACTTTTGAGCTCTCTTCATAAGAATGTAGATTTGGCCATCACAAAAGTGAAAGTAAGTGAAAAAACCCGGAAATTCGCGGGAAAAACGCTCAAAAACAAAGTATAACGGCTAATTACCGGTGTCGGCCGGCCCCCTAATTAACGCGATTTTCATTAATGCTTGCTTATCCGACATTTATTTTTCTGTTTAAGTAATCAGTAGTCTCCAGAAATGTTCAGAAATTACTTTAGAAGCAAAATAAAAGTTGACAAAACAGGCTTTTACCCAAATCTCGATAATTGGGGGCGGGAGGACACCAAGCCATAACTTTCTCCTGAGCGTTTTTTCTCCAATTTTTTACTTATTTTCACTTTTTTGATGGTCAGACCTATCATTCTACGGTGATAACACAACAGCCGATTTTATCGAGAACCCTGCCTTTAACGAAATCTTCGCTTCGCGACCATTTTTATCGATTTGTGACCCATTTTCGATGCTTTTTTCGACCCTATCCGCTCCAGCATGTGCCAGCGTAGTGCTTCACACTATACTTGGGCATCAAATAATTTCGAATCATCCTCTATAGATGAAATTTTCTCCTCAATGTTGAAACGAATCGAGCTTTCTCTGGTTTCCAGACAACAATTCCTGGGGCCTTCTCATAAGTTAGGTTACATCAATTGCGTTAATTGAATCACAATTATCAATTATTCGAAAAATAAATATTTTAAATCTAATTTAGTCGACTTATTTTCTGATAAACTGATATTTGTGATTTTGTGAATGCACTGAATTCTACTTTGTCATCAATTATGAGAAGACTATCCCTCACCTGATGCCTGAAAACCAAAATTAGCTCAAACCATTCTGACTCTGGAGAGAAGAATTGATTTTCCGGATGATTCGAAAGCATTCGATGCCCAAGTATACTTCACACTGAAAACTCAAAAACGAGGTTTATCGTGAACGTTCAGCCGTTCAGCCCTGACCACGCCCATGTCGAAACTGATTCAAATCTCTAGCCGGGAGCAGATCTCCTTCCAATAAAAAGACTTAATGAAGCTTAAACTTCTTACTCATTTTTCACGGGATTCGGATACACGACAAAAACCGAGACTATGCTATGCTGCTCAAAATTCGCTTCAACTTAGTATTTTCAGGCAGCACACTATGGATATCATGACTTCGAGACACACACATCCACTAATTGACTGTAGCCCAATAAGATATCATTTTATGTACTGTGACTTGAATAGTGAGTGTAACCCTTCTACAGTCCGTCCCATAATTATAGGGACACTTGAATATTCGCTCTACTTCTCGCAGCTTTAAAGCTAGATTATTATGGCGTAAACCATTAGATTCCTCAGTAAAAATGTATACGTAGACCGATTTTCAGCGCATTTGGTTGTCTCTGTAAGATTTTACGCTTGCCTTTGCTCAAAACGGTCACTTTTCGCCGTCCCATAATTATAGGGACACTGGCATGTTCACGAAAATATTCGTTTATAGCAACAGTAGTAGAACATATCAATAACCAATGGGATTTCCCGGCTTGGAAATAACACTATAAATACGATTCGGCGTAGAAGCAATGTGACTGCCGATCGTTGATTGAGGGATGTTAGGCCAGGCGTTGGGGACCGCATTTCCTAGTTCTTGCATAGTGGAATACTGTTTCCCATTTGCATATAACTGACGCAAAAAGATGCCTCGGATGTTTTCAATAGGATTAGGATCAGGACTGCAAGCCGGCCAACTCATACCATCGATGTTCTTGGCTTGAAATCAAGCCATTGTCAAGAGACTTGTATGGATGGCTGCGTTATCCTCTTGAAATGTCGTGCGCGAATCCTCAACCATGGAACCAAATGCATTTGGAGGAGGTCCTGGTAGTCAGTGGAATTGGTTTTGGCTAGAATAACCGCCAAAGCCATCGTACCAGAAGCACAGAACGCCCCCCAAACCATAAGGCCCCCACCTCCAAAATTCCTCTTAGAGTAGTAGCGCTCGTCCTCGCGAAGATCCCTCCAGTAATGTGAATACTCATCGAGGCCATCAAAATTCTACTTCTTCTCGTCAGAAAACACGACTTAAACCCATGAATGGAACATAAAAGGTAATCTAGCCAGAATCAAAAAATTCACACATTGCTCCAATCTGTGCCCATGTTGTTCTTTGCGAACTCGAGCCGTTCCATCTTCTGAGAAACGGTCATCCTCGGAACCGGCTTCATCTTTGCTGGGCGCAGGCATCCCGTGTTGACGATGATTCGATGGATCGTGCTACGGCTACGGCCGAACGAAAGCCCCGAACGAGCTTGTATATATCTGACGGAGTGATGCCGTTGAATTCGAAGCTCTTCGTATAACAAGTCTTCTTTCACGCTGACTAGTCTTTTTTGGCCTTCCCTCGTTTGCATCAGTTCCATAGGTGTGCGGAGACTTGACAAACTTGCTGACGACATTCACAGAGCGTCCAAGTTTGGCGAGAAATCGCTCGGTTCGACCTCCCGGAGTCGTGGAGTGCAGAAATGGCGTCTTCTCAGGCTCGCAGAGCATCGCAGCCTTCGGCATTGTGGAATCCAGCGATGAATAAGTAAAGAAAAACATTTACTATTGGAAAACTTCTGTGAAAGTGGTAAAATTAAGAGAAAATTTGGATGTCCCTATAATTATGGGAGGGCGAGAAGCAGAATCGAGAGTAAAATCTTACAGAGACGACTGAATGCGCTTTTATCGGTCTACGTATATATTTTTTCCAAGGAATCTAATGTTCTATGATATAATAGTCTAGCTTCAAAGCTGCCAGAAGTAAAGCTAAAATTTAAGTGTTCCTATAATTATGGGACGAACCGTATAACAAGAAATATATAGACCATTAGAATCACATTAAAGGCACTGGTCGCGCTTAAATAAGCTCGTCTTCTTTTCCTCTCCAAACCCTTTTCTGGGTATAGAGTAGTAAAACCTATAAGAGAAAATCGCGAAAAAACGCTGTTCTGGGCCAAATTTGAAGCCTAAACTTTCTTGTCTTTTGATGGTGGACGAGCCCACTCCACATCATCGGCATCGATGATCTCTAATATCAAGAACATCAGCTGGCTTGAAATCGAATTTCAATCAATGAACCTCCGGATTTATGTGCACATTTAGTCAAGAACATTGACTGAAGTGCTTGCTTTCATTTTTCAACTGTTTTATTAGGTAAATTTGCACTTATTTCTTCCTCTGAGTCTCGATGATTTTGGACTGCTTGGCATGAGACTGTGATCTTTCTGTGCACGTGTGCACGAGATGGAATTTTAGGGTCTTAATAACTCTAATTCTAACCTGTTTTTTCACCGCGCTACCTTCATAGTTTTTGAGCTGTTTTTAATCTAAGCTGATTTTTCTAGTTTTTTGATAACGTTTTTCATCGTGACCACTGCCTTTAAGTAGACCAAAGTACAGATGGGCAAAAATACTATAGCAGGTAAAGGGCCCTTGCTGAATATGTTCTAGCGGATGGATGAGGCTCGCTCATAGCGGCGGGCCGTGCGGAGTTAGCGACACCAACGGCTAAAGGGGTCTGCAGAGTTTCAGAGACCGGCGAGTGGTCGCCGAGCGTCAGCCTTGACGCGACGACAAAAATGTTTCAAAACATTATCGTCGCGGCGTCGGTTGCCGCTCGCTGGCAGTGATGCAGGGCCGTCGCGGCGTCAATACACTCTGCGGTGCCCCCTGGTCGCCCTTCACGCCGCGACGGTCGCCCTCGTTGCCGAATGTAATCGATATAGCATCACCCAGTGCGGTTCGGCGCTGCAAGCAACCCCGCGGCTTCAACTCTGCGGACCCCTTAACGGAGTTTCGATCGCGCGTCTACCGTCGCAGCCCCGTCCATTCACTACACTACAATCTGAGACGAGATCATACGTACAATCTGTTCAGACTGTTAGCTCCACTCAAACGTAAACATGGGCAGAGGCCCCAATTAGATTCAATAAAAGCATGGACAAACACAAATCTCCCTGGAAAAGAGCCCAGTTTGAGAATGATTAAACCTGAATCTGACGGAAAAGAGCGCATTCGCAGTGGGTTCTTGGTTTATTTCGAGAAAATGCAGTTCCTGTCGATATGTGGATCTCAATCCTTGCTCTTTTTCAAACATCAAGACAAACCTTCGGTTCAGGTTTAGCCCTTAATGAACTTCCTAAAGGTCTGGCAGAAAGCAATGCGTAAGGTCCTAAAATTGAAATCTTCCAATCATTTCCGATTTTTTCCGCATTTCGGGGCATTTTTTCGAAAATCGGAAGCCCAAAAAGCATCGGAAATCGGTAAATCGGAAATTGGAATTCCGCTGATCCTTGCCTGCGACCCCCGCCTTTCCTGACGCTGAAAGCTGCTGCCCGCGATTCTAAGCCACTGTCTTCAATCAGGTCCGCTTTCACACATTGCCTGCAAATGACGGTAATCATTTACAAACTTCGGATAACTCGTCCGCAATTCTTTTGCTGCTCAATTTGAGGCGCTTTTCGATGAGCCATAACTCCATTATCAGTGGGTTTTGTACGATTCCAAAGGTATCATTGGAATTGTGGGTCCGTCTTCAAATACGCGGAAAATCTCGGAAGGCTTTCTAGTTTGTACTGCGCCTTGAGCACTGAACCTGTCTACTTTGGCTGAATCCGCTGTCCAGTTTTAGGTGTTCAACAGATTTAGCCCAAAGTGCGTGCGTGTTGTTTGCCCGAACATAGAATGTGAATAAGGTGATTAGCCGTCCCCGTATTTTCGCCTCATTTTGAACTTTATGCCTTCATATATAAGTGAAGCTATCGAGCGAGGCGAATTTACCATTTTTCGACTTTTCTACTGCATTTGTCATGCAGAACAGGCAATTCAATAATTTTTTTCTCAGTCTCTGCCTGCCTAGTGAGCCTTGAGGCAGATGATATCGCGTGCCTAACCTTTCTTCTTCTTCAAAGAGCGAGTCTATCCAAGTGCATTTCTGTGGAAAGAAATCAAATCGAAATCTCCCAGAATAGAGGCCCTTTTTTATAGTCTATGCGAAGAAAAAGGCGTTCTCTTCAATCCAATTACGTCTGTCTGCAGACGCCTGTACTGAATTCCCCGTATTGCGGAGCAGCTCCTAATTGACCCACTTTAGCACCCATAGTTTTTCCCCCTCCCACCCTGTCGCCTCCAACTGGCGCTTATTATTTTTTTCCTTATCAGACAAGAAAAAATGTCCATTCTCTAACCTTCAACTTCAATTGCATGCCTCCCATTCGGAAGTTCGCAGCCCTCAAATCTCAAAGAAATAACAACGCTGGACTTTTGAATCTCTCTGCACCTTCAGATTGTTGACTGCGGGGCAGAGAGGAAATGATGCAGTGCGCTCCGACAACTTCCTCGTTCCCCAACTATTTTTGTTCACCGAAAAGATGTGTGAAGCAAAAGGGCAAGTAATGCTTGGAGGTAAGGTAACCACATATATCGTCACAGGTGGAAATTCAGCCAGATATTACGGCATTCAAATCTCAACTGCGGCTAGTGCGGCAGACGCGTGCGCCCGCCCGCTAATCGATTCAGGGGGGAGAGCGCAGCCCCGATCAGCTTACCATACCGTTAACCGCCGAAGAGATTTGAACCGACCGTGCCAGCCGGCGGTAAAGATTTAAAAGTTTGAAAAAAAAACGTATATTTGTTCTGAAACGGTCACCTTGTGTGAGTAACCTTCCCTTGTAAGTCCAGTACCGCTGGTTTTTTGCACCTATGCAGCGAGAAATGTGTAACGTTGGGAAGTGATAGTCAACCGAAATGGTATACACTCTGTGTATACTGCAGCGCACAATTTCATGGTCCGCCACTGATCCTCTACTGGTCCTCTACTACGGTAATTGACGCTTTCTCGGCTCCGATACGTCAATGTCGTCTCTAAACCGCGCAACTCCGGCATCCAGCTGGTGGGTTTTTAGTGGTGGCAGTGACTTATCAATCACTTACGGGGTGACCGATGCATGCCGAGGTCGGCCGGGAACGCGTCGATTACCGTAGCAGAGGGCCAGTGGAGAACCAGCGGAGGACCATGATTTGTGAACTTCGCTATGCACAGAGCATGCGACCTTCTACGGAAAAGTGCGTTTTCCCACAAAACCTTGGAGTTTCCCACACCCAACAAGGGGAATCTGAAAAAAAAATTTCTTCTCATACAAATCTGTTCGCGTGCCAAAAAGATTTACCCTTTTCATCGGTACGTGTGTGTGTCCAATGGTATTACCCTTCAATCATGTTAGCGTTTCTGAACATGGGCCCCACGGGCGTCATAATTGTATGCTTCGTTTCGTCGAAGCCTATACTTTGAAGGCAGATTGAGATCTGAAATGGGTACACCATTCTATTCACGACCTTCATATGCACGCACATACACTCAAACTTTTATATTCTACACATAAAGTTTTATGGAATTTCCAAAGAACTTGTAAAATAACAGCTCACAAGAATAGACCACGCATTCACTGTCAAGGAGCCGATCACATCAAGGTTTTCCAAAATCAAAATTTCGTCTCTTCGTAAGAAAGTAATGCTCCACTCGATGAAGAAGGGAAATTGGTGCATTTAAAGCTCTCGCTCTTGTAAGCAAATGTTTTCTCTTAATGCTCATTGCCTTTATTTGATTTTTTTATTCAAACATAGGATTTGGAAGAGAAAATGTGATTTTTGTTTAAATATGCGAAATTCGTTTCCATCAATGAGATTAGCCTAGTTTGTACTATCTTACCAAAGAATATGACCTCAATATGCACTATGAAATCAAATTCGGAATGAAAACAGAGGCCTG
Organism: Aplectana chamaeleonis; assembly: GCA_029168955.1. Classification (NCBI taxonomy): domain Eukaryota; kingdom Metazoa; phylum Nematoda; class Chromadorea; order Rhabditida; family Cosmocercidae; genus Aplectana; species Aplectana chamaeleonis. The sequence goes on from JAPDOI010000153.1 coordinate 184,242, forward strand.
AAGCTTGTAATTATATATCTCGAGAGCCATAACTGCCAACAATCTGCAAAAAAACGGTGGATGGACATGTGTCCAATATGAAAACTTGCTATGGTAATTAAAAATAGGTGATTATGACTCGCAAGGGAGTCCATTTCAATATACATGGAGTTGGCCAAAATAAAGTATCTCAAGAGGATGTCCATGCTATGAATAGTAACAACTGTGCTCAAACTTAGATCTCAAAAAGTTACAAGCTCAAAACGGTAGGTGATCATAAAAGTGGATTTTTTCTTTGCCCAAGCACAGTACAGGGGTAGGGGCTATTTGGGGTGCTGAACACGATTATGAGGTTCGTTCTCGGTTTTTTTTTGAACAACTACGATAGAATACTTTAGAAGCATAACAATATATCTTCTGTGACCTATCGAAACCAAAATCGAACCTCACATTCGTGTTCAGCACGAACCTGTAAGTTCTGAGCGAAAAAACAAAAAAAATTGAATTTTCCGTGAAGCTTAACCGTTTTGAGCTTGTATCCTTTTAAGATCCAAGTTTCGGCACGGAAAACTCACAGTTTTTTCTACTCTTAACACGGACATTGTCGAAATATGCTTCATTTCGCTAAACTCGGTACTACGCGGAAATGGTTCTTCCCCTATAAGCGATAATGAGGGGGAAGAAAAATGTTTAAGAGATTAGCCCGAGGAAAGTTAGCACTCGAAGTGGAAGGATGACTCGTTCAGATCGGTTTTTTGATCGAGTGCACAGAGTGGTAGACTCCTAGGAACAGTTCAGCTGGCTAAATTAAATGCGTTCGGCGCTTCAGCGACGACATAGGCGCAGTAGCGTGCGCATCGCGTGTACCAGCCATACTGCTCCCAGGCCCCTCCCAATCTGTGCACTCGATCAACAAACCGCTGAAATTTTTTCACAAAATGCGCGTTTTTCCAGTTCTCATCTTTGCATTACCACCTCATCATACTCTAGCGAATCGCTACGCAAGCCACGCGACATGTATAACTTCTGATCGCGACGAAATACATACACCATAAAAACAGATATGGGGGCAAGCGTTTTTCAGAAAGCCTCCAGGAGCTGTTCAACTTCACAAAGACGATTTTTTTCTTCGCAATCAACGATTCGGCTAGTTGCCGAACAGCAGGCGCGGTACTCGCGTGAATTAGAGATCGCAGCCGAACTTTCAGGAGGGGTGCGGGCCAGTAATCTACTGCGCCATTGCGAAAGTTCGACAAAGTCCAGGTTTTCCAAGGTTGACTAAGGCAAAACTCTAGATTTTGTCATGTTTATCTCATATTTTCTCAATATATCATCCTCACCTGCAAGTTACCCAGTGACAACTTCAGGAATAATTCAAAGTGCTTTCTGATCAAGTGATGTCAGAACTCGCACTACCCATACAATTGAACTAATTAAAAAACAAGGAAACAGAAAACACAAGAACATCAGTTGTACTCGAATTATTCTGCCGTAGGGGGGGGGGGGCGGAAGAGCGCGTCTGATAGCAAGGTATAATTAACAAAGTCTTCCAAGTACAACCTTTTTAAAACTTATTAAGCATGTCTTACCATAACCTTGTCCGGAAACTAATTTAGATAACGCATTTTACGCACTAAAAATTGCAGCTCACTTTTGAAGTAGTCTTCAACTAGATATATTTTACCGAACGCGCGCTCAATCAGTATACGTAACTCACAGAATTGTTCCACAATTTCTGTCGGTCGTTCTATGGAGTATCGTAGAAATCCAACGACGCTTCAGTGAACATCAACAAGCTGTTCAACGCCACAGTCGCATGCATGCATTTACTTCCATGTCCGTGGAAGATGCGGCCCCCTTCCCCGGTCGGAAAATTCTGCGGCTCCCTCTTTCCAGAAAGGAATGTTGTGTGGCCCCTAGGTGAATTGTGAAGGTGACCTACAGATGAATAAGATCTCAGCCACTCGAGCTAATTTTAGAATTTGGTTCTTCTATTTTCCGTGTGTTTCAGCGTGGCAACCGGCGGAAAGACTGCAGCTTCCTCCTCCCTTCAGTCCGAAGCTGTCACCCCTCATCCCCCTCTTGTGATCATCACAGTATGAGCCTACCCCTTATTCTGAGTTTCCATAGAAGAGTATCCGTGTGCAATCGCTTCATCGCGAACAGAGCGAGCGGTCGCGTCGCGGCGCCAATCAAATAAAAAATAAAGGAAGGATTTGAACGCTGGGCCGACTTTACTCAACTATCTTTAGGAAATGACCGCTCGCGCTGTTCCGGCGAAGCTACTATGACTCCCGGTCACGACTAAGGATGAGCGAAAATATTCTCTCACGGTCTTCCATTCGTTTTTGACTGTTTTCTGATTTTTTTTTGAGGGAGGTGAGGGTGGTCGAAAAAAAAATTCGATGTGCGCGATCAGTTGACGGAAAACGAGAGTTTGAATTTTTCGGTTTTTTTTCGTTTCCGCTTTACGTTCCATTTCGACGTATACATTTTCCGTTTCCAGGTACATGGAATTTTTTTCCGATTCTGTTTTCTGCTTCCGAATAAGAATCTTCATCCACACATCCTTGATCACGACTGTACAGTGCGTCCCACTGCTGCTGATCTCACTACGGACTTCGCGCCCCGTCGCGCTCGCAACATGAAATGCCACTATTGATCGGTGCACGCGATGAGCGCGCTGGCTGCTGAATGGTCCGCAGCGGGATCAGCAACAGTGGGACGCACTGCACCTAACCTGTACAACCGAATCTGGCTAGCTCTTTCTGTCTGCTCATCATAGCTCTTACTCTGTTTTACTCTGCACTATGTTTGCCGAGAAATCTACTGATCTTGTATGTTTAAAGCCACAGTCCGAGCTCAGAATCGATTTTTCGTTTTTCTGTCTATCTTGGAGAAAATTTCACGCTGATCACAATGGTGTCTTCGAAATCGCTCAGAACTCACTACGAACTGAGTTACGGTCTCTCAAAAATTTTGAATTTGAACTGGTAGAGGTTCGCGGACGAGTTGTCTCGAGCCTGTATTTTCTCGTTATTCGCATCAATCATTCTGAAACAGGTCACAATATAAAGCCAGACTGAAAACAAAAGGAAGAACATAGAGTTTGAATAAAATCATTCGCGCGTCTCTTCCCTATTGAGGTCGGAAACCTGCCAGTGGGCGTTACCCATTCTTTCTTTCAAGGGGGCGTGGTCGACTTTTTCCTAGCTTTTTCTCGCTTATTTGAGCGAATTGAGATTTCGGGCTTGGCAGGGTTGCTATAGACGGCGACCTGACCAAAATATCAAAAATTACCTCTGAGGTTGGACTGTGCCTTTAATGCCGTTTTTCAACTTTATTGATTTTTTCTCTAGTTTCATTTTTTACTAAGTTCCTTTCACTGCGTATTGGACCACAATTGCCGAGTGGGATCTCCGTCTTCTCCGCAAAGGTGTGTATGTATGCGTATTCAATTACACAACCCCCACCACAAAGAGCCATCTCAGCTGTCACATAACTAGATACTTTTTCACACTTGCTTACCTCTGAATGAAAACTTATGCCACATAACACTTGCCAAACGATTGAGATCCTTCTTGACGGTTTCACTTTTTTTGCAGATATTACATACGTACATATTATTTACAACCCCAAACTTGTGAACAGAAGGCGAAATTCGTCGTTTTGGGCAACCCATTCCTCATTTAAAGGCACAGTACACCCTCAGATATGAATTAAGAGATTTTCATGTAATTCTGTACAAGACCCCTCCTGTATAACACGTGCCAAAAGCGAGACCTCAAATTCTCCAAATAAGCGAGATATAAGCGACCACCACAGGCCCGACCCCTTTCGCTCACCAACACAGGCCCGACCCCCTTCCGGAATTTCGACCTCGATATCGGCTGGATGGATGGATGAAATCCAACAAGTCGTCGTCCTTCAGTTCATTGCTAGGCTGTCTCCTCATCCTGACTCGCTCTCGCGCACCGATTGCGATTGAAGAGAAATACAAACCTGACACAACTCGTCCACCAATTTTTCACCCTCAAAATCGTGGCATCTTTGAAGAGTCATAATTCTGTTCAGAGGGGGTCTTGGACGATTGGAGGGATACCACTGTGATCAGCGTGTGACTCTCTCCAAGATAAGCATGAAATATGAAAATTTATTTTTTGGGTGTACTGTGCCTTCAAAAAACTTTTCTAAATGTACCTCTTTAGAAAAACAGCGTTCGTGGTTGGAATCACTGAAAATTGCAAAATGTTCAGTTTTCCTTCCGAGCTCCTACGCCGAGTCCCCTTCTCCATGAAACTGTAATATGCAGTATCCGCTGCCTGCCGAACTCCGTTAGTTCGAAACGAAACCCCAACAATAGCTATACCATCGGATAGCCCTCAACCCCAAGATCACAAATATCGCTCCAGTTTCGCTCAAAGTTGGCTTTGAAGCGAGTTAAAGCTAGAGACGAAAAAGACGCTAAAACCCGATCTCGCGCGCCTTCTGACCAAATCCTACGAACGGCATTGTAAAGTAATCGTCAAGACCACCTCCGACTTCAACGACGAGGACGCGAATTTTTTTTCAAAAAATTATGACGTTGCGAGGGTGCGAGGGGAGGCGTCAGACTGATGGACCGAAGATGGAAAATTCGGTAAACGCTTTCAAGATAGTTAAAGGCATCAAGGAAGCATCCGCGCACAAAACCACATTTGATTTTTTCTTCTCAACCCAATGCTTCAACCGAGTGGAGGCAGTTGGCAAGACTTGAGACCTCAATGCTGCGTATTCGAAATTCCATAGTCTCTCGAAAACTGCCCAGTGGTCTGAGAAGGCGCTTTTTAGTCGATCATCTAGCACGAGGAGCAGAAGCGCGCCGACAGGCCATGCAAATCCAGAACTCTACATTATTTCAGGAGATTCTCGCGTTCAAACGTGTGCATTAAAAGTTTCTTGTTTTTTTTTTGCGGTGAAATCGTGGCAGTCTTCTCGGTAAAATTGCAGTTTTTGCTGTAATTTCCGCGATTTCGACGGTGAAATCGCGGCGGACTTTGCGGTGGATTCGTGCTATCTTTGCAGTACTTTACCGCTATTCTCGTGAAGAATACGCGGCAGACACGTCCAGATGAATTCGCGCAATTCTCGAGATTTTTCCTGTATTATCGCGGTCAATTTGCTGCATACATCTCTCGGTAAATTCGCGTCATTTTCGCGGGATTTCGCGGCTCGCGGTATTTTCGAGGAAGCTCAGGTCTGAGGTGAATTTTCGGTGGATTCCAAGCAATTCCTACCAAAGTTCTAGCTAAAATTCAGGAGCGTACTGTTTTCGGTTGCAGAAAAAACTGTTGTGCTTGCTTGTTTTCTTTAAACTTTGTTTTAAATTTTGTTTTGTATGGCAAAATGTATCCTCCGTTTCGGAAAGGAATTTTTCCCGTCGCTCGCTTTCGTGTGCGCGCGTATGCTGCGTCTCCTTCTCACCCACACCTTGCCGTCGTCTCTCCCCTGGCTCCACACGCGCACGCAAAGAAACAGTAAATTTGGCATCGAAGTAGGGGATATCTGTGGTTTGAACGCGTATTTTTTCCGCTTCGTAATGCATCTTGTAGCTACCCATAAAACCCTATCACTCTCGAGTCTCAAATTTGAATTTATTGTGTTTTCCGCGTACACCTGTCGGATTTACGTCAGCTTTCAAGGTGAAACAGGAGTAAGGCAAGAATCCGTTGCAGGATCTTTTCTTTTCAACTTCGCCGTTGATGACATTATGCGTAGAGATGCAGAACAGTTTCCTGCAGATGTGACCCTAACACCATAAGGGAGCTCCCTTGTCGACCTGGAGTACGCCGACGACATTGTGTTATTCGCTGAAAACAACCCAAAACTGCAAAGGATTGTGAACCCCGTTTCGAAGTATGCCGCAGCCTATGGACTTCGTCTTCGTCCGGACAAATGCAAGCAGATGTGGGTCTCTCAGAGGCCTTCAACGGGTGTTTGTGTGGACGGACAACGTATTGAACTGGTGGATGATTTCTGTTATTTGGGCTGTTCGTTGAAGAACGATGGAAGTTATGCAGCGAATATTCAACAACTATGTGCGAAAGCTACGTCTGCATTCAATTCTCTAACCAAGTGTTTGTGGTCTACCACCATCGCGAAGGAAGTCAAGTTGCGCGTCTACTTATCCGCTATTCGCCCTATCACGATGTACGGATCGGAGACGTGGGCAGCACCGAAGACGCAGATGGAAAGGTTGGATTGCACGGAGAGGAAGCAGTTTAGACGTTTGCTCGGATATTTCTAGCCGCGTGTATTCCATAACAAAGATCTTTACAAGGAAATCGACGCAGTACATCAACGCTTGATACGAGGGAGGTGCCAGCATCTCCTAACGCCATCTCAAGCAGCAATGGAAAGTCGACTTCGACTGCTCGGGCATATACTAAGAAGAATGCCGGATCGTCTTGTACAACACGCTTTAAAAATGCTTCCAAATCCTGTCTGGAAACGGCCACCTGGGCGTAGGCGAAAGTTCTGGACGGATGTGGTTAAAGAGGATTTGAAGTCACTCGGCATCGAAAGACAGTTCAGGCGCGATATTTCGTTTCGCAAGAAATGGAATAGTGACAGCTGGATGGAATGTGTTCAAATTGTGGCTGAAGACCGTGAAAAATGGACACGGCCGAAGGACGGCACCCCTCGGTGAAGATGCTGAAAGACCGCGTCAGGCAAAAGCCAACCGATTAAATCAAGTAAGTCAAGTCCCCACTAAATACGTAACAAGTTCGTGTGGAAGATCTAGGACAACTCGTACTTCACGGAATCGTCCATGACACCTCACTCGACGCTTAATTCGGATATTTATCGCCGGCTCTCCGTTCAAGGGTGAATTACTTTGAACTCATCGAAAACGCCGAAAACAAAACGACCAAAACACGATCCGTGGACGCACTTTTCGGAAGCTAGCCAATCTAGTAATGCTCAATTGCGCACCAACATCAGATATGAACGATGGCAAATTGGACAACCCATTTATTGCCCCGTCTTGTCACATTTAGCTGCCCCGTCTTCATTCTGATGCCAATTTGTGACCTACACCTAAAAACCTTGCTCAGAGGCGAAATATCAGTTCATCGGCATTACTTTTGCCGTTGGTGTAGATCAATTTACTTTGCACAGTTTTGATAAATTGTTCGATCCACGTATTGCTAAATTAAGGCGCAACACGAATTTTTTGGCGCGAAAATCAGATAATCCCGAGTTCGAGTTGATTGAGTACGTACCCTGCAAATATTCCCACGATCATTGGAGTAAAAAGAGCATTTGGCTCGGACCGTGTACTCAATCTAAAAGAGTGATAGATTCAGGGTCAACAGGTTTTCAAAAAAACTTCATTATCATCAAATTTTTCGTTGTTACGCTACACTCCCTGCCCTACTCAATTAAAAGAATCGGGCAGTGTTTCTCATTTCCGGCACAGAATTTTTACGCCTCCTCCCTCGATTTCCTATTTTTTTTTTCGAAAAATTCTGGGTCCCTTCCGTCGCCGCGCGGAACACTAACCGCTTGACCTTGGATAGATTGCAACGGTACCCATACAGTCTTACGCTGGTAGCCGAACAGACTCCTCTCAGTCCCGCCCAACTCAACACAAATGCGACAGCTGTTGAAATTCGACTCTCGTTGTTATCGTCCCTGATTTCGAATAACAACAACATCCTGATGAGATCTGGACACATGTGTCGTGCTTTTATTCGGGAAGTAGCTACTCGAACTCCAGTCTTTCTCCAGCTGCAAGCCGAAGAGCCGTGGCGAGAATAGCGACAGAAGCGGCCAAGAAAAATGGAGAATTTAGGGAAATAGCCGAACAACCACGAGGCTACTGTTGCTATTATGTTTGGCTACTAACGCACTATTGTCTGAGTGGGTTATGGTTTCAGCTAAATGTTAGACATACCCTTTATAAAAACCGTAATTCTTATCACTCATGGCGCGCACGATGCTGCTTCCTTCGTCTGTCAAGCGCTCTCTCGCTGTCTCTAACCTCCGCTCCGCACCAGCACGCGTAAGAATCATAAGGATTCCGCGGTTTTACAGCCCTTACATCGAACAAGCGAGATCTGCCGGAAAACTGAAAACGGCCATCATATTCGTGTTAAGCACTCCAAATGAAGCCCCTGAGCGAATATAGGGAGAAAAATGTAATTTCCGCAACCCCATACAAATACATGCGCCACTTTTCAATTTCAGTTTCCCAAAGTCAGAAGTTGAACTGTGCCCGAAATTCACATGCCACAATCTACCCTCAGAACAAAAAAAATCCACTGAGGATTGCTTTCCAATTTTGAATCGTTCACTTCGGCCGAGTGGGCGCCGAAATTCACATATCGTCCCGTCCGAGCGTAATCGCCTCACAGCAAGACCGCCCGCAGCACGCTCGCCCGTAACGTCATTCATATACCTTTGCCACATCGATCGATGGTGCGGCACGTGAGCTGGCTGCGTGGAGAAGCAAATGCGCACGGGGTTCCCTATACGCCCTTTTGTAATCAATTTTCTAAATGCGCCGGCTTAGGTCATTCAAAAGCTTAGAGCCATGGAAAAGCGTCCTGTCAGATTAAATTTGCCATTCAATGGCTATGAATATTCAAAAGGCAGGTTCCTAGGTCTATCGACATGCTTTTTCAAATGTTCTAGAACTGAATTTTATTTAGCTTTTTACAAAATGAGTTTTTCCACGAGTCCTTCTGATAATTGCCCTTACCAGGTAGGGATCTATGAGAATTTTGTGCAGATATATTACGAATTTGTTGTTTTCTCTTCGCTTGTTGAGTCAATTGTAGTGGATTCATGAATGTTCGCATTCGCTGGAATTCCGCCTGTTTTCCTCGCAATTTTTTTCTCTTCGAGTCGACACTTCAAGTTGTTGTGCCTTCTATTCAAAAGTAATCTTATGTAATCATTTCAGTCATCCTTTAAAGGATGCAGTGCCACGACGACCCACCATTATTCAATCTAGACGACAATGCGACTGCCAGATTTTTCGAAGGGCTGATGGCATTTAGCGAGTATGTTTACCTTGGGCAGTTTTTGTTATGAAAAAAGTGGACGAGTTGCACCTCAGCATACCAGGTTGTTCAATAAGTTTTGTCGTTCGATAAGAGAGGGCGTTGCTCCTAGCCCGAATTTTTTTGTTTTGCTGGTACACTCTTCATATGAACGTATGTGAAGTTTCAGTCAATTAATTCTTTGTTACAAGCCATTTAGTATCGCCGTGTCACAGCAATGGAAAAAATTGAACAGCGTGCCGTGATAAAATTCTTATTTTTGGAAGGTGTAGGTAGCACCAAGAGAAATTCACGAACGAATGTTAAAAGTCTATAACGATCGTTCACCTACAATTAGAGCGGTAGAAAGATGTGTTGCTGGATTTGAATGTGGTCGTACAAGCCTTGAAGACGATCCACGTGAAGGACCTCCAAAAAGCGCATCAACACCAGAAATCATAGCCAAAATACAGGATGTGGTTTTGGAAGACCGTCGATTGACTGAGAGAGATTTAGTAGAGGCTCTACACATCTCATTAGGCAGTGTGAGCCATATTTTAAGTGAAATTTTGGGTTTAAGAAAGCTGTGTGCACAATGGGTGCCGCATTCGCTAACAATGGAACAAAAACACATTCGAATGCGACTTTCTCAGCAACATTTGGAGCGTTTTAAAAAGGATTAAGTTGATTTCATGCGTCGATTCATCACTACGGATAAGACTTGGGTCCATAACCATGATCCTGAATTGAAACAAGAGGCTAAAGAGTGGTGTCAACCTGGTTGTTCGGCTTCAAAACTATTCGTGTCCGGAAATCGGACAAGAGAGTTATGGCATCAGTTTTTTGGGATGCGAAATGAATTCTGTTTGTGGAATACTTGCAAACTGATTAAAAATTAATTCTGATTATTATTGCAACCTTTTGGACCAGTTGAAGGGAAAAATCCGTGAAAAAAGACCCGATTTGCAGCAGAAAAAATCCTTTTTCATCAGGACAATGCACCGTGTCACAAGAGAGTTTTGACAATGGCTAAAATCCATGAATCAAAGTTGAAATTGTAAGAGCATCCACCGTATTCACCAGATTTGGCCCCCAGTGACTTCCATTTGTTTCCGGAACTCAAAAAATTATGCGTGGCAAGCGTTTTTCATCAAATGAAGAGGTCATAACGGCTGTTGAAGCGTATTTTGCAGACCTTATTCCTGGATTCTCACTTCAGGGATGGGATCCACAAATACGAGGATCGTTGGAGCAAGTGTATTAATGTTCAGGGAGATAATGCTGAATAATAAAGAGTATTTTGAACCATAAAATTGTGTTTTTCTTATCGAACGACAAAACTTATTGAACAACCTGGTACCAGCTCGGTTTAAATGCGGAGCTAGCTGTTAAGTGGTTGTGAAAGCGAAACTAGCAGACTTCTACGGCATGCACTAGAACGCTTACCTCGCTGGAAGCTTCGAAAACCAGCCAAAATGGGGAAGTATTCAAACAATCAAACATGTATTGGGCGGGTGGAGACTGTAAAGCGAATGGGCGGAGACTGCAAAGATGTTTCACTCCATTTAGCTCAAAAATAGTAGCTTGCCTCGTTTTCGACGCTTCCAACTGTGTGAGCGTTCTATTTGTAGTCGTACTATCCCAGTAACATCGTTATCTCAACAACTTTTTCACGCGCGTATGCTGCCATCAAAACTCTTAGGTATTATAGTTAGGTAATATCATTGACTGGCTTCAATTTAAGCGTTCGAAGCTTTTTCTCGAGTTGAAACGTTCTTTGTGCATTTATATTCTTGAGCCTAGACCAAATTCTAGACACCACATCCAGTACCACATTTGTAGCACCGGTTCCAAACGCAGTTTTAGAGTCTACACTGGATTTCATCGATATATATGCTTAGTGGTATGTATTACCGGTGTCATTCTCAATACACTGCACTTCTTCGTGCTGAGGTAGAACTTTGGACCATCATCTGTGTCTGCAGTGTCCCAAAAAGAATATTTTTAGTCGTCGCCCAATGCGAACTTACGTCATCAATGCATTACTTTGTGCCATGGCCGTGTGTGATGCACTCACGATGGCCTCTTATTTGGTGTACATACTTCGATTTCGGATCTTCGACAACACGACCGGTGTGATCGGGTAAGAAGAAACAAAATACCAGTACATACTTCAGCACATATTAGGTCTAAAAACAAGTTTTGAGAGTTTTTTCCCGCTTGAACTTTGAAGCTTCATTAAGAGACGAACACTGTTTCTAATTCAAATCGTTGTCCATAGTTAGCGACGACTTATAAGGTCAGCCCAGAAGAGACTGTCCGCCCACGCGGTCGGCGCGCATGTCGAGCGGCCGTAGCGAAGGCGTTTTTCAGACGAACCTTCCCGTGGCTGCCAACAGCTGACATGAATACAATTCATTAGTCGTTCAATATTCCTCCTAATTGATACCTGTGCTACTGCAGCTCGACACGCACGCCGATCACGTGGGCGGACAGTCACTTTCGGACAGAATTTACTCATCTTTTAAGAGGCGTACGGGCTCTGCGTTGGAAAAACTCCCCTTTGTATGAGCCCACCAGTACATTCCACTAAATTCTAGCCTCTCCATAAGAAGTAAAGTGCTACATGATAAGGCCATGAGTAGTCTCCTGGCACATGTACTAATCTGAAAGAGCAATGTTTAATTCATGTACCGGAAGGATCGTGGCATTTCCAGCGAAACGTTTCCAGAGTTTTTTTGACAGTTTTTCGCAGCACGTCGTTTGGCGCTCGTACTGTGCTTCTCTGGGCCACATTCCGCTCCGCGATTGCGTATCGACACGCTTTGCGGCCGCGCGCGCTCGAGTTAGTCGAGTTTCCAGCGCCCAAGCCGACTCGATATGGCTTTTTTATACCATTTTCTCCCATTTTGTTTAGTTTCAAGTTTACAAAACCCACCTAGAGTCGACAGATCGGAGGCTGCGGCACTGGAAGCTCTTCCGACTCAAAAGCGCGCGGCCGCAAAGCGTATCGAGACGCAATCGCGGACCGGAATTTGGCCCAGAGAGGCACAGTAATTTGGGCGTTTAAACTCCAACTTCATGCCACATTGGATCAACTGCTGTTGGTCACTTGCTCGAGTGATCATTTATACATATAGGCTGAAGCTACTTTTTTTGTGAATTTCTGAAAAATTACAAAAATCTAAAATCTCAGAAATTTTATTCAAAGCTTTTTCCCTGAAAAAAATGAACCCATGTGCTTAGCATAACGATTGACGTCTATTGGCTGCTCTCTTCTTCTTCGGGGTCTCCTAAACAGACAGCAGCGACCGTTTATCCACTTCGCTCATCGCACTGAATACGTAGGAGGTTGATACGTACAAACATGAGAAAACTCTTAGAACACCTCCACTGGCAAAACAATGTGATGGAACACGTATGGATAAACAGTCGCTGCCTGCTTAGGTTTTCTCCTCTTCCTTCCAATTGAGGGAAGAAGCAGTATTGCCCCTAAGATGTGTTTTTGCGTCACAAAGGTAAACGTGGTTGAACCGAAAATTATGTATGCTGTCTGCACCCCAGCGGGATGACAAATATAGTTTTGAAGAATTTCGATGCAGCTTCAACATGCAGCTTCAGCGGACATGCAACGCAGGTCAAAAAGCTAGCTACGCTATGCTTTTTGAAGCCCTCAAAACTTGATTGCAGACCTAATATAATTTTGCTACATGATTTACTGGACAGCTTGAATAAATCTCCGTTTTTCGCCCAAAATAGTGAGAGAACGTCTTTTTGGTCGCCCTCTTTTGAGAAGGGACTCCCCCCCCAAGTTTTCGAAATCAGGTGGCGACCCCACACTTCGCCACCTGATTTTTCTGAAAAATTTCCAATATTGCTTAACCCCGATTCGAAGCTGTTTCCCCGTTGAAATTTTTGTTGTACATTCATATTCTTTAGCCCAGATGAAATCCTGAACACCACATTCAATACCACCTTTGTGTATCATTTTTCCTTGTATTTGTATTATTTTTTGTATTTTTTCGCCCAATTCGCGCTTGCCAATGGGGCCAGCCTGTGTTCTACGATCGGTATTTCTCTTGAAAGGCACAGTTCACCCTCAGAAATGATTTTTGAGATTTTCATGTAATTGTTCAGAAGACCCCCCCCTGTATAACACGTGCCAAGTGCAAGATATCAATTTCCCCAAATAAGCGAGATATGTATAAGCGACCACCACAGGCCCGACCCTCCTTTGCTCACCACCACGGGCCCGACCCCTTTCCTAATTTTCAAAGTCGATAGCGGCTAGATGGATGCATGATTTCCAACCGCGTCTACGTTCTTCGGTTTACCCCTGGTCTGTCTCCCATTCCTAGCACGCTCTCGTGAAGCGACAGCGATTCACGAGAAATACAAGCCTGAGACAACTCGTCCACCAAATTTTCGCACTCAAAATATGGGCATTTTCAAGGAGACATATCTCCGTTCATAGGGGGTCTAGAACGATTCCAGGGATATCATTGTGATCAGAGTGTGACCCTCTCCAAAACAAGGATGAGACATGAAAAATTATTCCCTGGGTGTCCTGTGCCTTTAAGGAACACATGTCCTTGTTAACCTGGATAACTCTCTTTGCTCGTGCTCCTCTCATAAATCAACCTTCACTATAGCTTTGCCGGAACATCAGTTAGTTCTCGAGGACTTCCTCTCAGATCACTGAGCGTTCTAAAATTGCCGAGGAATGTTTGTTGGCGACCTGCTGCTCACCAGCCAATCGGTCAATGCAGAGCTACAGATGGCCACTCAAGATTTTCGAGAAAGGCGGTCACTATGTAGCTCCTAAGTGGGGTCGCTTCATGACAACACCGTTTCTCATATGAAGACAGGGTAGAGCAGGTTCACTAGAAAAAATTGCTCATAGCCCGCCACTGCCTTCGATGATCCCCCTAACCCCCTCGCACGATCTTTGGAAGGTCGGTTGCACCTTCGCAGAACAACCCAGACGGAAGGCTTTTCTGCCTTATCCACAATGCTTCCAGGAGAATTCGCGGCTCTGAAAGTACGATACGGCGCTTCACCGGCTCATTGCCAACTTCAAGGGAGGATCGTCCGATCGCAGAGGCCGAGGATGATCCTTGCACTTCAAAGATTAGTAACCTCGTCCTAAAGAGTATACCTTTCCCTTCCAAGGTATTCATTCTCTATTTGAATTTGGAGCACAACTAGTAGATGTAGATTTCAGGTAAAAGTAGTTGTCCTAAATACGTCGAAAACTTGTCCTCAATAGGTCGAGAACCAAAAAGCTGTCCTGAATTCAAGGAGACGTGGTCGAGAACTCGAGAAATTTGTGTTTTTGTAGAGAAATGCTACAGAATTCAAAACATTTTCTCACCAACTGAAAAATTTGTTCTAATTTCGTCGAGAATTCTCAGAAAATTCTGGAAGGCTGCCCCAGAAACCAGCCCTACTTCTATTCAGCCGAATTCTCGGTTAACTTCGACAATTTTTCAATATTTGACAAGTTCTCGACCAGTATTGCACTTCGTCAACGAGCAGCGGCGTCCCAAAGACAATGGTCTGCCAAACCCTGACGTAATGTATGTAGGTTGCACCCTGATGTGAATGATCCACCTTTTCAGGTACTCATATCCTTGGCTGGTATTCTTAATTATACATGTGACGTCGTCAATTGCATTACATACATGTTCTTTGTATCTATCAGTTACAATGGCCTACATCCGGTGGACAGCACTAGATCGACTCGACGCGAAGTGGATCAACAACGGCGCTATTAGGTACAGATATAAAATCAGTCCGAAAGAGACTGTCCGCCCACGCGGTTGGCGTGTATATCAAGCGGCCGTGGCGAAGGCGTTCTGCGGACATTTGAATCAATTAGCAACACCATTAGACGGATAGTGAATGACATCCCAGAAAGCTGTTTGCAGCCGTGGGAAGGCTGGTCCGAAAAAATGCCTTCGCGGAAGTAGCTTGACACGCACCCAGGCGGACAGTCTTATTCGGCCAGTCTTTAAATTTACATGAGGGTAGGGGATAAATAAATAGGCAAAGAAAGTCGCGGGCGAGCTGCGTTTTCCGGGGAAACTCGTCTATTCGCCAATCGATTTTTACACAGTTTTCAGGCTAATCCGAAAACTTGGTTTCATTTTTAAGAAAACACTTCAGCCTCATGAAGTCTTAAGCATCGTGTACGGCACTTTCTACCCTTCTACAGAGAATCTAGAGAGGCTATTATTTCTCTTGCACTTTCTGAGATATAGTACTACTACCTTCCTTCGAGAGCACTTCCTGATACGGATGCGAGGTTTCCTACTGCGGACATGCAGTCTTCACTACTCTATTACGGCACTTTTGACGAAAAAATGAGTAGCTCAATTGCACTAACGCGAGGACTGACCAAAAATGTAGGGTTCTGCACAAAGGGAACGCTTGATGCAAACAGAAGACCCACTATCTGCTTTTTAAGAGATTTTTTTGTACTCTGATCAAGAATCCAAAGTTGACATGTCGATTTTTCTGAGATTTCGGCTAATTTGGCCTCTAGCTTCTCACTGAGTAGATTCTGCTGTCCCAACGCGACTTTTAACGATTTCTAGAGGTCGGATGCGTCATTATACCCCGGGTAGGAGGGCGAATCAGGGTATAATCTTCCACATTCCATAGGAAAGTGCAGATGATTATACCCTGCAGCGCCCTTATACCCGGGGTGTAATCGCTGGAGAATCCGGCCTCAGAATGTTACTATAAAATTGCCGCAAAACTAGTCTACAGGAGTTATTTTGACTGCTTACCACGAATCTGTGGCCTGCTTAAAGATTTTTCTTGCATTACAGCATGTTACGGTGGGTGTACGGTAGTTTGTTCGAAGTCTCAGGTTTGGCTTAAAGTTTCCCTGTGGGTGTCATTTGGGGCGCTGAACTCTAATTTGAGGTTTATTTGTCTATTTTCGAAATAATAGGGTGGTACGCTCCGCCATTTAGGTCATTGTGCCTACCGTGATGTACAATAGCTAGCGACAAACGGACACCAGATTCACGTTCAACGCCCTAAATGATCTCCAGTTGGACGTTTGGGCCCACATCCGAAAAATCCGAACGCTCTGAAAGTTCCCCGATAGGCAAACTCTGAGGAATTCCTAGTGAACTTTCGACTTGAATTATCACCAGCAGCGAAGCGGCGGGTCACTCGTGATGGAGGTGTTCCGACGAAGAAGCAACCTCTTCCTAATGTAATAATCGAAATCGAAAGCTAACTGGAAATGCACCATAGCTTACCCTAACCTGACGCGAAATAATCAGAGCGCTTTTGTGGAACCTCTCCAGAGGAGGGCATTTAGGAACTTCCAAGCCCGGATCAATTGTTGTCACTGCCACACACCTAAACGAAGCAGACATGGTCATCCAAATCGTCAAGGTGTAGGTAAAACAGCCCTTAGTATGAATAGCTCAGATTCTAAAGCTCACAAAAGTCCACCCACAGGGTTTCCTTATAAATACGTGATTCATGCGTTGTTTTTCAGGCACATTTTCTTCTTCCTCGCATTCTCGGTCACCTTCATATCAATACCCACTTTAATGGTACACAAGATCATTTCCGTTAACGCTGTTCTCGGAACAAATGACACTCAGGTAACTCACCATTCAATAACGACTATCAATTCCTGAAAGTTTAGGTTCCTGGCAAAAGTAAAGATTTGGCATGGTCACAAAAATATACTCAGTTAAAAAGGGAAGATGAAGAAAAATGAAAAAAAGGTTTTGAAATATTCCTGAGAACGATTTGGCGTAGAATAATTTGTTTTTCGGGAAATGAAGTGAAATAGTTGAAAGTATGATTTGGCAGTCGAGTTTGAACCAACTATTGATAAGAGTTGTGCAAAACGAGAGATCGCCTTGTCTGTGCTTATCCGTAGGACATATCAAAGCGAAATCACGCGTGTTGATTTTGCTTCACCTAATACGTGAAGACCGCCGCAATACAGCTCCCGAAAAGTTTCGATGCTTCCCATTTCACGCGTGATTTCGCTTTGATATGTTCTACGGATAAGCACAGACAAGGCGATCTCTCGTTCTGCACAACTCTTATCAATAGTTGGTTCAAACTCGACTGCCAAATCATACTTTCAACTATTTCACTTCATTTCCCGAAAAACAAATTATTCTACGCCAAATCGTTCTCAGGAATATTTCAAAACCTTTTTTTCATTTTTCTTCATCTTCCCTTTTTAACTGAGTATATTTTTGTGACCATGCCAAATCTTTACTTTTGCCAGGAATCTAAACTTTCAGGAATTTCATTTATTTTTCCTAAAGGTTTCCTTTCTAACATGATTTATGCCTGGTGGTGTTAGATGAAAGTAAACCCACTGATGTCCTGCCCCCCCCCCCTCCTTTGACGTCCTGCGCACTCCAACTGATAGCCTGCGCACTTTCTATGACGCCCTGCACACGCCCACTGATGTCCTACACACTTTCTATAAGGTGCTGCACACTCCCACTATAGTCCTGCACACTTTCACTGATGTCCTGCACACCTTCTATGACATCCTGCACACTCCCACTAATGTCCTGCGCACATTCTGTTACATCTTGCACACTCCCACTGATGTCCTGCACACTTTCTACGGCGTTCTGCGCACACCCATTTGGGTACGGCACTTTCTACGGCATCCGGCGCACTTTCATTTGGATCCCACACACTTTCTAGGGCGTTCTGCGCACACCCATTTGGGTCCCGCACACTTTCTACGGCGTTCTTCGCACACCCATTTGGGTCCCGCACACTTTCTACGGCGTCCGACGCACTCCCACTTGGGTCCCGCACACTTTCTACGGCGTTCTGCGCCCACCCATTTGGGTCCCCCACACTCTCTACGGCGTCCGACGCATTCCCACGTGGGTCCCGCACACTTTCTACGACGTCCGACGCACTCTCGTTTGGGTCCCGCACACTTTCTGCGGCGTCCGGCTCACTCTCATTTGGGTCCCACACACTTTCTAGGGCGTTCTGCGCACACCCATCTGGGTCACGCACACTTTCTACGGCGTTCTTCGCACACCCATTTGGGTCCCGCACACTCTCTACGGCGTCCGGCGCACTCCCACTTGGGTCCCGCACACTTTCTACGACGTTCTGCGCACTCTCGTTTGGGTCTCACGCACTTTCTACGGCGTCCGGCTCACTCTCATTTGGGTCCCACACACTTTCTAGGGCGTTCTGCGCACACCCATTTGGGTCCCGCACACTCTCTACGGCGTCCGGCGCACTCCCACTTGGGTCCCGCACACTTTCTACGGCGTTTTGCGCCCACCCATTTGGGTCCCGCACACTTTCTACGGCGTCCGGCTCACTCTCATTTGGGTCCCACACACTTTCTAAGGCGTTCTGCGCACACCCATTTGGGTCCCGCACACTTTCTACGGCGTTCTGCGCGCACCCATTTGGGTCCCGCACACTCTCTACGGCGTCCGGCGCACTCCCTCTTGGGTCCCGCACACTTTCTACGGCGTTCTGCGCCCACCCATTTGGGTCCCGCACACTTTCTACGGCGTCCGGCGCTCTCCCACGTGGGTCCCGCACACTTTCTACGGCGTCCGGCGCACTCTCATTTGGGTCCTGCACACTTTCTACGGCGTCCGGCGCACTCTCATTTGGGTCCCACACACTTTCTAGTGCGTTCTGCGCACACCCATCTGGGTCCCGCACACTTTCTACGGCGTTCTTCGCACACCCATTTGGGTCCCGCACACTCTCTACGGCGTCCGGCGCACTCCCACTTGGGTCCCGCACACTTTCTACGGCGTTCTGCGCACTCTCGTTTGGGTCCCGCGCACTTTCTACGGCGTCCGGCTCACTCTCATTTGGGTCCCACACACTTTCTAGGGCGTTCTGCGCACACCCGTTTGGGTCCCGCACACTCTCTACGGCGTCCGGCGCACTCCCACTTGGGTCCCGCACACTTTTTTACGGCGTTTTGCGCCCACCCATTTGGGTCCCGCACACTTTCTACGGCGTCCGGCTCACTCTCATTTGGGTCCCACACACTTTCTAAGGCGTTCTGCGCACACCCATTTGGGTCCCGCACACTTTCTACGGCGTTCTGCGCGCACCCATTTGGGTCCCGCACACTCTCTACGGCATCCGGCGCACTCCCTCTTGGGTCCCGCACACTTTCTACGGCGTTCTGCGCCCACCCATTTGGGTCCCGCACACTTTCTACGGCGTCCGGCGCTCTCCCACGTGGGTCCCGCACACTTTCTACGGCGTCCGGCGCACTCTCATTTGGGTCCTGCACACTTTCTACGGCGTCCGGCGCACTCTCATTTGGGTCCCGCATATTTTCTACGGCGTCCGGCGCACTCTCATTTGGGTCCTACACACTTTCTAGGGCGTTCTGCGCACACCCATTTGGGTCCCACACACTTTCTAGGGCGTCCGGCGCACTCCCACTTGGGTCCCGCACACTTTCTACGGCGTTCTGCGCCCACCCATTTGGGTCCCGCACACTTTCTACGGCGTCCGGCGCATTCCCACGTGGGTCCCGCACACTTTCTACGACGTCCGACGCACTCTCGTTTGGGTCCCGCACAATTTCTACGGCGTCCGGCGCACTCCCACTTGGGTCCCGCACTTTCTACGGCGTTCTGCGCACACCCATTTGGGTCCCCACACTTTCTACGGCGTTCTGCGCACACCCATTTGGGTCCCGCACACTTTCTACGGCGTCCGGCGCACTCCTAATTTGGTCACACAGATGTTCTACGACGTCTTTCGCACTCCTGCTGGGGTCCCGCACAGTATCTACGGCGTTCTGTGGCGCACTTCTGAGTCACACCGTGCGGCGTTTCAAAAAGTACTTCCGAGATCCCGCCGTATTGATTGAAGCGTTGCCCCGTCAAATCCTGAGCAAAAGCCTATCAGTAACGGTGTTAATTTCACTAGTTCATTTTCACGAATAAGCAAACGTCGGTTGGTTTTTAATAACATGTTAACGTGTTTTTGTCTTTCTTTACCCTCAATTTTGAGGTTCCGCAAAAATTGAGCTACCAACTTCAAAATTTGACAGGTAGCTAGGTGCAAACAAAACCAGCTTCCTGGCCAAAAATGAGCTCTCTAGCTCAACGATAAGTGTTCCAACAAGATCGTGAACGCCAACTGAAAAAAAGGAGATGAACATTTTTTCGACCAAAATGACGTGGTTTTGACACTTTTTCTCGAATCTCAGGTAACCAATCCGGACCATTTTTGAACAGTTATTCACCTTTCTAAAGTGTATTAAATGCAAAAAGAACGGTCTTCCCATTGTTTACTCTGGACCCTGATACTGAGATCAGGGGGTTGCGCGATGGCGAATCAAAGCCAAATCTGGTGAGCGCTTCGCGCTCACCACAATTCCGAAGTACACCTACTGGCCTTTCCACACTCCCACTGCAGGTTTTTTATATGTTTTGCAAATTTCTCAACGTTATATGCTAAGGTTAGCCGCTAAAGAAAGCTATTAGGGTATTTGGATAAAAATTCGAATTTCGATAATGATTTCAAAGTTTCTTACAAAAGAAGTATCAACATTTCATTTCATGATATATTCTCCGCAAATACATAACATCGGTATGGATCCTGAAGAGACATTGCGTTCCTCATTGGAGGTTGGCGCAATCTCGGTGCACATATGTCATAGTATATGGCACCGAGTTTGCGCCAGCCTTCAACAGTGAACGCGAAGTCTCTTCAGGATCCATGCCGGCACCAATAACTCATCGCCACTGACCTCGATCATTTTCTGGTGGACTCATCGAAAGAAGTCCATCGTTCATCCAAGAAAACAATCGAATAAAATGGCTTTTTCGATTCGATTGCTATCTTGGAAGAACAGCCAGAGATTTTGAACCCTAGAAGAAAAATCCCTAGATGTATACCGGCGGATTGATATTGTCCCGAAGCGGTGTGGATTCTGTGGTCATGCGTACACGCGAAATTGCAGGCCAGATAATGTAGCACTTCCAATTTGTAATTGTACAGATGTTTTCCTCCCAGAACGTAGAAGTATTGAAGGAGACGTCTAATTCTAGTACTCTGCTCATTGTGAGTCTCTTTATGCTATTTCTATCGTGTTTGAGCAAACTTAACGCAGACAATAGTCAGCTGGTGGGAGCTATTTTCCGCGACAAGTTTTCCAAGCGGGTAGTACCCCTCCCACCCACGATACCGAGCGGCTGCGTGCATAAATGCTCTGTAGGTGCGGCTTCCCTCTGCGTTTTCCCCGTGCAAATATTCCTGTTGGGATGCCACAACACAAGTGAGATGCCCAATTGTGGCAATCGTTATGTCATTTACGCAGCCGGTTGCCGGTTCATAACCAGGGCCTTATGTGGTCTGCAGAGTTGCACTGACCGGCGACTGGTCGCCGAGCGTCATCCTTGACGCGGCGACAAAATGTTTCCGAACATTATAGGCCTATGCATTGTCTGGCCGCAAAAGAAGCGCCGCAATTATGAAGGATTGAGAACGGTTACGCAGCTTCGTGTCTACCCTTTATTCTCCATCATTGCGGCGCGACTTTTGACGCCACACTATGCAGAGGCCTTATCGTTGCCGTGTCGGTTGCCTCACGCTGGCAGTGATGCAGGGCCGTCGCAGCGTCAAAACACTGCGGTGCCCCCTCGTCGCTGAATGTAATCGATATTGCATCACCCACCGCTGTTCGTCGCTGCGAGCGACGCCGCCATTTCAACTTTGCAGATCCCTTTAAGGCACAGTACACCCTCAGAAAGGAATTTTGAGATTTTTGTGTTATTGTGCAGTGTACCCCTCCTATATAACACGTGTAAAGTGCGAAATTTGAAATCCTCCAAATAAGTGGGATAAAAGCAACCACCACCAGTCCGACCTCATTCGCTCACAACCACGGGCCACGACCCCTGACAGATTTAAGAACTCGATAGCGGCTAGATGGATGTATGAATTCTCAATAAGTAGTTGTTCTTCAGTCCATTGCCGGTCTATCTCCTCGTCCTGTTTTGCTATCATGCAGCGATTGCGAATGAGGAGAAATACAGGCCTGAGACAACTCGTCCACCAAATTTTTGCCCTAGAAAAGCAGGCATTTTCAAGGAGACCTATCTCCGTTCAGCAGAAAGTGGCTCTCTCCAAGATAAGCATGAAATCTAAAAATAGTTTTTTTTGGTGTCCTGTGCCTTTGAAGCGGTGCGCGAACCCGTGTTCGCGTCACTCAGCTGATGTATCACCAATTTTTCATGACGATTTTCTTTTCGAATCCACTGAAGGTTTTTGACTATGTTCCAGGTGGAACATTTGATAGCCAAACCATGTCTTCGAGTGGACTGAGTTGGACCTGCACGGCAGCCATCAGTAAAGCGGCGTTTAAAGCTTGTGATCTCCTTTCATGTTTTTCGCATTGACAAAGTTTTATCGCCATTCTTGAATCATTGAAACCAGCGAAATCAATGGCTACGCAGAAGTACAAACCCTCCAAGCGCTGCACAAAGTACTCAGTGCCAAACGGTCGCATTTTTACTTCATTGGAAGTCGTACAACATGCGTGCTCGCACGATGCTTTCTTTTGTCCATTAGGGTCTATAGCAATTTTTTGACTGGAAATGTCGCAACATCAATAAGAAGGAACAGCGCATGAGCGCATCTAGTCTGGGGTTGATTAGCACCACAGGCTCGCGAATTTTTCTGTGACGGCGACTGTAAAATTCGCTTTTCCATCCAAACACCCTCACAGAAACAGTCGGTAAGACCTCAGAAATAAGGACAGCAAGTATATTCGACCAGTCATCATTCTGCTGTAACACTGCAACCTTTCTAGTACGAAGACCTCTACACCGTGCAGCTCGATGAGATCGACTTCAATGGGTGCACCTTATTCAGAGCGAACTTATGGATAACAGGGATTTTCTTCAAGGTAACCGTAAGCAACAAGATTTTGCCTTATTGCTCCAAGTTCAATCGATTCCAACAAGAGCAATTTGTATGCTTCTAGTTACCTCCTAAGTTATTGAAGCCATCGTACGCGCAAATGAACGCGTTCTAGTTTTTCATGTTTTGCACAAGCAAATTTCGGACTCAACTTCGAATCGTAATTTCGGTCGATCCGATCGTAATCTTCGATTTCAAGTCGGATCGAACTACGGATTAATATAAGAACATGTGCTTTGACAATAGCAAATCTTTCTTAGCAGTTTGATCTAACTAATCTTTCCTCTCAGCAACCCGGCAGAAGCGCTAAAAAAATTATCATTATTCCGCCCTTCATTATCAGAATGCAGAAATAAGCCACAAGTTTTCGGTTTTCAGGCCGTGCCATGCGCGCTGCTGTTGTGGTTCACAATTGCCTTAATTTGGAAATTATGCGAGATGAGTGAGAAAAGGAAGCAACTCAGGGGAGACAACAACAACATCAACAACAATAATAATCGGTAAATTATATAATAATGACTGAGGGCTAAAAACAATTTTCATCCTCACTCCCAGTGTGAGAAGAAAATGGGCAATTAAAAATGTGCCATTTTCAGGAAAAATGCGCAAATAAGCATCGACAAGACGACGCTTATGCTCATCATTATGCTAGTGGTGTTTCTGTGCACTGAGCTTCCACAAGGTCAGTAGTAAGCATTTTTCGAAATTTGTTCGTCGTATTCAAAATTTCTTTATGAACTCGAAATCGTCCTCAGCCCAACCCTAGCCTAAATCTAAAGGGATTTATGAAAATTCAGTTTAAACTACAGTACTGGTAAAAACTAGGAACATTTGCCAAACTTGGCTAAAAACGTCCGATGCTTGCAACATCCCTGGCTTTTTTGGATTGGATTCTAAAAACACTGCAACATTCACAGCTCAAACATTTACCTAATAGTGTGCTTTCTGAGACAAAGTTTCAGAAAATCGCTTTGTTCTGAAGGAAATTGTTTACACGATTGCTTCTCAGAAATGTGGCGCGCGGCGAAACTTAAGGCAGAAATTGTATAAGTAGTGAAAGAGCAACCTCTACGCTTCCTCCATGAATAAGATGCAGGTGTTAAATGATGGATATCGAAAAATCGACCTGCGAAAATCTCGAGATTGCCCTACTTGCACCTAGATCACGAAGAAAACACAGAGACTGCTCTTCTATTATTTATAAAATCATTACTCAATGTTTCGCCGCACCTTGCCGCCCGCGACGTTTTGAGAAACAATCGCAAAAACGATTTCCCTCAAAAGCAAAGCGACTTTAGAGAACATCCCACAAAGCACACCATTTTGCAGACATTTGAGCTGTAAATGTGACGGCATCTTCGAAATTCAAAAAAAGTCGTCGTTTAGAAAAGTTACAAGCATCGATCGTCTTTTTTTTGCCATTTCTGGCAAATGCTCCCCGTTTTTACAAAACTGAGCGCTGGTATTGTACGTATGGACTATCGTTCTCGGAGCCCAACTCTTGTCCACAATTGCGGACTACGTCTGTTGCATCATGCGACACGTGATAATCGTGCCAGGGCCAAGTGGTCCCAGCACGATCATCATGTGTCGCATGATGAAACAGCCACAGTCTGCAAATGCGGACCGGATCTTGGCCCCGATGAACGACAGTACTGTGTTCCCACTGTCCTTCCGTCTATCCTGTTTGTTCATTTTTTCAAATACTTTTATTGTATTGTATATATTTATTTACTTATTAGTAAACTTTTTTTCAGGCCTAATCGCAGTATTATCTGCGATATATCCAACTCACATTCACACGATGGTATATCTGAATGTAGGCGAGTTGCTCGATCTGTTGTCACTGGTGAACTGTCTCACATCGTTCGTGCTCTACTGCTGCATGTCTAGCACCTATCGAGCCACCGTACGAGCTCTCTTAATGCCAAACAGGAAAAGCAGTGTTCAGAAAAACACACTAGCAGCTCAATCGTTGAAACTGTTGATGTCCTGATCGTCTTTAAACCAAATATTCTCAATATTAATGTATGTATTTTTTTGTCTTGAACATGTGTTAGGCCATGTTATATGTGTTGCAACGATCACTGATCTCACATCCTCGGAATCGAATTCACTAATCTTTTCTCATGGTTTCAAACGGGCATACTTGTGCACATGCACAGAAAATGTATACTATTGTTGAAGTCATCGTCCACAGGAAATCAAGGTCCATATTCGTTCCTCAGCTAAGAGCTTTCCTTGACTTTGACGCATCAAAAGTACATACGTCGCTCTGGGCCAAATGAGGACGTGGACAGCGCAACTCCGCCCACTTTGGTCTCAAACCTTCCCTGCTTTCAATCGTTAAGGTGAGTGTTAATGGTTAGAGATCCTTTTCAATGTATGGCCTCCAATGCACCAATGAATATTTTTTCCCGAACTTTTTGTGAATAATTCATACAGGAATCAAAAAATCTCAGAGACCGTAAACCACGCCCATTTTGATATCAAACTTTCCCCGTTTCAAACGTGAAGGTCAATCCTTGTGATTGGATGCTCACTCCCATTCACACCCTCTAATCTACCACTGAACACCTCTTTTTCGATTCTTTTTTTTTCATATTTTCGAGGATTCACAGAGAAACCGTAAACCACGCCCATTTCGATCTCTAACATTCCCTCCCTTCAGAGAAGGAGGCGACTTACCAATGGTTGAACGTCCTTTTCCCTTCACACCCTGCATTCCCAGACTTTTCGTCAAGAATTCATAGAGTAACCGCTAGCCCCGCCCAATCTAGTCTCAAATTTGCTATATTTTCAATCACGTCAGCGAATGTTTATGGTCAGACGTCGACTTCCATTTACGGCCAACAGTTCAAAACCTTTTTCCCGCACTTTAATCATGAATTCATAGAGAAACCATTGGAGCCCGCCCCTTTTTGACTGTGCCTTCTCCCTGCTTTCGTCTAAGAGGACACGAATCTCTCGAAATTTCCCATCGGACGATGCCTTTAATTCATAAGGCCTACGTATAAATCGAGTCTTTGTACTAAACGTGTACTTTTCGTTAACTTCGTCATGATCTCATTTTTGTGAATCTTCAGTGTTTCACATCCCGTCTAATAAATAATTTTTAATTAATCTGTAAAAAACAATGATTATTACAAATTAGAAGTACAGAAGAGGATTTGAAATGCCTTAAAAACAGTTTAACAGAAATATTGCAGTTCTACGAATTTTATGGCGTTCTACATGACGTTTAACTGAGAAATTTTAGTTGACAGACAATAAATCTCACCATCTGAAGCGATTTTCATATAAGAATGTCCGAGTCGTAGCTGGTCGATCAGTCCGGCTCAATCGATATGTATCTATGAAGCATGAAAGGGAAACCACCGGCTACTTTTCGACCAACTATGGTGAGTGCCTAACCACCATTATTATACTGATGGTAGCCACACAAATAATTGCAAAGAACCCTGTAAAATCACACCCAAATTAAAGTCGAAGATCAAATCTGATAAATGTTGGGTTAAGAGGATCTCAAAGAAAATTATATCAACACTCGTTTATAACGGAGTGTACGAACTCATGGTCCGCCAGTGGTCCTCTTCTGGCCCTCCAGTACGGTAATCGACGCGTTCTCGGTCGACACCGGTATGCATCAGCGACCCTGTAAGCGCTCAATACCTCACTGCTACCACTCAGAACTCACCAGCTGGGCGGCGGAGAGGCGTGTTGGGTGAGTGGTTTGCGGTAATGACGTATGGACCGCTTACGAAATCACCGATGCTTCCGGGGTCGGCCGAGGACGCCTCCATCACCGGAAGTAGGGGACCAGCGGCGAGCCATTGGCTTCTGCACTCCATTATGAACAGAGCACAAACATCTGGGAATCACCAGCACCTATGTAGACAAAGCTACCCGAGCCACGTAACAAAAACAAGGTAACACCACATACCGATCAAACGCACCGGTCAACGTTAGGAAGCTCAGATCAAGTATGGTAAGGTCTTATCCGCGTCCGTTCTCACGACGGACCCATCCGAGCACAGCGCTCATCCGGATGTCGTGTGGGATGGAGACCGTTTGCCTGCTGCTCGCTTTCCAAAGCTGCTCGGTCTTGTGCTCGATCCGTCACTCAAGTTTCATAAGAATACCGAGCAGAAGCAGGCAGTCGTTAAAGCTAAGCTCAACGTTCTCAGGGCCCTGGGCGGCACTTCGTGGGGTAGCAGCAAGGAGACTATACTCACAACGTATAAGGCAATTCTGCAGCCCGCCCTGGAGTACGCCGCACCGGTTTGGCAGCATCTCGTCTCAGAATCCTCCTGGACAAAGATGCAACGAGTACAAAATGCTACTCTCCGTATCGCCACCGGATGTGCAAGGGTTCCCCAATCGAGCACCTGCATGCTGAGACCCGTCTATTACCAGTGAAGGAGCACTGTCAGCTCCAGGCCCAGCAATTCCGCATTAACATTATAAAACAACCAAATCACCCGTCGTGGAGAGTGCTAAACCCCGTGAGAGAGAGAAGTATAAGAAAGCCATTCGCCGATGCTCCAAACAAAGTCAATTTGCAAAGATGGCACGACTCACAGCAAGAACGACTCCGTCTTTTGCGCGAGGAGCAAACGCCAAGTTCGTACGGTGTCATCTTGTGAAGGTGGCCATAAATCCTATACTAGGAGATATACCGCCCCCCGTCTGCACCTCAGAGTCTCAACTCGGAAGAAGGGCGAGATGCACGCTCGCATCATTACGCTGTGGTCACTCTACAATACTAATGTCTTATGTCAGCAAGATTGACAGCAGCAAATCTGATGTGTGCCCGGACTGCGGTATCGTCGGCCATGATACCGCACATTTATTCAACTGTCCGGAGAGACCTACCACGCTGACACCAATGGACCTATGGACGAATCCACTACTGGTCGCCCAGTTCCTCCGCCTATGACAAAACCCTCTATGTGGCTGCAAAGAAGAAGAAGAAGAAGTCTTATCCGCCGAACTTTATCAGTTCAATTGCCGAAATATTGACTTCAATGACCACTCGCAGGAAGTATTTATGGCGGTAAACGCATCTGTAAAAACGACTCGTATTGTTAGTATCTCTTGTGGCTCCATGGTAAAAATGCGCAATATCCTGCCCCGAGCTGCAGGTTCCAAGAAATTACAAGCTTGAACGGTCGTTTTTTTGCTTTTTTGTACCTTCCAGAACGCGTATTACTCTTCGGAAAATCCGGAAACGGACCTCATACTAGTGTTCAGCGCGCAAAACTACCCGCCTGAGCAAGGTTTGAGTGATTGCACATTTTCCCAAATTTGTACAGCTTGATAGCGTTCTGGACTCTTGCGCATTTTCGTTTGGGCGTTTATTTACACCACTTACCGCGCTCTGGGAGCGTTTTAGAAAAATGTTCCAGATTTGACTAAAATCCTCCTAGGTGGGTTATTTGGGGCGCCGATCATGAAACTGGGGTTTCCCTGTCGAATTTCCAAAGTTTTCGACTAAATTCGTTTAGAGCCTCAAATCGGAGGAAAATTTGAGGGCAAAATGTGACTTTTGACGATTTCCACAACATTACGATAGAAATGGCTCGAAATGTTCTTCTATGTGTAATTTAGAGTGCTAAACACGAAACTGGAGTCCGTTTATCGAACTTTGGCCGATTGCGGTAGATTACGGTGGGTATACGGTAGTTTGGTCAAAGTCTCATATTTGACTCAGAATTTATATACGGGGGTTATTCGGGGTGATGAGTACGAATTTAACGTCCGTTTGCCGATTTTCAAAATACTAAGGTAGGTTTTGGCCCCAAATTGCATGGCACCTATCGTAACCTACAGTAAGCCTCAGAATTTCGACAAAAGGACTTGAGATTCGTGTTCGCCACTCTAGACTACCCCTACATACAAGTTTTGAGCAGAATCCGAGAAAACTTTTCGAAACTCAAAAAAGTGCTTAATGGAACGTACCCTTGCCCTTTGGCAAAACTTGAAAAACGTTTATAACTTCTTGGAACCTGCAGCTCAGAGCGGGATACTTTACAGTTTTACTATTGAGCCACAAGAAATACTAACAATAGCAGTCGCATCCGCAGATGCGATTACGACTGAAAACACTTCCCCTGTCAATGGGAAATAACGGGCGAGCCATGAACGCTCGCTGTCTCTAAGGGCCGATCGCTGCTGTATACCGGAAATAACGCGGTCAATGAAGGACTTTCCTGAACGATACGAACTCATTATTCAAGAAAAAAGAGCAATCATAGCAGCCTCAATTGGATCAAAGATGGCGAAAAACCGGGTCGATGTCAGTAGACACTCAGAACGGCGCACGAATAGCGGGCAAACACAAGTCAAAATTTCAATCAATCTGGAAACAGCCCGGCTAAGTCTTCACGCTGGGCCTGACACCAGGCCAGTGGCGGTCGGATAGCATGGTAGATGCTTTTGACTCGCCAGTAGCCAGCAGTTCGCTCTGCATTGCTATCTGCGATGCACAAAAACAATTAGATGCTTCCTAGCAGGGTCCAGAGGGGTTGTGTCGCGACAATACGGGTAGTGGTGGTGCAGGGGGTAAGGATTCCTGACAACCACTTGAGTTAAGTGGCTGTTAACCCCATATTGGGGATCGCACCACCCGAAGTCAACAACACCGAGATGGAACTCGGTAGGCGGGCTAGATGTTCCCTTGCCTCGCTGCGCAGAAGAAATAAAAAAGAGAGAATTCCTGTCCAGAAATGACGATTTTGAGGAAAATGATAACGAATTAGTGGTAAAACTACAAAAAATGAGAGGTTATTCGTGGAAATTTTCAGAAGCTTCTGTAGCCCCCCCCCATGTTTGACAAAGCGGTCCGCTCTACCCGGATCGATATTGCTAACTAATAAACACGTCTGACTAAGGAAAAGAAGTCGACCAGTGTGTTAGAAAGGTTTGTGATTAACACCAAATGAGTGATGTTTCTCTAAACCAACGCTTAATTCGAGAAACAACACGCAACTTCAAAAAAAAACTAATCAGATCAATGAAGGCTAAGATTCACAGTACCTGAACGCCACATTCATACAAAGCTTCTAGAAGCCCTAAGGCCTAAATATAGCAGTTTGACCACTCTCCATAAGAACTCTTGCGTCGAGCTTCTATTGACGACTCGCTGCCCGTCGCCGCCTTCGCCGTCGCAGTCCCTCAATCCAACTCCTGCATAAACCGAAGACTTATTTCCTGCTAATTGACCTTTTTTAGGATTCATTTTCAAGTAAGGATGTATTTGGATGAAAGTCTCTCACGTATATTTTTGCAACAATATTATTAGCAAGAACTATTGCACTGTTTGAGAAACCATAGAAGATAAAGCAACTTTTCTTTATTTGACCTCCACTATCTGTTTTCAATTTTTGTTTCGACGATCTTAACATTACCAACATTGATAGGCCCCTAACTTATTAGGTACTGCTTTAAACTTCCAGTGGCGATTTGGAAAACCATGTTGTCGTTGCTGTAGGTCCGTGACAGTAGAAAAATGACCCGTGCTCGAAATTCCCTAAATGGCTACCGGGATTTCAAAAAATGACTTATTCATTGCTTCACAGAAAGGTAAGGGTCTGCGGAGTTGCAGCGACCGTCGAGTCGTCTCCGAGCGTCAGCCTTGACGCGGCAACAGAAATATTTCCAAACATTATCGTCGGGGCGTAGGTTGTCGCTCGCTGGCAGTGACGCAGGGCCGTCGCGGCGTCAAAACACTGCGATGTTCCCTGTCGCCCTTCACGCCGCGGCGATCGCTCCCGTCGAAAATGTAATCGATTGTGCATCACACAACGCGGCTCCTCGCTGCGACTAACGCCGCGAATTTAACTCTGCAGGCCCCTTAAAGACACAGTCCAACCTCAGAATCAATTTTTCGTTTTTCTGCCGATCTTGAAGAAAATTTCACGTTGATCACAATGGTGTCTCCAGCATAGCTCAAAACTCCCTACGAATGGAGTTACGGCTCCTCGAAAAATTCGATTTTGAAAAGCTTTAAGTTCTCGGACGAGTTGTCTCGAGCCTGCATTTTCTCGTTACTCGCAGCCATCCTTCTGTAGCAGGCCCCACAATATAAAGCCAGCCCGAAAACAAAAGGAAGAACACAGATTTTGAATAAAATCATTCGCACGTCTCTTCCCTACTGAGGTCGGAAACCTGCCAGTGGGCGTTGCCCATTTTTTTCTTTCAAAGGCGCGTCACCGACATTTTCCTAGCTTTTTATCGCTTATTCGACCGAATTGAGATTTCGCGCTTGGCAGGGTTGCTATGGGCGGCGGCCGGACCATAATATCAAAAATTACCTCTGAGGTTGGACTGTGCCTTTAATGCACAGTACACCTTCAGATACGAATTTTGAATTTGTCGGGTAATTGTGTAGAAGACCCCTCCTGTAAAACAGGTGCCAAATGCAAGATTTCAATTCCTCCATATAAGCGAGATATAGGGGACCACCACGGGCCCGAGCCCCTCCAGCCACCACCACAGGTCCGGACCCCTCTCCGAATTTCGATCTCATTAGCGGCTAGATGGATGTATGATTTTCAACCGAGGCGTCGTTCTTCACTCCCTTTCCAATCGATCTCCTCATCCAGTTTTGCTCTCGTTTCGTGACTGCCAGTCAAGAGGAATAGACAACTCGTCCAGCAAGTTTTTGTCCTCAAAATACAGGCATTTTCAAGGAGCCATATCTCCGTTCGTAGAGGGTGTTGGAAGATTTCAGAAATACCATTAAGATCAGAGTGTGACCCTCTTCAAGATAAGAATAAAACCCAAAAAAAAATTTCTGGGTGTACTGTGCCTTTAACGGTACCAATCAGGGAATTTTCGGGGTGTTCAGAAAATAATATTTTCGGATCCGGCTCAAAACTTTACATCGGGGGTTATTTAGGGCGCTGAACCTGAATCTGGGGTCTATCTGTCGCCAGACTTAGGGTTACTGTAGGATACGGTATGCATAATGCCTTCTAACACTTAATGAACCGCGTGTCCACACTGCGCACCCACGCCAAGAACTCGATTTTTTTCGTTCCAATACAAGAAAAACGGATTCCTTCTAATTGTTGCTTTTATATCCTTGATTAATACAATTTATATAGCTGGTATGCAGATAAAGAGCGCCATATATCTAATTTTACCATAGTCATTTACAACAAAAATCCAGTTTAAAAACTCACCAAATTGATTGGCCGTGCAGCGTGCGGTCTCTGGAAGACCATGTTCATGATAATTTTCGTTCCCGAGTTTTCCACTCAAAACAATGCGTTGGCCACCAAGGGATACCAAAATTACGAAGAAAGGGCGAGAAACGCACTGGAACGCCTTATTTCAGTTAGATCATTTCCTGGTCTGAACTATTTGTTCGGTTGTATGAACATGTTATCGGTGGTTGTCACCGGTGAAAAAATGGGGTTTATCGGGAATCGAAGAACATTTTTGGCAAAACAGTATTAGTTAGAGTCCAAAACAAGGAAATGAGCAACAGTAAGTGGAGAATTTTAAAGCACGGGTCCAAAATAGATTTCACTGTCACCACAAACAGTTTCAGTGAGAGTAACAAGGCGGGGTGATAGTAGAGCGTTCCGTGCCCTTCTGGGGCGTTTTTCTCGATTTCTTCGTGATTTCGGTTCTACCCGGGGCCAAAGAATCGATTTACCCACCAATCTCAAAATTAAAGATTATCGTTAACACTGCCTTTAAGTGTTAACTGGCGTAACTTACCTTAAAACTTCGAAAATCGAAAAATGAACCAAAATTTCGTGTTCAGCGCCTCAACTACCACCCACAGTGAAATTTTGAGTCAAATCCGAGCCTTTGACCGAGTTACCGTATACCCACAGTTACATACCGTAATCCAAGGAAAATCGATAAACCTACCACAAATTTGTGTTAGGTAGTCCAACCACCCCTATGTACAAGTTTTAAGACGATCCATTCTGAAGCTTCAGACCAGATAAGGCGGAATTTTTCAAATATTGACAAATGGGCCTCAGATTCGTAACTAGCGCTCAAAACAACCCCTGGAAACAAGTTTTAAGCTCAATCCGGAACAATTTTTTGGAACACCCTAAAATTGCCATTGGTGTATAAGGTAAGCTCTAATTAGGGACAGATGTAACAACTAGGTGATAATGACGGCCACCAATCCTAGTGAATTCACAATGGCAGATATGTAACACATCCGTAGGTGGCCGGCTGGAAGTCAACTGCCACAATCTTCCACTACATTCCGTTACTTCCTTCATCACAGCGCAGACGCAGAAGTAACAAAATCGAATTTAAAAAGGGGAATTTTTTTGTACCGCCAAAACAAGCAACTCACATGACGCAGCACCATAGCTGGCGCTTACGTTCGCGCTCACGAAATTTCTGATTGTACACTTCGGCGACCACATCGCCTGGCATCTGTGAGAACTGCATCCGCGACAAATCCTCCTCCTAAACAATAGAGAATTATATTCTGCGAAAAACGTTCATCTTGAAGATGGCTTATGAAGGAAGGTATACAGTATATAGGGATATGATTCTCTCCGCCTGTTAAAGAGAGTAGAGAGAAGAGAAAACAGTAGTGGATTCGAGACGCCGAGATGAAGTTTTGCGGAGGGTTTGCGGAGCCGTAAACCTGTCTAAAACCTCAAGTGTTGATGCCACAAACCTGCCGTGTCATAGCCTTACACGACCCGGCAAGTTAATGGGAGATTCACGGAAAATTCTCTCAGGGTCGTCTTTGGTTTCCTCAAGGGACCAAAGGTAAATGCGCTCTAACGACTATCTGATAGAATCGAACAAATGAGAACTTTTGAATATTAGGATAACCCGGAAAATTGACTTCTCCGAATACTCGATTAAACGAACTGATCGAACACTTGACTCTTCCGAATAAACGAGTTAATCGGATTCCGGCTTCTCCGAATAGTCGAATTATTTAAACAACTCGCACATTCGGCCGAATATGCGAATATTCAAATTAGAAGGACCAGCCGAACGCATGCGGAGAATAAAGCAATGTCAATGTACTTTCACAAAATGACATTTTACAATATAGCATGAAAAATATCTAATATTACGATCAAAACACGGCACTATTATTAGACCCTAAGTTCTGACCCCTCTCTTTCAGTACCTCGAAGTTCCTACCCCTTTCTCCCCAGCTTGATTCAGTTTTGATCACAGTTTATGGCCCGTTAACGTGCGCCCACACATTCTCCTTTTTAACCCCCAAATTTCAACAGTAGTTTTTTCGGTTCCCTCCTCAAAAAATAAACTCACGTAGCGCTTTTCCGCAATTTTTAGAGGTACACCCAGTACGGGCTATAGGGAGCGTAAAAAAATTTACCCTTGAAAGCAATTTCATGGTTGTTGGACCCAATAAAGTGTTTTAGAACGAAGTTCGCTGGGAAAAAAGTGTTTCTCTTGCAGCGAACGTTCGCGTAATCTCGTTGACTTGAATAGAATGAAATTAGCATTCATACAGAAAAACTATGTCAAGCATTTGCAGCGCAACTTCTTCTTATGCCCAATCTATGCGAGTTTGAAACTCAATCAGACTTCAAAGTTCCTTTCCTCCTTGACGCTGCAAATTCTCCTTGAAGTTTTTGAATCATGCTTGAATTTCACCCTTCAGGGTATTTCAGCTCCTTGCTGAAAATCGGCGGAATTTAGTTCAACTGCAATGAGTTGCCCTGCAAACCAAGGTAAGCTACGACCGAGGCTTCCTGATACCAACTTCGTTTTTAACTGAAATGGTGCATATAAAACTTATAGAGACGGCCCGCACATTTTTGGGACAACCTCGAACGAGGTCCCGGTCAATATACATCCTCAAAATAGTCTGGATAGGTATACAGTGCAACATCAAAAAAGAGCAATAGGGAAGAAAAAAAAAGCGGATGGACGGGCAAACAAGCCGTGAACACACGAGCGAGTACAACGGAGGCGCAGAGAAGTGCCAGCTTGTCGTCGTCCAAGAGGTAGCACCCCCGCACGCTCTCGTTCTTCCAGACCCTTCCCCTTTGCCCTCTGCGGCCAAACGACAATCAACCTTCGAAACGGTTAGCTTGGAAAAAATCCACGGCCACAGGTTTAATTATTGGAAGACTTCCAGTTGAGAGTGTCTGCCACACATGAATACGCTTCCGTTAAACCAGATTTGACAGGCTTTAACGGCGATTCTGGACTACAACGCTTCTGAACCTCCTACCGGCTGCGAACCACCCTCTTGGAAAGCGGATGCGCAGTCTACATACTGAGGAGATCCCACCACGCACATCTTTCCCGATTGCTATATAATTGGAAAATGCCGCCACTGGTGCACTTGCCGCACTCGCCGAAGTGCCTGCTCGAAGCATGATCGAGAGGTGAACCACACATCTTATTGTATAAAGACAAATCCACATAATTGCGAGAAACTCACCTTTATAGAAGCGAGCTTATCCACTAAAACGCTCATAGTTGAGCTATTAGGATCACAGTGTGAAACGGCACAAGTCACCTGAAAAAACCAGCTCGAATAGACGATTCTAGAAACTTTGTAACTGTCAGAGAAACTTTCTATCATGTCATTTTGTGACCACGAGACAAATGGTGGCCGGAAGTTCCGTACTACTACAGCTGAGCTGCTATTTAGTGGTGGCCGTTAGGTGACTATGCCTCAAAAAAGGCGGGGGGGGGGAGGGAAGGAGCGAAGGGCTGAGCACTCACTCTCCGGCTCTGACAATTGTCTCTTCTTCTCCCGTGCAAAGACTGGGTGACTACCAATCACTGCCCTTCACTCCTCCCCGTTTCCTCCCGCCTTTTTTGCGGCTTGGTCACCACAACCCACAACTATTCAACGATCACTGCTCCAAGCTACGCCTGAAAAGGTTATTCAAGTTGTTCATTACCAACACACCAGGTTTTTGTTCCATAAACATTGCGATGTAAAGTTAGCCGAAAATCGAAATCCTACAGTGATCTACCATAACCCTTCGGAAATCGTCAACAATATGCTAAGCTTGTTTGTACGAAAAGACTAACTCAAATGCTGAAAAGTTCGAAAACTTTCACGAGAAAACGTACCTGGAATAGTCGATCACGATCAAGAGTGTTCGCCGAACGAGCAACGAACTGCTCACATCTGGCTATTACTGGCTTCATTTCAAACCTTGACGCTACACGCAATATCAACGACACGTTCGACACTATAAAAAATGACAGAGAATATAGTCACTCCGATCCTAATTGCACAGTCCACCATTGCACTCGCCACGCTCGCACGCAGAATCATACGGGAAGTTCCGTCGTTTTTCGAATTTAGAGCGACATTACCCACCATCAACAATTTTTTTCCAAATTTTTTTGCGACCCCCCCTGAGGCACGATTTCTGTGCAGCTAAATTTTCAATCACTTCTAGAAGTTTCCATTTTTGATCCGATTATTTTTCAATCCCAGCGATTAATCAAGATATAGGAGGAAGACCCCGGGGCGCCCACATCAGGAAGCCACTCTGCCACGCCCCTTTCACAACCTCTCGAGCTCAATAGTCGGATGAGCGATGGTTTCCGATGAATAGCCCGTTCTTCCCTTCATTCTCGGCCTCATCCCTTTTCATCCATTTTTTTTGTCTAAGATATTGAGTGACCCCCTGATTCTCAAGGACAAGCGAGCTCTTTTTTTATCGGAAAACAAAGTGAGGTTGAAAAAGTTTTTACACGAAAAATCATTTTTTTATGAGCACTCCCTTTGCAAGAAACTCAATATTGTACCAGGGGTTGGCCCTGGCTCTCGGTCTTGTGTGAGAGAGTGTGCTTAGAAACTAGGTGAGTGTTGGGAATGCGGCACAGAAACTGGTCCACAAACCGTTTATTAACAAACAATAAAAAAATGGCGCTAGCCAGGGAACGAAGGAAGAGTCGACCAGAGAGCTCTCGTTGCCTCTTCAGAGGCCCTTTTATGGCCATTCCGTTGGCTCGCTGCCAGGTTCCTCATTGGTGGCCATTTCCCGGACGATCTCGGTCGCCCCGCCCCTCTACTGGTCATCGGAACACGGTGACCCACGGCCAATCCTTGCCATTGGTAACAACTCCCTCCTCCTGAAATCGGCGTCCCTGCCGAAGCTAGACAATTGTACCTTAACAAATATTTATAAACCATATGACATAACAAAACTACAACGACCTAGGTAAAACTTTTTTTACAACAAAAAACTAAAACACTCTTACAGTCTCTCATCGTGAAGATAACGTACTCACTATCGCGCACATGATTGTACCTCACTGTGCTGGTAATACGGGTGGTAGCGACCTCTCCCTGGGGAACTACTGGATCCGCCCTAGTCAGCGGCTCTCCTTTTTCCTTCGTGCTCGTCTTCT
The DNA here is from genome assembly GCA_029168955.1 of Aplectana chamaeleonis. Classification (NCBI taxonomy): domain Eukaryota; kingdom Metazoa; phylum Nematoda; class Chromadorea; order Rhabditida; family Cosmocercidae; genus Aplectana; species Aplectana chamaeleonis. Next base: position 221,555 of record JAPDOI010000153.1, read on the forward strand.
ATCATCGTAGGCGTCTTTACGGGATATGGTCTCCTCTCGGAAATCGAATAACTTCCCTCTGACGTACGGTTTCAGTTGTTTGTCCAAGGCCACCATGAACGCTCGTATAATGTTGGCGGCATAGCTTCCCTTTGGGGTGTCTCGATTCGTTGCTGCTAGCACTCCACACGGCTCCTCCATCGATGGCACTACCCCGAACATCGTGATGATGTTGCGCTTTAGAGTCGGCGAGGCTTCCCGCAGTACTTGCATCATATCGCGTGCGTCCTTTCTGTTCTTCTCCCATGCTACTTCTCCGCGTGGTCCACTATAGGCGATTATTTTGCATCCCCGTCTCACTGCCGTTGTCATAACCATTGACAACATCTGCCACTCTTCAGGCGGGAATTCCTTATCGGTAGTCGGCGTCACGAACACAAGGTTTCCCAAATCCTCAGCATTCCTGATCTCCGTAGTGGCTTCTCGTAGGTCTCGATACACAGCCACCTTCACTCCATCTCCAGTTTTGATTACTCTGCCATTTCCGCGGAATCCATTTGGTAACAAAACAAGGGTCGTGAGTTTTGGCCCTCCAACTTTAACATCATCCCAGGAGTGTTCTGTTGCATATGCAATGCTCGCATTCATCATGTCGTTGAGCTGTATCAAATCCATTTCATCCGATTGAACTGTTGTCATTGCTAATCTGTTTCCGTCGTGATGAAGTAGGGCGTTAAGTACGTGATCACAATTCTTTTTGAAGAAGCAGTACGCTTTTTGAACTGCAGATTTCGTTAGCAGGTTGTGCGACTTGTTCTTCATGAACAACCGTCGTTTGTCCACGTCCACTTCGTTCTCGTATGCGGCAATAAGCTTGGCTAGGGAGTAGACGGATGAAAACTTGATCGACCTAATAACTGCATCCTGTTCAAAAGGAACAACATCAGCAAATGTCATATCATGTATCACACCATTCAAGCCTTCTTCCTGCTGATCGTCGATGTTCTTGCTTGCCATCGGGCACGTGTAGAGCATTCCCAAAGCACTGTTGTCGGCAATTTCTGCGTTCTTCGCCGTCGTTGCTCTGTAAAACAGCTTAATATTATGGCCGCCACAGCATTTTCTTGGTTTTCTACCACGTTTCGCACGCTTGGATCTAGTCTGTGCAGGAATGTCACTGACTTCATGAGGTGAGTTTACGAGCATATAATTCTGCACCCTTATTGGTTCCTTAGATTCAAATAAACTCGTTACTAAGGTTGAGCTTTCGTTAACCTCTGGAACTTTGCATGGACCGCTCGAGTTATCTTTGAGCCTCGAATGTTCGGACGTTGTGTTTTCTCCAGGGAGCACCTGATGTACTCTGTCTCCCCCCTTCGGTATGTTGTTTATATTTACTTCATTCCACTTATCATGTTTTTTCTTCATTTTTCTCCCATATTTATCATTTAGGCCCTTGGTGCAATCACGAAAGAGGCAGTCATCAGATTTCGCCGTGGTTACTAACGCTACAGTTCGTGATTTGTGTTGTGGAATCAGTACTCCTTTCCTGACTACTGCTTGCGGAGTTCCCGAGTTGCCGTTCCGTGGTTCTACGCTATGCCTCGAAGCCAATATGATACCAAAATGTTCCAGTGCATTTGTCCCCAATATAACCATTTCTCCTGTGTCTTCGCCTATATAGAACGATACTCGCTTTGTTTCATTGTTCACAGTAATCGCTAATCTCACCGTGCCTAGAAAGTTCATTTTATTCCCTGATGCATTACGAACCCTTGTTTCGACGTTTGGAAGCATCTCAACATATTCGTCCAAGTTTACTCCCTCCCGGCGCGCTTCAGCAAACACTCCCAGTGGTATTATTGATGTTTCCGAGCCGGTATCTAGCAACGCCGTAACATTCTTCCCTATCATGCGCACTGTAGTTAGTGATTTGGGGCCGAAAAGTCCTCCATTACTCTCATATTCCCCATCTCTTGATGCGCTACCTACTAGTCTGTCTACAAAGCCTGAAAAAGCTCCGCCCTGCAATCGCTGCCTTACATCGTCGCTTTGAGAGGTACCATTACTTGCTTGCTGGTGCTCCCGTCGATTCTGACTCATCGATGTGGTGCGACTCAGACAATCTTTCGCCATATGTCCCCTTTCACCACATATAAAACACTGTATGGGTGGCCTTCCGTTAAAATTTCGTGACATATGCGTATTATCCAGGAGCGCATTTTGACCCTGCCTGCTACCTTGGTTTGGTCCACTTTCCATTCGCCATGAAAGCCGAGCATCTCTCTCATTAAGATCGGAAATTTGCGAAAAATTGCCTGTCGATACATTATTTTGAGGGGATAATCTCTGTTGTTCACTACCGTTTGATCGTTCTCTTGCTACGTTTCTATTACGCTCTAACCTAAGCGCCGCTGCCTTGACGTGCTCGTAAGCTCTCTCGCTGCTACTAGTCCCCGTTGCCTCAGACAATGAGTAACTACCCTGCCAATGAGCCAGCTGTGTGAAAAGGATTTCAGCTTTCTGCAGTGACACGACCCCCGGCGGTACATCTGGATACGCTTTATTAGCGACCTTTTCCAGAAATACACAAAAATCTCCCACGGTCTGGTCGGTTTTCATGGTCAGATTTCGGAGTTGCGCCATAGCTCTTATCCTCGCCGCGCTACCATCTTCCTGCAAGCGCTCCCTCATTGCTCCAACTACCTCATCAAAGGTTCCTCGTTTTATGTACGAGGGGATGGTCTCGAATACCACCAAAGCCTTTTTACGCAGAAAACTCTCAAAAAGCTGTATAAGGCTGCGGTCGTCCCACTGGGGCCTGCGATATCGAATATTGAATTCATTTAAAAACTTCCTAAAACTCCTGTCTTCGTTAGCGTAAAAGGGTTCGAGGGTGGGAAGCGCTGCTGTTCGCATATATTCTACTATAGCACTCTCCTGCGCAAGCATCTCAGCCCCGTAATTTTTGCTTGTGCCGATCTTATCGGTACCTGTGGCCAATGTATCCCTGACTCCGGTGCTTCTTCCGTCGAATCTTCGGTTTGGCTCGCGCGAGTAGCTGATGGGCGTCCCAGCTTGCGAAATCCGCGTGGTTGCTTCCTGAATTTCATTTGTACTTTTGGTACCCACGGACGCATATCGTTGCCATTTACCTCCATTGTTCATGCGCTGCTCTTGCGTCGTCGTAGAGGCTTTACCCAGGATCCTCCTTTGCTTCGTCAGTGACTGTATCTGAAATTCTTTTCTTCAATTTCATCTTTCAGCCTAGAACTCATTTCCCCAGAGCTTTCCATCTTTTCAATAATATCTTTCAATTTTCTCTCTATATCCTTCGGATTGCATCTCAGCTGTTCACAAACGCTTTCCAATATTTCTCTGTCTGCCATCTTTTCATCCAAACACAGCTCCAACTGACCAGTTGTGGTCAACTTAGCCACTTCCAAAATTTCCAGTACCCCTTCCTCAATTCTCTGGGTGTCTGCTGCTCCCGAATTCATGCCAGCGTGCTCCTGCCAAAAATCGCTCTATTGCACTTACAATAGTTTCTTTTGCAATCCTAATCTGCCTCTCAACTGTATCCACTACATCATTTCTGATTGGGTCAGTTGTGGTGAAAGTCTTGCTCAAAATTTTCTCGCTCTCGATGCGAATGAGCGCCAGGCTTTTGTTTAACTGCGTGATCAAATCATTTCTACATTCTAACATCCGAGAACTCACATTTTGATCGATCGCGACTCCATTCTCGCCTTGGTCTCGTCCGTCGATTGATTTCCTCGGCGAGTCCAGCAGCATCTGTTCTGTGAGACTGTCACTATCCATATTTCTGGAATAATAGAATGACTTTGTGCCGCTTCACGGAACTGTACGCGATTTTAAACGATCTCGTATAATGAACCCTGATAAAATCTCAGGCAATGTTAGGAAAAAATGAAGTAATTATTGCTCTTCAATAAGCAGTAAGTCTAAATGCAATTACTGTTCCCGCTATTGGCTGCCTCTTAGCAATGATCCCTATTGATCCTAATTGCTAGCGAAAACCGATCCTTATTTTCCTCTGATGTCGCTCGATAAGCACCCTGATCTCGCCGCGTTCTTCTATTCCTTCTAGCAAGCGACGACCCTCGTACCAGCCTGCTTCGCACTGCAAATCCTTTGCTATTTCAGTGGCGACGCTGTCCGTACAAGCCACTTTTCCGTTCCTTTCCTTTGCAGAAACGTTCCGAAATTGTGACGACGCCCTGCGTACAAATCACAGCGTATCGCTCCTCCGGTCCTCAAGTAGTGTGATGACGCCTTGCGTACAAATCACGTTGTTTCTATCTCTGTGGCGACGCTCTGCGTACAAGCCACCCTCGCTGTCCTTCGCTCTCCACCAAGTACACGGCTCGAAAATTCGTTTGGTAGTGACGCCTCGCGTACAAACCACCACTTTGCTCCTATCGTCCAATCTGCTTCCGAGCCCACCGCTGTCCTGAAAACTAAGCCGCGCCCAGTTTTCTAGCACTATCACTCAAGAAGACCGGTCGGTTCGGCCCCCATGTACCAGGGGTTGGCCCTGGCTCTCGGTCTTGTGTGAGAGAGTGTGCTTAGAAACTAGGTGAGTGTTGGGAATGCGGCACAGAAACTGGTCCACAAACCGTTTATTAACAAACAATAAAAAAATGGCGCTAGCCAGGGAACGAAGGAAGAGTCGACCAGAGAGCTCTCGTTGCCTCTTCAGAGGCCCTTTTATGGCCATTCCGTTGGCTCGCTGCCAGGTTCCTCATTGGTGGCCATTTCCCGGACGATCTCGGTCGCCCCGCCCCTCTTCTGGTCATCGGAACACGGTGACCCACGGCCAATCCTTGCCATTGGTAACAATATACATATAAAACATTTACACAGAGAATGAATAAAGTTGATTCTTGACATTTTCTTCCATTTCCGTTACGAACCTAGTTGAAAATTTTCACGTTCGAGACATGAATGAAAAATTTTTCCACGATATAAAGAACAAGCAACCAGTGAAACAGATTTTTAGAATTTTCGTTCATCTAATGGTCAGATCTCGACCAAAGAGCAGAAAAATTTCCCGCTTGACCCCGCAAAAACCACGAGCCAAAGAAAAAAACAGAAGCAATCTAATTCCAGGTCAAAATCGCAGTTTAATAATCATACCTGTAATCGGCTTCCGCATCGGACAGAAGAATATACAGCGGAAAAACTCCAGCATATCGCACGGTTTGATATCATCTACTATTAGTGAGTTATGCGCCTCTTCACCAAAACAGTAATCGGCAAAAAACGATGACAGCTCCGCCAACCAGCCGGCGTTCACATAGCTGAAATAACCAGTCGGCTATAGCCTGCTCAAACAATCTTATCTACTCCAGAGGTATGGTTTTCGAATTATCGAAAGACTACTGTAGGCACTGCGTTAGTTATGGTCTTATTAAGCTATCGTAGCCTACGTCGGACTCTTGCTCGCAGATCGAAACCAGGCTTTATCAGGATCGAACAATAGTGGGTAGTTTGCCTACGGGTGATGGGTGGGGGTCGTGAGAACTTCTAGGAAAAGAACTTCAAGAAATTAGAGGGTTCGTGAGATTTTTTAATGAAAAGTTGGTACTATCTTAAGGAGGGGGCACTATGGAGCGATGCACTCGGCCACGCCCATTTTACCGCGCCGCACTGAACTCGAGCACCTAGCCGGGATTCCCCTCCCCGGCCAAAATCAGTAGTGTTGCTCAGGTACTCAGGGTGACGGCCCGCAAACCTTTCCCAGCTGACCCGCGGTCTCCGTCCTCCGGCCGCCCGCTTTTGGTTCGCCGGCCAGCCGCATTTCGACGGCCCGCCACTTTTACCAGATGGCCCGCGATCATTTTTGTTTCATTATTTACCTCAAACATGTCACACCGGGTCTATGACGGAGAAACACCCCGCCTCGTTCCGCCGCAGTTTGCGGTAAGGAACCACCCTCCCCGCGGATCGCGGCGAAATCCGCCCCCCAGCCGTGCGGATACCCCAATCCCCTCAGCGATCAGAAACATGGTGGCCTCCGGAGAGTGACTCGAACTCACCTTCCAGAATGCCGAATGAAGACCAGTGAGATGAGGCGCCTTTTATACCGGCAGTGCACGTGATAAGCACGTTACGACGCGATCATTCGTGACCATTATCAATTGTCTTTCCAAGCGGCCGAATTGAAAATAGCGTGGCGTGTTTTGTGGCTCGCGGGCGAGCCAATATCCGCCCTGCGTGTGCGTCGCACACACCATGGTTCGCCGCTGGCCGGCACCTTCGAAATGTGGGGCGCCGGCCGTCGTTTTTGGCATAGAGGTCCGCCGGCCGTCGCCCTGAGTACCTGAGTGCGGCACGAAAAATGGGCGTGGCCAGATGCGATACCACAGTGCATTCCCCCCTCGCTGCAACGCCCAAAAAGTTTTTATGGGGAGCCAAGCAAATATGTGAAAACAAATGCTAACACAGCGAGGGTGGGGGGGGGGGGGACTTGACCACGGCACTTGAACCAGCTCATTTTCCCGTGCCGCCGCGGAATTTGAGCACCAACGTGGGGTTTTCCTCCTCACCCAAAATCCGGAGAGTCGTTGCGCCACGGAAAGTGGGCGTGGTTGAGTGCGAAGGTCAAGTGTCTCCCCCCCTCGCTGCGATAGCACCTGAAAACAAACACGAATGTTTCATAAAAGTTTCAGAAATAAAATGGTGCGAATCAGGGATGAGCGGAACAAAAATATGAAATTTCTGAAATCGGTTTTCGGGTTTCGGAACAAAATTTTTGTTCCGGTTTCGGAAATCGGGCGCGAAACGCCTGAAATGCGCAAAAATGCGGTTTTCGGAACGCGAAACGCGGAAAAGTTCAGAAATTATATAATATTTTCTTCCTCCCAGATGACCCGGTATTTTCGCATTCCGCAGCGTTTTTTGCGGTTTTCGGAATGCGAACGCGGAATGCCAAAAATGCGCGAAACTACGGGTTTCGGAACGCGAAACGCGGAATTCCGCTCATCCCTGGTGCGAATGCGAATTTCTAGAGGTGCTATGTGGCCAGGGAGGGGGCACTGTTGTATCGCACTTAGCCATGTCCATTTCACCATGCCGCGCTGAATTTGAGCGCCTACCCGTGGTTTCCCTTCCCTGCCAAAATCAGAAGGGTTCATGCGGCGCGAAAAAATGGGCGTAGGCAAGTGCGAAACAACAGTGCCCCCCCGCCACATAGCACCTTTTCAAACTTTAAAAAACTGACATAACACTTGCAATAGCTTTCTAATAAAAACAAGATCTAAATCCAAAATTTGAGGTGCTTCTTGATATTAAAAATTACAAATTTTCTACACGAGGATCGTGAAATTGGCGCAATCGCAGCGGAAGGCCACTAATATTTATTTTTTTATTTTTTTACAACAAAAACAGAATCCAGTAACACACCTATTCATGAATATACCCTCTATAAAACGTCGTAATTCACATCATTCGAGGCGCGAGCGACGCGCGCGACGCCTCGAATGATGTGCATGCTCACTTTCACCTCCTTTATGTGACTAACTCCACCTCGCAATCGCCTGTGGCCGTGTACGGATTAAGGTCTTCCATTTTAAAGCTTGCTAAGCCGTCAGTCCAAATCCATTCTATGGTACGACGCACTTGGCCGCGCCCATCTCACCGTGCCGCACTAAATTTGACCACCTACCCAGGGTTTCCTTCCCCTTCCAAAATCAGTAGAGCTGTTGCATGCGGTACGAAAAAAATGAACGTCGCAAAGTGCGATACCGCAGTGCCCCTCCTGCAATAGCACCTTGGAATTTTTATAAAATCTTCACGATTGAGCGGAGGGGGGGGGGTTGTAACTTCAGCGATACCCTTGCCAGCGGGTTTGTGGTTCTTGGGCTTTATGAAATCTTAGCTATGAGAGCCACCGCTGCTACATAGTTTGGAATAATAAATGGCTGATTAGGAAGTGAAATTGAGAAAAAAGAAAACTGACAAGGATGATTCTTCGACAATGACTTGGAAGCTACGCCAAGGTGTCGGCGTCGAGAAGTTGTCGTAACATGATTTCGAAACCACAATTTCTTCACTCATTCCTCCAAATACAGAGAACGGTTCGGTTGACTCCTAAACGATATGAAGAATGGGCAATCATTACAAAAGTAATAAAATCGCAGAATATTCAGACAGAAACTACGAGTTGATCTTCAAGATTTCATAGCTGCGGAATGTCTTCCTACAGAGCGCTTCATTGTAAACGGTCATCTTATTTTTCAAGCAGAACGCTCTCCAACGCTGAGCTACGCCTTTTTTGCACGCACCAGCGAATTCAGGGTGTTGAAAAGCCTATTCACAATACTTTCAGAGTTTGGTTTCCTTAAGTGCCTTTTAAAACGATTTCTTTCTTGCATTTTCGGCCAATTCTTTGTATACGGTCACCCTATGTAAATACTCAGACGATCGCCGCATTCAATGCGTGTCGCATATGCATTCAACTCGAAGACAAGTTGGTTTCGAGCACAGTTAGGAAACGTGCTTCAAGGGAAGCACGTGCTCTTATTGTTTTTCAAATTACAGCACATGCCCCAACAAATAAGCCGTCCAATGCGCGCATGATACACATTCAACTAGATGACAAAACGATTTTCGAAAAAAGGAAAGTATACGATGCACTCCTGAGACGGAGCTAGAAGGTCGACGGCTTCGCCGGTTTAATTACCCTAGTTTGCGGTACTTCACCCGCCCCACCGCTGGAGGCCTCGTCCAACCGCTGACGGCCCCAGATGGTGCTCGGCGAGCTGGCCGCGTCGCGCGTTGGTGTGTGCTACTACTTTGGTGTGATGGACTACCTTGCAGCACGTACTCCTGCGATAGAATTTTATGGCACATGCTCCCGCTATAAAATTTTGCAGCACGTGCTGCTGTTTAGAGCACGTGCCCCTGTGAAAGAGCCTTTCGATGGGTATGGTCACTCGAGTTGAATGCATATTCGACACGTATTGAATGCGGCGGTTTTCTGAGTAAGAATTAAAAACTTTTTCTTTCCAACAAAAATGTGAGTGCGAATTGAAATTGATGAGGGAGGGGGAGGGGCTGACATTGTTCAAATGTCCGGAAAAATTATCATGAAATCTTTCGAAAATCTGGAAACGTACCTCACAATCGTGTTCAGCGAAAACAATAACCCCCATGCACGAAATTAGGGTGAAGAATAAAGGATTGTTCGCTGAACGTTTATTAATATCAATTAAGGGCTCCTAAAAGGGTACGAAACAAATGTTTCGAATTTGACCTAAAACTTCTCCATGGAAGTTATTTGCTGTGCTGATCACGAATCTGAAGTCCATTTGTTAATTTTCCGAAGTTTTCGACTTTGTTTAACGCTATCCATAGGGGGGAGATTTGAGGGCAAAACGCGACTTTTGATGATTTCCCGTGTGGTACGATAGTTGTGGCTCAAGCTCTGGAGTTTATTTGGAGTGCTGAACACGAATCTGGAATCAGTTTATCAATTTTTGGCAGCTTACGGTAGAGTATGCGGTATTTTAGTCAAAGTCTCAGAATTTTTTCCAAAAATTCTATGTGGGGATTATTGGGGGTGGTTAATACGAATTTAATGTCCATTTATCGATTTTCGTATTATTACAGGTGTGGCCCCCCGAATGGCATGGCACCTACCGTAAAACACAGTAAACCTCAAAATTTTGACAAGCGGAACCCAGATTCGTGTTCAGCACCCTAGGTTATCCCTCCATACGAGTGTTGAGTGGAATCAGCAAAACTTATTTTTAACGCCCCTAAAAAAGCCTGATGGATACCCTTACCTTGCCGCGAGGCTTTGAAAACCGCCTGCAGAAGTATATTCCAATTAGGAATGGTTAGTATAGCTGAAAGTAGTTCCCTTGTAAGTCCTCTGAGGGAGTATTGTTACAGAATTTTTTTCCTGATTAAGAACAGAACTTTCATGCACGGTCGACATTATCCGTTAATGAGGCTTCAGTAATCCCGAGAGCGCTTATCAAGCCACGTCGGCAATATTTCACTTTTCGGACTCCAAAGGGAGAGAAAAAAATCATAAAAACTTGGCCTGAGGGCGTTAATTGGGGTGCTGAGCGGATAAGAGGTTCATTTTCAATTTTAAAGAAAACTACGGTAAATGTACCGTAGTTTAATCAACGTCCCCGATTTCAATGAAACCTTGCCCAGAAGGATCCCTTGATGTGCTGATCACGAATCCGTTGCAAGCTCTACAACATTCGAAGAATCACAGCAGGCTACGGTAGCAGAATAGCAATAGAACTACCTGAAGCTACCGTTGTCTTTCCAAAAACGAAAAAGGATGTTGCAGGCTCAAGCGGGGCCGCGAAATTTCGCAACACCGGGCTGGGGGGGTCGCAGAAATTTTGGCCTGCAAATGAAGGTTGGGGGTGGGGGATCGCAAGAATTTAGGACCAAATGAAATCTTGGTGAAGATATCCTGAAATTTCTCGATATTTCTGGTCATCCAAGGGAAGGACCGTAGCATTGCCCAGGTTCTAGACGCTTAGGCCCGACTACTGAACGAGTTTTCGACGTCTGACAGTTTTCGTAATCAAATATAAACTGCCCAGAAATCGCGCCCCGGGAAAGATCGCAAAAATCTTGGATTTTGGAAAAAAATTCATGGTGGGGGAGGGTCGCTCCGATTTTGGAAAATCACGCAACGCCCTCCTTGACCCTGGGATGTTGGATTCGTGATCAGCAGCACCTCAAGAAACCCATCTTCGAAAAGTTTCTTCCAAATCTAAAACATTGGTCACTACGTTGTATATACCGGAGCCCCCCGTAATCATTTTAAAAACAAAAAAAAGAACTTCCTGTTCGTTTTGAGCACCTCAAATAGCCTCCCTTCAGTTTTTTTATCACTGAAGTCCGAAAACTAAAAATGGCAATAAAATACTGAGGACTTAAGACGGATTTGTTCATGATCATATGCACTTTGCAACACTTTTCTCCCAGAATCAAATAATCACTTGAGCGTCGGAAAGCAAGTTCCGCGTCTATGCAAAGATTCCTATTTCATTACTTTGCAGAAAGTGAACAGGAAAGTGTAGAACTTGTCCGAATAAAAGAAAAAGAATATTAAACCCCCAGAGAAAATATTTGCTGGTAATACAATTTTTTACAGCTTACAAAATGAAGGTTATGGACACCTTTCGCAACCGGCTGTCAATAAGACGTCATTATATTGCAATCGAACAGACTCCGAAGTAACACCAGATCCAAGTAGATGGAAATAGAAGAAGGAACATAATGAAAAACCAATTCGAAAACTCACAATGAGCAACGAACAAGAAAAAAATTGAAAAAATCACAGCTGGCTGCTGGTTCATGCAGGGCTTCCGCGCGGGACCAGCACACTACCGAATTTATTGATTGCTAACCTAACTGGTGGTCTGCGAAAACCCGGAGATTGCTATGGTAACTGGCATTCTGGCCCATGTATGAGGATTATCATTCTTCATACAACAGTAGATCAAGAAATAAATCTTACTACAAGTAATCTCACTTGGATCACGCCAATCTCAGGAAAAATTTGGTTTTTATCGTTTTCTCTACTCAGGCACTCGTGGGCTACGGCCGCCGCGCCATTGGCCGCCGAGCCGCGCCTCCGATAAGCGCATCGATGTCGAAAAGTGCGCGTATCGGCGACCTCAAATAAAACCTGTCCGTCCCCGGCCCCCAAGCGGTCCAAAATTTGTCCATAAGCGGCTCAAAAACTGTCCGTGTCCATTTTCGGCGTTTCTGGGGTGCGTTCCAAGAACGTTTCCACGACGCTGTGGGAGGAAAAGCAACCTCATCATGGACAAATTTGCTTTCCATGGATGCGAATCATAATTCAAAATTGCTCCCACGTGGCCGTGGCTACGATTCCATGGACGCGTTTTGCCATGGGAATGTTCTTGGAACGCACCCCAGGGGACACGGGGACAGTCCACAAGGATCACCCCTGTCGGGATCCCTACGGAGGGGAGGGGTTGACCCCACCGCCACGGTCCGCAGTGGGGTGCACCCCACCGTGGACCGTGGGGAGATGACCCCACAGCTGGGTGCCACCCCCCCCCCCCCGAGCCGTGGGGAGCCCTCTCCCCTCGGCGACCAAAATTATCCCCCGGTGTCCGGTGGATCTTCTGGAAAGTGACTCGAGGCCACCTTCCAGGTCCGGCTCCGAAGAGCCGACTGAGGCACACGGTGAGGTGAGGAGCCTTTTATACCAGCAACACTGTTAATACTTTTGTCTAAACATGTTGATGATTCTGAGCAAGTGCGTAGGGGCGCGGATGGCTGCGACTGCCGATGTGCGTAGACGCGTCGCGGTCGAGAATCTGCGTGGCGGTCGAGAACGGGCGCGGATGGCCGAATGACTCTCTCAAGGTTGGGGGATGGCCGTTTCGGCCTCAAAAGTGTGGCGGGCCGTCCCCCCGAGTGCCTGAGTAGCACAGAAAATGCATAATATGAAATTTCGAAATCTCAAACCAACCTCATCCATGGCAACCAGGTAAAGAATTCAATTTGAACGGTGAGAAACAGCCGGCGTGGCATCCAACGAGATCGCCACCACCAGACGAATTGATAAGGAGGTGGCTGACCTACCCCATCACAGGTGTTAACATGCCCTATCGAGTAATCACTCCCCATTGGGTAAAGCCATGGGTGAAAAGCAGGTGATCGACCAGTAGCCTAAGGTTAGAATAGAACTCGAAGGCAACTTTCTGGAAGGAATAGCCTGGGTTCTACCAACAACCTCTCGGTAACCTGCCGCCTCGGCACCAGACCGGAGCCAAAGCGGCAGAATCAAGGCATTGCCAGGATTCTGCCGAGATCCCACTGCTTCAATCAGGCAAAAATGCTGTGATGCCGAGATTCTGCCGCGAATCTATCATGATTTTCGCCGCTGCATACCAAGATTCTAACCATCGACCTTTACCAATCCATCGCTTTGCAGTTCGCCGCGTTGTCTGAGGGCTCCTGCCGGAACATAGCCGCGAAGAGCCTGCATTCCACGTAATAGCCGAGAAATAGCCCGGAAACAGCTGGTCGCCGCCAAATAGCCGCTAAATAATGCTAGCCGCAACATAACCGTGAAATAATGCTCTCCTGGACGCCTTCTTGATATAGTTGTACGCGAACGAAATTTTCGAAAAAATTTTGAAAGCTTCACCGAAATTTTTTCGTTCGTACGAAAATTCGTCGAACGAAATTCTCTCAGGTTCCGTTCGTTCGAAATTTCGTCGAACGACTTTTTTTTCAATTTTCGTTCGTTCGAGATTAGATTTTCAGAAATTTTTCAGAAATTCGTTCGTGCGGAATTCTTTCGAACAAATTTCGAAAAAGTTCGAAGTTTCCGACAAATTTTAAAAGAAGTTCGAAATTTTCAACGAATTTCGAAAAAGATACGCAATTCCGAAAAGAAATCGAAATTTCGATATGTTTTCAATTTTATTTGTTCGACCTCCGAAATTTCGAGAGCTTTTCGAAATCCGTTCGTTCAAAACTCTTTCGAGAGAATTTTTTTCATTTTTTGTTCGTTCGAAATTTTTCGAACGATTTTTTCCATTTTTCGTTCGCTCGAAATTTTTTTCGAAATTGCACAACTACGATTCTTGAGCCATGAATCAGGTATCAACACCTACGTCAGTTCAGTTACCCAAGTTTGAAGTACTTTGACCTCGCTCATCCCCTGGAGGTCCCGTCCAACCGCTGGCGGCCCTGGGTGGCAGTTCAGCGAGCTGGCGATGGCCTCGGTTAGTTCTCGGCTATTTCGCGACAAGCCGAGAAATTGCCTAGAAATAACAGAGAAATAGCCCACCAGGAGCCGCTGCGGAGCCTGGTGGGCTGTTTCTTGGCCAAAACGCTAAGTGTTATCCACTGGGCCATCTCCGCTGCTGCATTAGGGCACTCTCATGGCGATGATGGCTGTGTTATCGCGGTTTTTTCGTGGTAAAATCGCGGCAGACTACTCGGTAAAAACGCTTAGCTTTTGGGGTAACTCAGCGGTATTTTCGCGGTTTACTGTCAAATAGGACAATAGAATTTGGAAAATTTTCTGAAAAGTTGAAAGTCGGAGGGGGGGGGGAGATGTTGAAACTTTGGTGTGAAAAATTCGGGCCTGTTTTGCAATCAAGGCTCCTGAAAAATCCCGTTCAAGAGTTGAGCATAAACTACAAAATCTTTCTTTTTTTTGGAAATTTTCCAATCCCAGAATTTTCGAAAAATTCTGGACACCAAGTTGGAAGAAGCATATCCTTTGTCCGGAGGTGAATTCAGTGTGTTCCCTCGCCTGCTCGAGCAGAGCGAGGAGATAGACAGCGAGAAAGCGTGGTGGAGAAGGACAAGGGCATACGCGAGCACACGCTATCAACAGTAGTGACTTTCACCCCTTAATCGAGGATAGCTCCGTCGAGGTACGCGATAACGGCCTGCTTAGCCCTTTCTACCAAGAACCTGTTGAGAACCTGCCGCCTCGGTACTAGACCGGTACCAAAGCGGCAGATTCGCGGTAGAATCAAGGCATTACCTGGACTCTGCCAACATCTCTTTGCCTCGATCGGGCAAAATTCGGCAATGCCGGGAATCAGTCGCGAATCGTCCTAGATTTTCGCCGCCATCTCCGCTACCTCACTAGGGCGCTTTCATTGCTTAGATAGTTATGCTATCGCGGCCAAATGGCGGCGATTCCGCGGAAGCATCGCGGCAAACACCTTATCGGTCGGTAAATTTGCGCAATTTTCGCGGCTCGCACTATCTTCGTGTTAAATTCTCGGTAAAATCAAAGTTTGCGATGAGTTCTTGGTGAATTGCGGGCGACTTCTTTCAAATGTCAAAGTAAACCCTTTTCAGCTGTGGAGGACAGAAAATGAAGAACAATTTTCTGTTTGTGTACCACCACTCGCACACTCGTATACTCTGTGTATCCATCGAGTGGGCCATCGTAGAGCGCAGAGAGACCATACACTGGTCAGAGGCGAGACTGCAAGGACGAGCGACAGAGACGCAGAGAAAGCGTCAGAGACGTAGAGTACTTTCGAAGCCAGGAAATTCAGTTTTGAAGGTTGCGGGAATTGACTGGATTTTCTGGTTACAGTAGGCGGCACTCCGGGCAATTTTATTGCGTGGGGCAAAGACGCAGGGTGAGACTGCGCTCTAGGATGGCCCCACTCGATGGGAACAGAGCTTAGCTGTTTCCGCCACACTACAGAGTCGTTTCAAAAAGGGCGCTGTAACACCGCCGTTTATTGGCATTCGGGAACATTGTTCATTGGCAGCCTTTTGAACGTCAGGCGTAGCCGCCGTTTCGCCCGGAACTCGCCTCGGAGCAAACTCATTTGACAAGAGTCTCGCACAGGCAGACAAGCCTCTGTTTCTTTCAGGGCAAACGCAAGGTGTTTCGGGTGGAAGGCGCCTTTTTTAGCACGAAATCGAACGTTTTAACGACTGCCATAGGAAGATGTCTCAGGATGAATGGCGGAAGCTCCGCGGCAACAACGCCAATTCACGTGGGCTCATTGTCAGCCAGGGGTAAGCGAGCCATTTCTGGCCTTATGGTCTCCGCAAAGACACCTTCTATCAATGTGGAAAAGATTCGACATGTACAGGCATCGTCACTGCCATTTTTGTAGGGAGGCGCGACGCACCTAGGAGACACGTTCGAAAAATGACTATCAATCGAATGATGTCACGTTGAGCGTCATTTATACTTCCGCCGCAGGTGCCGCACAGCACGATGCTTTTCTGTATTATTGATCACGCGAAGGTGCACGATCGACACTCCTTCTTCCTCCAGTGCATGCTGACGCGCCTTTCAGCGGCAGAACTCTAATCGGCCTCTTAGGGGTAGTTTCTACTTAGGGGCCGAATAGACTCCAGCTGCTGAAAGGAGCGGCAACATGCAATGGAGAATTGATCGTGCGAGTCCGCGTGATCGATACTCCTCCATTGCATGCTGCCACGCCTTTCAGCGGCAAGACTCTATTCGGGCCCATAAGGGTCGCTTATACTTCCGCTGCCTAGCGGCGCGGCGAAGTGCAATCCTATAATATTGATCACACGGCGCCGCACGATCAATATTGTAGAAATGCACTTCGCCGCGCCGCTCGGCGGTGGAAGTATAAACGACCTCTTATGCCGCCGAACGGCGCCTCAGAGTGCAATTCTATGATATTGGTCACGCGGCGCGGCACGATCAATTTCATCGGGGTCGTGGATACCTCCGCCGCTGCGCGGCGAGATGCAATACAACCATATCGGTCGAACGGCGCCACCTCGCGGCTTCCCGAGGCGTTTAGAGTTTTTCTGCTCGGGATCTTCCAACGGTGCCGCACGCGGCCGACACCTGGGTGCTGCCGCGCCGCCCCGGGAAAGCAGGCGGCGCGACGGCCGCGTGCGGTCCGCATCAACATCATATGCTTCTCTTGCTGTTATTTCACATGCATTCTAATTTTCGTTCCTCTGATTCATCGCTAAAATTTCTTACGAGGTCCTGGGCGTTGTTGAGGGTAGGCTAAGTTGTGAAAAAATCATTTTTTTGCTTTTGAAATAATTTTTCCAAAGAGAAATTTTTTTGAAGACTATCTGCTTTCGGGCGCGGTGTCATGGTGCAAAAGATTATAGGTGTTTCTTTTGCACAAGAAATCACTTATTACAATCGGCCTTGTGTTATGTCAGAGCTACTCCAGGCTAAGTTTAACGCCAATATGCGACGTCGCCGCGTCAATTCGACGCAGCTCGATTATACATCCTAGTGACGCGATTTTTCCAAGCGGCGCGAGGAGCCGCGCTGCCCCACTTTTCGCCGCGCCGCTATGCGGCGGAAGTATAAACCACGCAATACGTCGCCGAATCGCGGTTTTCTACAACAAGGGGCACCATAATTCTATTGCTACAAGCGCCCAAAAAATTCCTGAATCCTAGCGCTCATTCTGTTTCTGCCTCTCTTTCCTTTTACATCAGACTGGTTCCATCATTCCCTTACCGTGTCACTGTTTCTATCTCTAGTGTACTTGCGGTTTCTCTTTCAACCGCCGTTTGTGTCTTTCCCTCCTCCTGATTATGTTCCTCTCTTACGCTCCCTTGGTCACTCTCGTTGTGCCTCTCGGCCCAAGCATTCGCCCCTACCTCCTGTAGAACATCAGCTCTCTTCAAACCTCTTTGCTCCGATTTTTCTTTCTGAATCACTTACATCAATCCCGTGTCTTTCTCCATTCTCTTACTCTTTCCCTCTCTCTCTATCTCTCTCTCTCCCTCCCTCTCTCTCACTTTTCCTTTATATCGCAAGCGGCTCATCTCTCAGTCACCCTCTACACCTTATCCTTCTCTGCCCCCATGCGTTCGATCTGCCATCCGTCTCTCTTATGTTCTCTAACTAGAGAGAGTCTTGGAAGACCGGCGACGTTTCGGGAAACACCCTACCAAAAATTGTGAGTAGAGTAACAAACTGTATGCTGCGTTTTCTCAACGGATCATTCGGTAAGTCAAAAAAGGGATAGGGACTCACCGACGGTGTAGTTGTCCCGTTCTTGCAGCTCGAGACGTCACGGGACTCAGTGTAAGCGAAGTGATCCCGAGTGGAATTAATACCCTTGCTGTTTATCACGGTCCCTCTGCCGTCCTCCATCTTACTGTCTCACACTGCAGATTGTTCAACTCATCCCCTCTTGACTTCACTGTAGTTCTTTTCCTTCGTCTCTCCCCTTTATCTCCCTCCCACCTCTCTCTGTCTCAGACCCCGTCCTCCTCTAATCCTCACTTTTGCAGCGGATCGCCCTGAACATGTCTCACTTCATGAGCGTACTTGTTGCAAAAGTCAGCGGCAGCCGAACGCCGAAGTATAAATAGGCTATGTCGAACATGTCTCCAATGCACAATAAAAGTGACATTCAAAACTATTCACATGACTATCACCACGGCCGGGTTCACATTTCCATAGCCACGCGATGAGATGACTTTGGTCAGCATCGATCGAATTCGCGTCGATCCGTAATTATAGCATGTCATCGCGTCGCTCCGCGATGGAAGCGGAAACTCGACCTAAACCACAAGACCGATCACATCCAAGCATAAAAGCAACCTATGGTCCTGTAAATAAGAAAACCCATGCAAGTAACAATATTTATTATCTAGACAACGCCAGAGTATCTTCTTATTTAAATAAATAGCACTACGCCATCAAAGCAAACAAGGTAACCCATAAATCGATAAAGGAAAGTTATCCTAGAAACACAGGCAAAAACAGCATAGATTAACAACAACTGCTTCACCAAAATTGTAGAGGGCACAATTATGGTGGGCGATGCTTGCACAATCACATCTTCGCGACTAGATAATTTAGCTGAAGAGGAAGCTGTACGGATATCCTCTGTACTTGCTGCGGAAAATCGACAGCAACAACGAAAAGAAGATCACCACCATTCCCAGACCAATATAGGCCAGCACTGAAATACGTATTCTATAAGCGAAATTAATAATGGGCGGTGGGGCCGCTTCCATGCAACACTATATAACCTATTCAGGTCCTTTTTCGAACCTGGTCTCTGCTCTGCTTTCCGTTTTTTTTTTCTGCTCAAACTCTGCCTAGAAGAATTGCTAAGGCTTACCTCAGTGCCTTAAAGAAAGTGTTCACGACAAAAAAAAACGGTCTTCGATTTTTCACCGGAATTCGAATGTGCCAGGGTCCATAGCAACAATAATGGCGAAGGAAGGGCTAAAAACGAGCTACAGACAGTTCTATACGGCCCTCAAACTTAGGCTGCGCAAGGCCCGTCCCGCCCACTTCCTCAACGTCCATAAGGGAGTTGGCGTGCAGGGCATAGCGTATGCAAGTTTGAGAGCCATATAGCACTACCTATGAGTCGTTTGTAGTCGCTCTGTCGCCATTATTGTTGTAATGGACCACGGCACATTCGATTTCCGGGGAAAACCGAAGACAGATCTAGTCGGAAACGCTGCCAATACACCATCGAAATCGTTGGCTGGTTTTAAATGGGCTACTGAACCCAGCAAACTGCTTTTTTTCGCGAAGAATAACAGATGGGTAATTCTTCAGTTCCACTAGCGCTTGCTCAGCGAAAGGTGATTTCAATTTTTTTTTAAAGTCTTGGTTTTGGTTAGCACCTCACCTCGATGACAAAAGCAGCGAGGATAGGATGTTTTATTCCTGAACAAGAGATAATCGCGTGCAACTTTTGCCGCGGTGATGAAGTATGTTCTCAATTTCAGACATGAATTGTTTTCTCAATGGTCGTTCATGCACTCATGAGGCAGAAACCTTTCTCAAGTACAGATACCCAGATTCGAAGAATCAAATCATAGGATACTGGTCCAGAATGGCACATTTCAGGAAATGGATACCTGATAGAAATGGGGTTTTTTGACTGATTCGACTTTCGGATCACCGAAAGCATATTTCAAATCGAAATCAGGAGAATGTTTCAAAGGTATGGACAATGCTTGCGCTTCACACTTGAACAAGTGGATTTCATGGCTTGTTCTCTTTTTTCTTGTTCTTCCTTTGTTCTGTTCTTCTTTGATGCTTACACTCCTTTTCTAAATTTTATTTTCTCTGTACGTGTTTTCTTCGATCATAATCTTCCCTTCTCTTCCTTGTCTGTTTTCTGTACTTCACTTTTTCTGGTACTTCCTCTAATCTAATCTTCACTTTTCCTTTACTCACCTCTCCTGTTCGTGTTTTTTTTTCTACTCTAATTTTTCCTGCTCTTTTTCGTATTGTTACTACTAATTCTGTTCTTCTCTTCTCCTATTCTTGCTCGTCTTTTCTCCTAATGTGCTCTATTCTTGATTTACTTTTACACAGCTCTTATTTTTTCTATTCTCATCCTTTTTGTTGTCTTGTTCTTTTCTTGTTACTTTTTTTTGCTCTTCCTATGTTTTTCTTCCCGATTTCTGTTCCTATATTTCCCTGTTATTCCTCGTAATTTTCTTCTTTTATCTGACCCTTGATTCTGTTTCATCAGTAACAGATTGCATCTTTCATTTCTTCAATAGGCCTACTTGGATCTTGCAATTTTTACACAGCAAATCTCAGGTCAGTTAGGGATTCTCAACCGGAGTTAGTAAAACTGCGCGAAACCCGCCCCGAGCTGCAGGTTCAAAGAAGTTACAAGCTTGAAACGGTCGTTTTTGTGCTTTTGTACCTTCCGAAACGAGCATTAGTCTTCGGAAAACCCGGGAAAGGACCTCATAATTGTGTTCAGCGCCCGAAACTACCCCCCTGAGCAAACCTTGAGTGTTACTGAATTTCGGTCGGAAGTTTTTCTACTCAGGCAGTAACGCCGGCTGAGGGGGCAGGCAATACCGGCTGACTGAATATTGTACCCGGGCATGCTCCAGTATTCACTGCGCCTTCAGCCGGTAAATGGTGGCGCGCTCAGCCGGTAACTGGAGGTCTGCCCACCTGGTCATAGGTGCTTACCGTGTGAATGACATATTAGATCTGCAGAAGCAGATAAAGCCCCTAGTAGGCTCTTCCTGTTCCCCAGCAGGTTCGAGGCTCGCGCTTCATCCCTGAAGCGGTAAGCCTTACCTTGCATCAAAATTCATGAACTGAGCCGCTGCCACGCTCCCACGGTCACAACGAACACTGATCGGTGAGGGGTCAATGACCCAAATTGTGTGGATGACCACCCGTTCAAATGCCTTCACCAGAATCATCACGATTACCATTTGGCCCGCGACGTATGTGGCCCTGGTTTGCCTTAGCTGTTCAGTATTGGGCCGTTGATATGCATATGTCTGCCCGCTGACCTAGTATAGCCTTGCCCCTCAGCCGGTAAAATGCATGCCCGCCCGCTCAGCCGTTAAGACGCTCCGCCCGATCCATTTTCCGAGGTTTTCGACTTAATTCGCTCATAGCCTCCAACCGAGGAAAAATTTGAGGGCAAAATATGACTTGACAATTTCCAGAACACCACGATAGGAAAGGCTCAAAATGTTTCTCTACAGGTTACTTGGAGTGCTTAACACGAATCTGGAGTCCGTTTATAAATTTTTGACAGGTTACGGTAGATTGCGGTGGGTGACCGATTACGGTAGATTGCGGTGTGTACACGGTATTCCTGTCAAGGTCCCAGAGTTGACTCAAAACTTCGACGCGGGCTTTACTTGGGGTGCTGAATACGAATTAAGTGTCCATGTGTCAATTTTCGAAATGTTAAGGTAGGTTTTGCTCCCTAAATAACACTTTACCTACCTTAATGTGCACTAAACCTCAACACTTTGACAAACGGATCCCATATTAGTGTTCAACTCCAAAATGAACCCTACAGACGTTTTGAGCCGAATCCAATTTTATTTATGAAACCTGAAAATTGTCTTATGTAACCTACCTTTTCGCAAAGCTTGATAAAGAAACGCCTGTAACTTCTCAGAACCTACAGCTCAGGGCGAGATACTGCGCAGTTTTGCCACTCTCCCATGAGGAGAGTGGCACTGTCTCAGCCGCAAAATGCAAGCTTTTCCAAAGGATGAGCTTGCGTCCATTTTGGGGTGAGACTCATACCTTCCTGTTGGGGTTTCTGAAAACCGAAACATTGTTTACCACAGTTCCACTTTTTTGAGATTCTGGGTTTCCTTATTACAATACTAAACTGGTACCTTTACGGAGGCATATACTTGACTTACTTTGACTTAATCGGTTGGCTTTCGCCTGACGCGGTCATTCCGCATCTTCACCGAGGTGTGCCGTCCTAGTAGTCAGCCGTGTCCATTTTTCACGGTCTTCAGCCACAATTTGAACACATTCCATCCAGCTGTCACTATTCCATTTCCTGCGAAACGAAACATCGCGCCTGAACTGTCTTTCGATGCCGAGTGACTTTAAATCCTCTTTAACCACATCCGTCCAGAACTTTCGCCTACGCCCAGGTGGCCGTTTCCAGACAGGATTTGGAAGCATTTTTAAAGCGTGTTGTACGAGACGATCCGGCGTTCTTCTTAGTATATGCCCGAGCAGTCGAAGTCGACTTTCCATTGCTGCCTGAGATGGCGTTAGGAGATGCTGGCACCTCCCTCGTGTCAAGCGTTGATGTACTGCGTCGATTTCCTTGTAAAGGTCTTCGTTATGGCATACACGCGGCCAGAAATATCCAAGCAAACGCCTAAAAAGCTTCCTCTCCGTGCAATCCAACCTTTCCATCTGCGTTTTCGGTGCTGCCCACGTCTCCGATCCGTACATCATGATAGGGCGAATAGCGGATAGGTAGACGCGCAACTTGACTTCCTTCGCGATGGTGGTAGACCACAAACACTTGGTTAGAGAATTGAATGCAGACGTAGCTTTCGCACATCGTTGTCGAATATCCGCTGCATAACTACCATCGTTCTTCAGCAAACAGCCCAAATAACAGAAATCGTCCACCAGTTCGATACATTGTCCGTCCACACAAACTCCAGTTGAAGGCCTCTGAGAGACCCACATCTGCTTGCATTTGTCGGGACGAACACGAAGTCCATAGGCTGCGGCATACTTCGAAACGAGGTTCACAATCCTTTGCAGTTTTGCGTTGTTTTCAGCGAATAACACAATGTCGTCGGCGTACTCCAGGTCGACAAGGGAGCGTCCTGATGGTGTTAGGATCACATCCGCAGGAAACTGTTCTGCAACTCTACGCATGATGTCATCAACGGCGAAGTTGAAAAGAAAAGGTCCTGCAACGGCTCCTTGCCTTACTCCTGTTTTCACCTCGAAAGCTGACGTAAATCCGACAGGTGTACGAACTGCTGCTGTTGTTCCTTTGTTCATGTCCTCGATTAACCGAACATACTTTTCCGGGACTCCATCTGCTCGCAGAGCATTGAGCAATCGATCACGATGAGGAGAGTCGAACGCAGCTTCAAAGTCCAAAAAGCAAGCTGTAATGGCTTCGAAAACCGCTGCCACGATTCAATTACTCTTCTCACGACGAACACTTGGTCGATGGTCGATCTTCCAGGTCGAAAACCGGCTTGCTCATCTCTGGTCGTTCCTTCACGATGTTTGATAAGTCGCTCGAGAATGATACGTTCTAAAACCTTGTACATGACACGAAGTAGAGAGATTCCTCTGTAGTTCTTAGGATCCGTGACGGATAGCTTCTTGTGAAGAGGTACGATGATCGCATGTCTCCACGAATCGGGTATCCTTTCGCTCATCCATATGGCACGGATGGTGTTGGTCATTTCACGAATCCCAGACGGAGGAAGAGCTTTCAGCATTTCAGCAGTGATGTTGTCATCTCCACCTGCCTTTCCATTCTTCATTTTCCGGACACAATCCAAAACTTCAGACTCAGTCGGCGGTTCCTCACTGACATCGTAATGTGCTCTCTGAACATGCGGGAGCTCAGGTACTGATGGCGCTGGACGATTCAGTAGTGAACTGAAGTAATCCTTCCATATTGGCAGCGTCGCATCACCAACTGCAACTCCATTGGTAGTCTTCAAGACAGGAGAACATCTCTTCATCTTCCCGCTATACTGTCGCAGCAACGTGTAGGCTTTCTTCGGATTCTTCTCCTCCCAAGCCTTCTCGAACTCCTTAGCTCTACACGTCCACTCTCGTTCGCGGTCACTTTGAAGCTGCCGACGCAACTTCCTCCTCAGACGCTTCTCCTCCACGAAGTTTGCTGCAGTTCGGAGAGCACATACTCTGTTGTAGGTAGATGTTGTTTCTTCTGAGACGTAGGCGAACTTCTTCTTAGGCTGTACAACCGGGAGTGCCTCTTTCGAAGCGTCCTGGATGCACTTGACAAAAGAATCCGCGTCGCAAAGTTTCTTCTTAGTCCGTACTCCGATGTGAATAGAAACGCGTTGTCGGAAATTCCTTCTGCACTCTTCATCTCTGAGACTTGTCATGTCAATCCTCTGGAGAGGCTGAGCCCCTCGCTTCCTCTTATGAATCCTCGCAGTGAAGTTCAACAGAACAGGACGGTGATCCGAATCGAATGCGACATCCCACACAGCTCTAGATCTTCGAATGTCCGATACTGGAATATTCCTCGTTAGGACGGAGGCATATACGCATAATGTATATCCTAGCTCCCTCATTTTGAGTAGGTCGAAATAAGCCCTATAGGGCTTATCATGTCAAAATCTCATCATCAGTTATATTTTGAGATGGTCGACCGCTCCGGCGCTTGCTCCGCCCGGACTCATCCCAGAAGGCTATGCTTTAAATATGAACTTACTATTGTTATTAATCCCAAAGAACGGTTTCGAACTCGATGACTTCTTCTTCTCACTGCTTTCAGCACTATGGCTCGCTGCCTCATTCAGCAGAATGAAACCGAATGTAATAGCAGCGTAGAGAGCGCCAACAATGTAGGTCTCAGCAACAAGCTAAATTATTGAGGTGCAACGGATCCTGACTAAACGAACTATCTGAAAAAAATCAGATAGTTACCTGATACTGCGTCGATCCGTGGATGAAGCTGGCCTCCCTGGTTTGCGGATTGTTCATGATGAAGGGTGGTCCACGAATGTGATTCCACATTTGACCAGAAAGGAAAACGAACGTGATACACTGAAATGGATTTAGCTACATATAGTGACCAATTCCTTCCACATCCAATTCGGCAAGTACTTGCACAACGTCAGCTGAAACTCACCAAACACACAAGTCCCCAACTGGTACGGTTATAAAGGAACTCCAAATTGTTTCGTTTCATGTAGAGCAGTCCAAGAACAAGAGCCAACAATAGCACAATTACAACTGGCGCGGCATAGTTCGGTGGCCGGAGAATGCGAATCTGGAGTATCGATATCAAAAAGCGAAGGAAGAAAGTTTGGAATTACGAAAAAACTGAAAAACTAGGTTTCAGATTTCTCCTCTACGTATACGGGCGTACACAAAGCCCGACACCTTGTTATCGCTAGGTCGGGAGTGCGCCCCCTCTGCTCAAAATACTCGTGGGTACGGCGTGCTCCGCGGCAATTTCTCTTCCGAGTCGCTCAGAAGCGCGGCCAATACGATACCAAACGGACGGAGTAGCAGCCAACATCTCTAGACAGGGTCGAGCGGAACGCTGTGTAGGACCCCAGCGTGGCTGTGATCTATGATCGCCTCACCTTAGTGACCGATGTTTTGTGGGAGTATTCAACAATCCTCTCTTCGGGACCGGAATTTATGGGACCCCCTACGGGATTTTCATTGTTGGCCTAAAAAACTTGCGACCCCCACAACCCGTTGAGAAATTACACAGCTGCGCTAGTCCCTGCCGATGGAATGACCTGCGGCCCACTCTCCAAGTTCACTATCATCATCAGAACATGGGCTTCACTCTGGTCGGTTCAGTAGTGTCACAATGACAGGGGATGGAGGGTAACCACAGCACGCCTTCTTAGCGGCCCTTTATCCCCTATTGTGGCGCAGCGACAGGGTCAAGCGGGGTTGTGAAATTCCGCAACGGGGGTGGAGGGGGGTCGCAAAATTTTCGGCCCGAAGTTAATGGTTAGGGGGGGTCGCAAAAATTTTGGACCAAACATGAAAATTTCTGGAAGTGAAAAAGTGAGAAATCTTTCCTCACTATCGAAAAATCTTTTTTTTTGCAATAAGAACTTACCAAAAATTACACCTCGGGGGGATCGCAAAAAATTTGGACTTTTTGGATAAAAATTGATGGCAGGGAGGGGGGTCGCTCTGATTTCGGAAAATTACACAACGCCCCGCTTGACCCTGCGCAGCGACTCGGCTCTTCCGATTATACGGAAGCCTTTAAAAGTTATCGTCCTCCAGTGTAAATTTTTAGGGCTAACTTCAGTAACCACCCAAGGCTTTTTGTAAAAGAAAAAGTCACCTGAACGTCCGTCTGGTCCGCCACAAAGCGTGCCATGGCGTCCGCGTCAAATCCGTGTCGCTGGAAATCCATTTGATCTGGTTTCTTCTTACCTTGCAGTTTCGAGCCAAAATGGTACAAAATAGGAGCTGTGTTGAGGTTCATCTGAACGGAGAAATTTGGATTTATGGGTTGATACAGAAAATGATAATATCAAGCCTATCGACCTACCGCCTGGAAGATCTGCGGCGCCTCCTCATAGTCAACCACTCCAAAATAAACCTGCTTCAGTTCAGCATGAGCATATCGATACGAGTTAGCCATGATCATGAACTCGTCATATGCCGGTCTGAAGAGATCAAAGCTCAATCTTTAAAAAAAACGAGAAAATAAATCTCGAAATGACACACAGAAAATGGACTGAGGACGATCTGGAGGTGTTTTATCTATTAAAACTCAACTCTGTGATATGTTTTTTTGAAACATCAAAAAGGTAGATTAGGCACTCGCTATTACCCATTATTGTCAAAATTTACACAAAACAGGGTTCGATAACAGACACAAAATAGACATCGAAAGTGCTTCTTCACAACTCTAAACTTATCCCTTAGCAAGCTAAGAAAGCTCACTGCCTTTCCGAGTAATCGCGGGAACATCATAGGCGAATCGCCGGCAGTGTATGGCTTTTTGTATCGATTTCGAGGCGTTATGCGGCTTGACCGCCGGCGTCCTCTCACTCTTGTTCGGATCACGAATCGAGATGAGGGATCCAAGCCGATGTCGGGCAACATTTGAACCGGTGGATAGATCAGGAACACCCTTGAATTTCCTAATAGAGGCGAATTTCGATTAAAACAATAGTTTTCCCAAAATCCGATAAGGTAGGTCTGGCTGAACTAACGGCATCTTTTAGAATTTTCGTAAGCGTTAAGCCCCTGCTTCTCAAAAAATAGCCTCCAAGTCAGGGATTACAAAGGGTAGAGGGCGGCTGAAAACCGCGAACGACGGTGAAATACGTCCACATTTGAACTGAAGCTTACGTACTCAGACAATTGCTGCATCCAATGCGTGTCGAATATGCATTTATCTCGAAGACAAGGTGGTTACGAGCACAGAAAGGGAAAGATTGCACGTGCTCCTATTGTGTTTCAAATCGAAGCACGTGCCCCAACAAATAAAGCGTTCAATGTGTGCCTGATACGCTTTCATCTCGATGACACAACGATTTTTCAAAATAGGAAAGCATACGACGCACTCTTGAGGCGGGACTCAGATGTCAGCAACGCCGTCGGTTCAAGTACCCAAGTCTGCCGTACTTGGCCCGCCCAGCCGCTGGAGTCCTCATCCAACTGCTGCAGGCCCAGATGGTGTTCGGCAAGGTGGCCGAGTTGCATGTATGTTTTCTCTTTTTTTTTTCTCCACACGAGTGTAAACTTGTGTAAATAAATATATATGTAGGTGTGCCGGCTGCGTCAGTGTCGGTGTGCTGCCACGATGGCGCTGAACTACCTTGCCGCAAAAGTTCCTGCGATGAAAATTTCCAGCATGTGCTGCTGTTTGCAGCACGTGCCCCTGCGATAAAGCCTTTCGATGAGTGTGGCCACTCGAGTTGAACTCATATTCGACACGCATTGAGGGCGATTTTCTGAATATGGGATGGAATTACCCAAGGGACGCCATATTGACTGCGGCTCTCGTACCATCCCTGTGACTAACTAGTGTCCGGCCATCGATATAACAAGAAATCACAAAAACGGATTTCTTCCTGGATCCTGCCTAAAAATGGTATACAAGATGCTACCAGGACTCGCCAATCCTAGCTCGGTTCGCCAATGGCTGACGGTTTACACAAATTTCTTAGTCCGAGCTAGGATCATTATTTTCAAGCTCACGAAGTAAAGCAGGGTCAACGGAGGGCCCATGTCGGGTTCTACATTACCCGACCCACGATCTGGCCTTCATCGCCGCTGTGTGAGTGAGACTGCGTTCTGATCCTAGTAAACGGAAGAGAAGCCAAGCACGAGTTCGCCACTTAGATAAAACGCGCGCAGCCGAAATCCGCTCCGTGCACATTAATCCCTGAGCTCGTTTTCCCTAGGTTCATCCAAAAGCTCATGACGTTGACAGAACACCATTCTGCCGCTAGCGTCGGGCTTAAGCGTTCAAATCATATCGGGTCATCCTTTTCCCTATGCTGGAACCACCACCCAATGAGACCCATTCCGCCGTTGAAAGGGCTACACGAACACGTGATGCACGCCATCCGATAGGACAACTATGGCTATCCACCGTTTCGAGCGCCTGCAGCGATCAGATCGGCAAGCTGGTCACCGCCCGCAGCCGACAAATTCGTATTTGCCCGTAATCAGTCGGTGAATTCTCCACAACCGCAATCCACCAGACGTCCACGTATCAATCAGCCCGGATAGGCTATAAACGGTCTATGAATGGATCAAACGCCGTCCTGGCAAACCCGTAGAGGGAAAATTGCTCAATTTCATATTTCCATTCCGAAAACAAAAGAAGCTTATAAGTTAGTATAATAGCTACTTGGTCAACAAAGCAAAGAACTCACTTGCAGATGGGGCAGTTAACTCCAGGCGACAGAGCAGTGAACATGACGAACATGCTGTAATTCCTTGGCTGCTGTCTCACGAAGCTCTTCCAGCGATCCATATTCAGTCTCACAGCCGGCTGACGATAAAGCAGATCTTGAAGTGCTTTCACCTGAACGATTCTGCATGAGGACTAGAAGCTGGCAAAGACGCAAATGGTTATAAACACTCACCTTCTCATCCAGAGTTGTTGGCTGGGCCGCGTACGCGACATAAGCCACTGCCAGCAGAAGAATCGCCCCGCACAACCGACTCGCTAACATGGCGAGATCTGATTTTTTGCTGTATAGTTAGGCAAAGGATCACAGATCGGTAGAAAAATCAGGTATATTGGCCAAATACAACAACCAATTCAAAAAGGAAAACAGAAAAAAAAACAACTTTAATTCCTGAAAAAAAAACAGAGATCACAATATGTACAATAAGCACAAAAGTCAATGATCAATTATCCTAGCAACTCACTCCTATTATTCAGATAAGAGAAGCAATATTAATGAGCAAACTCTTTTATCATTTCACTTTTTGGATGTCCCGAAACCACCAAAGCCCATCATTTTCTTGAGCTCCGGATCTAGATCATCCTCCTCCTCTGGAGCTGCTTCAATTAGCCTTCGTTTTCGTTGCTCAGCTTTCTTTTCCTGAAAATGCTATGAGATTCTCAAGGCTGATTTAATTGCAATTCAAAAACAAGCAGCTCAAAAAGCACTACAACGTCAAAAACATAAAGCAAGAACCTTCTTATAATCGTTCATTTTCGCCTCCTCTTCGTGGACATCTCCCAAGATTTCTTCCATATTTTGTTGTCTCTTCTCATACTCCTCTGAAAAAATGAGTTCCTGAGGTTCCATTCCGATTTCGCATTGAATTCACTGTTTCCAAACGTGAAGATGACGCTTTCTGTCTTAAATGCAGTGTCCACAATAAATTTCGTCGTTTTTTTGTCCAGCAATAAAAGACTGGGGTCCCTTTGGAGCGATAGGGTCGAAACAACCAACAAAAATAAGCCCGAAAGAGCTCTTATCGGCTCCGAAATCCGCTCGCGCTAGTCCTTTCCTCGCGTGTATCAGATACGCATCGATTGATTAGAAGGGACCAGTCCGAGCGGATTTCGTATGCGAGAAGGGCTCTTTTGGACCCGTTTTGGTTCGTACTTTCGATCGTATCGCTCCACTGAGACCCAGACCTTTCGATTTCCAGAGCAAAAACGAAGATAAAATTTACCGTGGACGCTGCCTTTAGGTAGCCAAGGTGTATGCAGCTGACAATACCAAATGAAATATGAACTCGTAAATTTTATCATCAACTGTTATATTATTTTTTCCCGACTTTTTCTTTATATATGGGAGTAGATTTACGACTCTGTCTATTGCGAGTGAAGACTAATGCGGCCCCGAAATGTCGATATTGATTTTAAGTGTCCCATTGGCTTTAGAAAAAGTTGATATCAGCATGGAAAGGCAATCGATTACCACGCAACGTGCCCGATTTCCATGAACCAGGACAAAGTGGGCCTGGAAACTGACCGGTTCGATTTCAAAAAGGTCGATTGGCTACGAGAGAAACTTCTACACCAGGTTTGGCTACAAAATAGTCCCATTTTTTAAAGACGAAAAACAAAAAAATTGCAACATGGACTTAAAATTGTTGAATTCCACATAAAAAGTATTACACGAAACTGTGAAACTCTCCCTGCGATCAGAAAGTAGCCTTTCTGATTTGATCACTAGATATCACAATGTAGCCGAGTTGAACACAAAACTTAGGTTTTGGGTAGGAATCGAACCCGCATCGCACCTTTTTTCGGGCGAGAGTGTTAAAAATTACACTACCGACACCGCTCTGCATTCCTCAGCTAGTGTATACCGTGCCATAAAAATGCATTAAATATTCAAAAACATCAAAACTTCTAATTTGGCTTAGATGTGATTGAACAAAACCATGGTTAATTCACTGCACAAGAGCATAATTCGGTAGTAATATGAAAGATAAAATCGTGGAAGTATCCATCTGACCTGACAAGGATCGAATTTGCTATGAAAACTAACAGATTCGGTTTCAAAAGTTGGGAAACTGGATTCACCAACGACGAAACCATGGTTCAGGAGTGACCACAATAGCAAGATAACGTTATAGAGCGTTGAGGAGAGCAAATATTCCGGCATAACTCTTACCCTGGGCTGGGGTTTAGCGTGGGTGAATCTCGCCCCGGGTTAGGAAGGACGAGTTTAGCCTTGAAAACGGCTCAATTTCTTTTGTGAAGGCCGAATATCGTCGGAGAAGTCAGAAATCGAGCTCACTCGTGCCCGATTTCTTTCTACACAAGCCCCAGATGGGAACTCCCACTAGATGGGAGATCGAAGTTATCTTTGAGAATCAGCCGCTAACCCAAAAGTGCTATGTTATTGGAAAACTGACAGAAGCCGCAATTGTTTCAATCGTATCCAAAATCGTTAAAGGTAACGTCCAACCTCAGAATCGATTTTTCGCATCTCTGCCTATTGTAGAGAAAATTTCACGCTGATCACAATGGTGTCTACAGAATCGCTCATAACTCACTACAAACGGAGTTACGGCTTTTCGAAAATTTCAATTTTGAAAGGCAAGAAGTTCGCGAACGAGTTGTCTCGAGCCTGTATTTTCTCGTTATTCGCAGCCATCGTTCAGAGGACGGCCACAATTCAAAGCCAGACCGAAAACAAATCGAAGCACATAGGTTTTGAATAAAATCATTCGCGTGTCTCTTCCCTAGTGAGGTCTGAAACCTGGCAATGGGCGTTACCCATCTTTTCTTTCAAGGGGGGTGTGGTCGACTTTTTCCTCGCTTTCCTCCCTTATTTGAGCGAATTGAGATTTCGCGCTTGGCAGGGTTACTATAGGCGGCGACCGGATCATGATATCAAGAACTACCTCTGAAGTTGGACTGTGTCTTTAAGGAAAACGCTCCATTTCGATGTACAAAAATAACCCCCCCCCGATGGGAAGAACTGTAGATGTAGCTCGCGAATAGTGGGAGCTAATAAGATAGTCTTGTATTTAGCCTTTCTTTTTTCTAATTTCAACGAGAATGACGGCCAATGCTGATGAAAAGAGACAGAGTCGACTTAGAAGGTGACCATTAATGCTCAAAAAGCTCACTTTGCATTATTAGGGCCTCCGGTCAGCCTTCAAAACTGTTCAACTTTGTCTGAGAAAAGAATTAGGGAAGATTTAATGCTGGGTACTATCGCAGTAGGCGGGGGGGGGCACTTGGCCATAGCACTTGACCACGCCCATAGTGCCCCCCGTTCTACGATAGCCCCTAGTGTTGGACTTGTATGAATTGGATTCACTGCAGTTAAAGGCAGTGTTCACGAAAAAGAGTATAAGGCCTTTGTTATACTCTGCCACAGCCCTGTCGTTTTAACATCTGAATGTATAACACCCACCTGCAACCCTGCGACGCGACCGGCGCATGCGAACTGTTCCCGCAACAGCTCTTTTCAAGGTGAGAGTATGGATCCCGACACGATTCTTAACAGATGAGCGAACCTGTCGCGGTCGCAGATTGGGGGTATAACAATGGCCTCATAGAGAAAAATTCCCATAAATCTCTCGAATATCGGTGAAAAAAAAACGTTCAAAAAATATTAAATATTTATTTACGCCTGCTGGTGCATTCCGCGCACTGCCTACAAAACTTCAAACCAAACGTCGCAAATGATTTCGAGCTTCCAATTCTTAGATAAACGACCTTATTTTCTGCTTCGTGAACCAAAAACTCTTCAAGAATAAGATGGTTATATGCCCATGTTTGGATATTAGAATTTTCTGGGATGAAAAAAATTTCAGAAATTAGGCAACTGATCCTTTGGTGAAACTAGCAAGGGACAACTGTTGCAAGGCATGGGCGCGGTGATCCAATGAGTCGGTTGGTCCACGAGATTTTCACTCTCTTCTTGGCCGTTTGTCGTGGTACTTTCTACCTCACTGTTCTCAAAGGAACCCAAAATTACATTGCTACGAGAAAAAAGGCAACTTTTTCCATGTTCATCGTGATCACTGCCTTTACTTACGTCCAGATATGGACTTAAAAACAGCTTAGTTCGCATTTCCAAGGCGAAATCTGGCTGGGAAAGACAGCAGAACAATTTTATCTGGTGAAAAGTGCTGAATAAGGCCCGTGAAATCCTATTATTCAGCTAAACCGTCGTAATTCTAAGCTATTAAGCCACAGAGTTGACCAGACGAGCTAGACTAAAGACGAAATCGCCTTGAGAATACCCGTGATGGCTAGACAAAGGCGCCAAATTTAGGTGAAAATGAAAATAATCGCCAAACTTTCTGAAGAAAAATAGAATGAAACTTTAAAAAATCTCACTTTCAGCCATTTTCAGCTTGAATCGCTCTCGTACATCATCTAAAGTGCTTCTTTTAACCTTCATTGACATTCCCATGTTCCTAAAATGGCCACATGTTGTCAAATCTACTTGGTTTTCTGACGAGAACTTCACTAAACTAACCTTTGGTGATTCTTTCCGTTTATATGATCAAGAAAATTGATCGAATCCTTCACTACGCAGTCACAAACATCACAGTAATAACCACCGGTTTCTGCTGCCGGAGTGGTTTTATTGATAACCACGGACCGACCCAACTTCGACTCGAGGTCAACCTAGACTAAGAGCGTCTGAAGGAAAATTTCATCGCGGTAAAACAATAAATATGAAATTCCCCAACCTTATAATCCCTGGCCTTTAGCATTTCCCTCTTAACTTTCGGCTCGGTCTTCGGCTTAAGTCCTTTCTTGATGGCATCATCTAGTTTTTCCTGTTTTATCCGCTCGATTGCCTTCTCCTCGAACTCTTTCTAGAAAAAAATCGTTTGCACGTCGTAGGCATCTTAGAATAACAACAGAAATGAAATTTAACTCAACCTGATCCCATTTCCGCCGATGATCAACGCCCTCCGCGCTGGACCCAGCCTGGTCGTAGAACGACATCTGAATGACATGATAATATAAAAAATTATAGAATACAAAAATATTGAATAGAACAATAAGCACAATGACTCTATTCTGCAGAAAAGTAAATGAATTGACCGCAATGGTTATGCGACGTGGCCGTGCGCGTCAGTTAGGATGTGTGTGCAACTACACCAGCTTCGTGCCTACCGTAGTCCTTTATTGTGCCCGTAATGCACTCTCGAACGATCTCATGCGAAAAAAGTAAGGAAATCATCAATCGCTGCACGAACATAAAAATAATGTAACATCGAGAACTCACGAATAATTCAAAGAACACACTTCAAGAACAGTTTCCAATCATTGAATGGCTATGAAGCGAACAAAAATTCTCACGACAAACACCACGATTCTAACACCGTAATCGAAATTAGGCGTGAAGAAAATTTGTTGACCACACCGCACGAAACATGGGTTTTAAGTAGGTCGTCTTGTCTAAATACAGGAACTATTCTACAGAAGTCCACAATGGCGAGTTCGGACTTTTTAGGGGCGGAAATTCTCACGTCTCGCGCAACACACGGTCGAAACATTTTATTTACGCTCAAAATTCGATTACGGTGTTAGATTCCTGGTGTCCGGATCAGACATGTTTTCCTTGGATAATGGATGACGGCCTGAGACCTGGCTAATGTTCATTTTGCAATGGTGCAGCTTTCGGGTGTGGTGATGTGTTCCAATGACGGCAACGGGAATATCGTGAAGGAAGAGATCGGTACGCTATCTTTGCTCACTGCGTTTACAGCTACGTCGAAGTACTCGGGCGTTCGGGGGGCACCAGCCGAGTGTACATCGGGGACTCATCCGAGCGTCCCAAACTCGGCAGCAGCCCCCGAGCGCCCTCGGACCAACCCCCCGCTTCTCCTGGCGGTTGATCCGCGGACCTTTTTCGAGTGAAGCGCAAAACGCAAAACCGTAAAAACGGTTTTCGTCGTATTCCACTATATTTTCACCGTTATAATGCCAATACTAGTACTTTAGTACATACTACTACTACACTTCTTTGACTCCATAATACTTGAAATTATAACTTTTTTACCACCTTATATTATAACAGTTGACGACAAAGATTTATTGAATTGGCAGTAAACTACAGCACTTCTTCTATATAACTTCGGCTCAGTGTTTCAGAAAACCTTTTTTCTTTACAATTTTCAGAAAATTGATTACAACAAAAGTCCATGTTCATGCGGGTTGGAAATCAGACTGGATCTGATCAGAACACGTTCATACAAGATTCTTAAGTACTTCGAATGCACAAAATAAGCACGGAATGACACTTCAAAGTTCATGGGCAAGAACCAAAGGCTTACAACCGAAAAAAAAACCTACGAGACAGGACAAAATTGCTCGAGTACGAAAATGTCTGCTCACGATTCAATTGTTTTTGAACTGAAAAAATTATAGGGTCTGTTCATCCAACGGAGTAGAGACATAAATATATGCCTCAACTTTGTTGGATGAACAGGCCGCATAATTTTTTCGAGTAAATACTCGACAAGAATTCTTCTACATCATTGTATTGGATATACATGCACCACTTACAGTCTGGTTTTCACGGTTGTGGACCAGTTTTTCTTGCTTTCACTCGGATTTGCCCTTGGCCCTGATCAATGAGACCCAAATATGGCATTTTTACAACAAATATATGAGACATGTCCAAAACAAGTGAGCTAAGTATTACGAGAATGGCTAAACATAAGCAAACTATAAAGAGCTAAACATATATATTCTATAAATTGCTAAAAATAAAATATCTATAGTGGCACCGGGTAGTTCGATCACGAATAGAGGTTGTCCTCTGATCATCGGGGCTGCTGAATTGCCTCACCATCTTGTATCCTCCGCAATTCGAAGACGTGATCGATCTCTTCGTCTCTCTGACGCAGTTGCTGTTGAATAAGTGCTGAAAAAAGCATTTCCTCGCAGAATTCTATAGAAACTTGGTAAGTGAATGACAAGAGAACTCGACGAGCCAAAACGGACGTGTAATAAATGAAAATGAAAGCTAAAAGAAGAGATAGACATTTTGTCTGCAAATGATGAGAGAATGATGGCATGCTTGAAGGACGCCGGTGCTGCTGTTTTGAGAGGTCCTACGAAGAAAATGGCGTCGCCCCCTCGGACGAGCCCCTTTCGCCCTCGGCTCGCGCGAAGCACGACTCCGCCCCCGAATTCGTATCCTCGGATCAGCCCCCACGTCCGAAATCACCTCGGCTGGTACCCCCCAAATGCCCGAGTATATATATAAATTATACTTTAAAATTTTCACATTTTTTTCGAATATTCGACTTCTCCAATAATGCGGAATCCTGAAGTTTTAGGATAATTCGGCTGTCAACGAATATTCGGTTTTTTCTAATTATTCGAAAATTCGCTGTTTTCGAATATACGGTTTTTCGAACTATTTTTCCGAAAATTTACACTTTTCAAATATTCTACTTTTCGAATGAATAGTCGACTTTTTCAATCGGCTGTGGAATAAATAGTCTAAATTTTTCATTCCACTTTTCCAGTCAGGTAAAAGAGCAAAATCATGCATATAAATGCTTCCCATCGGCACAAAACTCTCACGGAAGTGTAGATGTCTATCTTTTCAGAGTTTTCCATGTTTGGGGCCGGATATCGTGACATCTTTATCTTCGGTAAAGCTGCTTCCCTACTCCCTAGTCTGTTTAGAGCTTCAGCCGCTTACCTCTGGAGAAAGACGGTGTGTGAATGTAACACACCGCTCTCCATTTCTTTTATACCCTACCCTTGATCAATTTCGGCGCGTTTTTCTGGGACAACACTTCCTTTTGGCATGCATCAGCACAGTTAGGCCCCGGTCAGACTTCGTCGAAAAACCTGCTGAGTCCGACTGAGTACGAATGAGTGCGGGGTGGAAAAACCTGCTGAGTCCCACTGAGTCCGGTTGCCCCCAGCGCCAACCAACTCCTCTGCGAAACACGCAATTGATAGTGACGATTATCACTTCAGCTGTGAATCGGAACGTGTTTGGTGGCTGATTTTTCTTGTTTTCAACATGTCTGAATCTGATTTCCGTATCAGCAGTACGTGGGGCAGAGCGCAGACGGCGAGAGTCGAGATGCGGCGGGACTCGGCAGATCGCAGCCGGCCGAAAAAAATGCACCCAAATCACGTGAAAAACACCTATATCGACCGGGTGGGGTGAGGATGATTTCGGTGGGACTCAGTAGGACTCAGTCGGTGCATTGGCCCCGCCCTTGTTTGCATGAGAAATATCAGTATCGACCGGGGGGATTGCGGTGAGCATCAGACGGTCGCAGTCGGACTCAGTGGGTTGATTTTTTTGCACCCGTCTTCCACGAATTCGATGCGTATCGACCCGGTGGGACTCAGTAGATCCACCGACTATGACGGGGGCCTAAGGACGAACTTACGTGGTACTAGTTGTCTTGCTGATTCCGCAGCGTCCCGCCGGTGTATAACTACGGCCTTACGCGCCTCCTGGCACAGTTGAGGCAGGAAGAATGATTTCATCAGCTGGCCTGATTTTGAGTGACTACAGAAAGGCCTTGACGACAGGAAATTTGAAATGTTACTTTTTTCTCAAAATCCACGTCCCGCTGATCAGGTTCAGCCGTTGAGCTCAGTTCAATATGTGAAGCTCACTCATTATTTGCACTATCCTCATGCCTTATTGAAAATGATACGTAAATATTATCGGTCATTTGTGCTATCGTATGGGATAGGCACCAAAAAGTCGAAGTCAGAATTTTTACCGAATTTTCCGTTTTTACCGTATTTACCTAGAAAAGAACTCCGGTAAAGTTTCAGTAAAAAATTTACCGAAAAGAATGTTCCGCACACCCCTGATGGCAACAGGGATGTGCGGAAATTTTCAAAAAAATTTAGGAAAACAGAAAAACGAGTTCGTCAGAAAACAGAGATCAGAAAACAGAAAGGCCAAAACGGCCAGAAAACAGAAAATTTTCGGATTTCTACTCGTTGCATTTAATTTTTTTTCAAGTGAAGAGAGAGTGTAATTCTGAACACCTCTATCCTACCGGTAGTATAATATCTACGGAACTGCACAAATGACCTATAGTAGCAATGACGCGTCAATGATGGATAAAACATCATTAAAGACACTCACCCTAAGAGTCATGGCCGAGAAATAGCCCACCAGGCTCAACCGCTGTCGCGCGCGCGTTCCTAGTGGGCTATTTCCCTTGTTGTTCGCGAAATAGCCAAGACATAACCGAGCCAACGTGGGTAGTTGGACCGACCGCGGTGGTGACATCCGAATCTGCCTCGAAAACGCGTCCGTCGTACTCTTTCTTTGGAGAGCATTCATATGCGGCTGTTTCTCGCCGAGCATTATTTGACGGCTAATTGGTGGCAACCAGCTATTTTCCGACAGGTTTAGGCTATCACGCGGAGAGCAGGCATTTTGTGGCTCTTTATCGGCTCAGGCAAACTCTCAGAGCTTTCAATCGTAGGGTAGTGCGTCAGTACAATGGGTTTGCATCCTAGGGCAGACATCGGGTTCAACCCCTCGCTGTCAGCAGCACCTGCTACTAGCAACTAACTTCAGCAGCTGCTGAGAACAAGGGGTTGAATCCAATCTCTGCCTTGGGACGCTATCCCTATTGCGCCGGAGTACTACCCTACGAGTGCGCGGGCAAGGTTGGCGATAAAAATGATTGTTTAATTTTCTTTATAAGAATGCAGTTCTGGTCATCACAAAAATGAAAATAAGTGAGAAATTGCATAAAAAACGCACAAGAACTAGGCAGAACGGCTAAGTGGTGGGTGTACGCCCACCCCCAACTAGCGAGATTTTTATAAAAGCCTGTTTTCCGTCTTCTATTTTGTTGCTAAAGCAGTTCAGCCACTACTTCGAATGCACAACAAAAGACGACAAAACAAACAATTGTAGAAATCTAGTTAGTTGGGGGGCGGGCTGAGACCCAGCAATGGCTTGTTTCCGAACGTTTTTTCTCCAACTTTCCAATTATTTTCACTTTTGTGATGACCAGACCTATCTTCTCATGGAGATACAACAATAAACTTTTTTATCGTGAACCCTGCCCTTGAAAGCAATCGCCATTAAAAGCCATTGAGGACAAATACTACCTTGTAAAGGACTAAATAAGCTGCACTTTTTCCAGAGCTGGGTTTCATTGACTTTTTCTGATTTTCTTTCTGTTTTTTTGCGATTTTTTAAGAAAGCAAACGGAAGGCCGAAAACGGCCAGAAAACAGAAATTTCCGCACACCCCTTGATGGCAAGCGTAGAGTCCAAAGAAGCAGCGCGCCGCCCTCTGCGTGTCTGACATTCTCGTATTCTCGGATGTCGCGTACGCAATTACGTAGCATGCCCTACCGTAATCCAAAAACAGTCTCGGACCTGTTATTCATATCCTGAAAAATTCCCCTGCCACGTAAAGAAGGACATATGTATCGGTAGTGAATATCACGAGCATTTCGAGAGAAAAAAACGCAAAACAGCAATGAAGTGTGTAAGAAAATGAAATTAGAGAGTAAAAACTCGTTAAAACCTGTTTTTGGATAATTGCGTACGCGACATCGGAAAATACGAGAATGTCAGAGACGCAGAGGGCGGCGCGCTGCTTCTGTCTTGCCATCTCGTTGGGTACAGGGTATATTTGCTGTCCCGCGCATCATAAAACACGCTACGGCTGCTCACAAAACACGCCAAGCCGTCTTCAATTCGGCTGGTTAGGATGACGACTGATGGTGATTACGAATGATCACGTCGTAACGTGCTGATCACGTGCAAAGCCGGTATAGAAGGCGCCCCATCTCACTCAAGTCCTCATTCGGCATTCTAACTCAGATACTGGGGAGGTCCGATTCGGCCACGATAGCCTTTTTAATCGGATACCTAGTCGAGTTGAAAGGAACTTTCGCAGAAGCACGTGCTGCTCCGAGGAGCACGTGGCCTGTTGGATAGGACTATGTGGCGCAGAAAGACAAAACCCTTGCCGCACCCCCGTCTCCAACGCAGCAGCCCGTCGCCCTGTAATAGAAGCAAGTGGCGCTGAAGGCGGAGTCCCACCCCTTCGATACCAACAAAGGATACGTTCCAGGTCACGGCCCGCAGCAAGGGGTCAACCCCACAGCAGTCCGCGGCAAGGAAATCACTCTCGCCACGGTCGACAGCGAGGGAGCGCCGAGAACGGTGGGGAGAGACCCCTCAGCGGTCACAAATCGTCAAGAAAGTCACCTTACAGGAGCGGCCCTGAAAGGCCGACTGCGCTCTCTATGGGATGGGGCCCCTTTACTTGTGCTGTGCGGCTGATAGGCGCCTGATCAGTTGTGGAGCAAACGATTAACGCGTTTAATCATGGGCATCGTGGCTCGTTCGTCGTCGAAACGGCATCGTAATCGAATCGAAAGCGTGTCGTGGCCACGTGGAACGGCTATGTATTGCGGAACATGCTTCTCACTTCGACAACGATCAGGCCATGTGGCTCACCTAAAGTTCCCGGCCGAATCGTCGCCCACACCGCTTTTTAGTTTAAACGAGTGCCTGTCGTGACCGAATCCGACCCCCAGGCTGTCTAAGACTGCCGGGCCTGGAAGGTGACGTCGAGTCACTCTCCGGAGGCCAGCATGTTTTTGACCGCTGGGGGGTAGGGATATCGACTAATTCGGAAATTGGCTATTTTCGAATATTCGGGTTTTCGATTATTTGAAATTGAATTTCTCAGTCAAATGAATAATCGAATCATTCGATTCTCACAAAGTTTAGTATAAATCTGTATTGAGGCTCTGCTAGGGGCAGAGCATCCACATCTGTTAGGTTTTTATCAGATCTCTAGGAAGCCGCGACGCAGCTATCACCTTGCACTCGAGGCTAACCGTCATGGCGGCTGCGGAAGGTGTAACCCATATTTTCGTCACTCTCATAGACCTAAATTCGTCAGAATGAGCAAATGCACATTTCGCTTATTTGGAAAACGGGGGCCTCGCACAAAACTCTGAATCTCATCGGTCAACGCTAGCAGTGCGATGGTTATTTCCATCTACGGTGAGAAAGCAGAGGCTAAACGGAAAATTTAGGGGTATTCGAAGGTCCTCTATTGATTGAATCCACTTCCACAGTTTTTTATTGATTTTTGCGAAAAGTCAATAAAATCGATAATTCCAGAAAATCGATAAAATTCCACGGCAGTGAGCTCAATTGATAGGGGACCCTCAAACACTCATAACTGTGAAGTTCGACCGCTGATTTTCTTCGATAAAGTGAGTTACCATCACACTGATAGCGTTGACCGATGAGATTCAGAGGTTTGTGGGCCTCGCCTGGGTCCAGGCTGGAAGAAAGCGGTTAAGTTGCGTTTTTAAGGCGAATTGATTGCTGTTGGACAAATCGACCACCGCGCTCACTTCCTCGATTCGCTAAATAACCTCAATCGGGATTACCTTTTCTTTCGAAGCAATGAAGGCTTCCAACAGTTTCATGCTTCCGTAAGTTTCAACAACTCGGAATTCAGGAGTTTCCCACCGCACATGGACGAGTTACGCCTCGCAGCAGCCATGACGGTTAGCTGCGAATTTAACTTGCTATCGTGAGAGCGAAACGATTGTTTCTTCATTTCTACCATTGCGTTTTCTCAGAAAGCAACCGCGCGGTTTCCGTGATAAAAAAAGTCATCACAGCGTCGAGGTTTCTCGAAATTATGGCATGGACGATAGCATTATGGCGTCGCATTTGAGCACACCCATTTTCCCGCGACTATCTTGATTTTGGGAGGAGAAGAAAAGCCCCCAAATGATTTTTCTCAAATTGCTTTGCGGCACAGAAAAAGGGGCGTGGCCAAGTGCGCTGCAATAGTGCTCCCCAAGGGCAGTTTAACTCTCAATACTGATCGATGTGTCCCACGATCTCAATCGATACTCGTACCAACTACGTCATTACATCGTCCGGAGGTGTTACTCTGAACGAGGCCTAAGACAGGCCTCGTATTGGCTGTAAAACCGCAAAGTTCTCATGGATTCTACGCGTGCTGGTGCGAAGCGGAGGTTAGAGACAGCGGGACAGTGTATGACAAACGGAGGGAGCAGCGTCGCGCGCCCCCGCTCGCGCCATGAGTGGTGGGAACTGCGATTTTTTTCCAGAGGATAGTGGATCATTAACGAAGCGCCCCGCTCCGCCCAAGATGCGGACTGCCTTAGAGCAAAGTTGCTGTTTGTGTTTTACGCAGAACTATCCAATTGTTCGACTTTCCTTTTTCAGAAATCGAAGTTGATGATGGCATTCGAGAGCTGGACCTTACTAGGCGACGTCTATTATACGCGTCTAATTTTGAGATGTTACCAAATCTTGAGCTGCTCATATTGAGATGGAATTTACTGAAGAGAATAGAAAATCTGAGTGGATTACATCGACTGACGAGACTTTCTTTATATGACAATCAGGTATAAGCACAGCGCCAGAAAATGATGAGTTTATTGATTGGAAACAGCAACAGCTACAACTCAGATAACGAAAATAGAGAACCTCTCGGACTTGCCGAAATTGATGATTCTGGATCTCTCGTACAATCGAATCTCGAAAATCGAAGGCCTGGAGAATCTTCAGCTCAAAGAACTCTACCTCACTAGAAACAAGCTCACAAAAATCGAAGGACTCGACAATGTTGGTTGTCTTTGATTCGATCCATAATTGATCCAAAGTGGATTGCCGGGCTTGTTCATCGAATCCACAGCTCACGGCGCCGTGGATCTCCGCTGTAAGGCGCGCCGCAGTGATGAGAGGGCAGCCATGCATTTTGAGCTGTGGACTTTGATCAAGAAGCCGATTGCCGAAGCCAGGATCAGATCTCGCGGCGTACGCGTTGCGGCCATCGACAACACGCAACAGCTAATTTTTGAAAAAAAGCAGCGGATTCATACGTGGTACATGCTCGATATAACCAATTTAATAAATTTGGGAGGCCGGTCCAGGGTCAGGCGGCTGCTGTCCCGCGGGACAAGGACGGGGACGTGAAATTTTTAAAAATGAAATTTAAATTGTTTCTTTTTGTGGGAGGGAGCAGCGTTGAAATTCCTGGTAAAAAACGAAAAGCACTCCACAAGGCTCGTCAGAAGGGTAAGGAATAGCGATACTCAAAGGAAACTTGGGAAAATTACGAAAATTTTATTTTTTCCTTTCAAAAATTTTCAATCTCGAATTTGTCGAAGTAAACATCATCTAGAGGGGGCAGCATGGAAATCTTCAGAATTTTTCAGAAAATCAGGTCACCAAGGCAGGAAGACGTAAAATTGCCGAGATTCGGGACAACGATTGTGTGCCCGACCCTGGGTCGATTTCAACTAAACTTTCAAAAAATACTAGACGAAAAATACCGTGCGGTACCGATTGCCACAGAGCCATAAAATACTTTGCAACTTTTAGGCCCCTGTCATAGTCGGTGGATCTACTAAGTCCCACCCGGTCGATACGCATCGAATTCGTGGAAAACGGGTGGAAAAAAATCAACCCACTGAGTCCGACTGCGACCGTCTGATGCCCACCGCAATCCCCCCGGTCGATACTGATATTTCTCATGCGTACAAGGGCGGGGCCACTGCACCGACTGAGTCCTACTGAGTCCCACTGAGTCCTACTGAGTCCCGCTGAGTCCCACCCGGTCGAT
This sequence comes from Aplectana chamaeleonis, assembly GCA_029168955.1. Classification (NCBI taxonomy): domain Eukaryota; kingdom Metazoa; phylum Nematoda; class Chromadorea; order Rhabditida; family Cosmocercidae; genus Aplectana; species Aplectana chamaeleonis. The sequence goes on from JAPDOI010000153.1 coordinate 264,575, forward strand.
ATAGGTATTTTTCACGTGATTTGGGTGCATTTTTTCGGCCGACTGCGACCTGCCGAGCCCCGCCGCATCTCGACTCTCATCGTCTGCGCTCTGCCCCACGTGCTGCTGATACGGAAATCAGATTCAGACATGTTGAAAACAAGAAAAGTCAGCCACCAAACACGTTCCGATTCATAGCTGAGGTGATAATCGTCACTATCAATTGCGTGTTTCGCAGAGGAGTTGGTTGGCGCTGGGGCAACCGGGCTCAGTGGGACTCAGCAGGTTTTTCCACCTCGGACTCATCCGCACTCAGTCGGTCTCAGCAGGTTTTTCGACCGAGTCTGACCGGGGCCTTATTTGAAGGTTTGAGTCGGTCGGTCCGATAAGAAAAGCAACTGATATCATCATCTCATGCCGCTGTGGCAATCTGTACCGCACGGTATTTGGAGTTTACTTAAAAAAAATATGAGGCATGGCGCGCTGATTGGGTCTGTAGGAGGTGCGGCCCCCTTCTTCCGGATTGGGAATTTTCGCGGCCCCTCGTGGGCCGTATGTAATTGCTATCTCTTCAGATTAATTAAAATTCAGCAAAATTTGATGGCATTGTTAAAAACATCACTATTACTTTATATTTCGATCTAATTTCAAAAGTTCTTTTAGAATGAATTTGTTTTATTCATTTATACAAATGTTCTGGGGGTGTGTATACAAGTCTGTTGGTACCTGCTCGTTGGTGCCCCTGCTTCTACTGAACCCAGCAGACGTTTGAGTGTACACAGGGAACGTTCGAGCGATATAGCGTGCACAACTATATCGCGAAAGTATCCCGCACATTGCATAAAGGTGTCGCCGTCCGGCACACTAAGGCCTCTGGTCCATAACACCTTAGGATCCGTACCTAGGGAGTCATGGAGTCTTTGGCCACAAGCCACAATTTCGCCACCCTGAACTGTCGATCGCTGTCGAGTGGTATCCAAAAACTGCGCTATCCAGACTTCTGAGCTATTTCCATGCACCGTTTGCTGCTTTGCAGGAAACCCGCCTCAAGGATAGACCCGTCATCAGCGTCGGAGAGTACACCATCTACTGCGGTAACGCTGACGATAGGAGAGTGGGAGGCTGTGCAATAGCTGTAAGGAAGGATTTCAATGGTATGGTCAAGGAGTTCGGCTCAACGTCGTGTCGGAATGCATTCGTACGACTGCGGGATCACAGAGAATTCAATCTGTGGATAGTGAGTGCTCATGCGCCCACCGAAACCGCCGAGGACAATTCGAAGGATGCGTTTTATGAGGAACTCAATACGTTGCTGGCCAGGATACCTTGTCAACATGCTGTTGTCGTGGGGATTGACGCAAATGCGAAGATGGGACTTGATCAGGAATCCGAAGTACTCGGTAAATGGTTCTACCCAGTGGAGCAAACATCGGACAATGGCTACCGCCTTGTCGACTTTGTGAACGCAGTGGTCTGATTATTGCATCGACATTCAAGAGGAATCATCGCCGCCATCAGCTTACGTGGCAGGGACCAACCCGGCTATCTCCAGAAGAGCAGCGGAAGCGGAAGATGACAACTTTGAAACTACAGCTTGACTATGTCCTGACGAGGAATATTCCAGTATCGGACATTCGAAGATCTAGAGCTGTGTGGGATGTCGCATTCGATTCGGATCACCGTCCTGTTCTGTTGAACTTCACTGCGAGGATTCATAAGAGGAAGCGAGGGCTCAGCCTTTCCAGAGGATTGACATGACAAGTCTCAGAGATGAAGAGTGCAGAAGGAATTTCCGACAACGCGTTTCTATTCACATCGGAGTACGGACTAAGAAGAAACTTTGCGACGCGGATTCTTTTGTCAAGTGCATCCAGGACGCTTCGAAAGAGGCACTCCCGGTTGTACAGCCTAAGAAGAAGTTCGCCTACGTCTCAGAAGAAACAACATCTACCTACAACAGAGTATGTGCTCTCCGAACTGCAGGAAACTTCGTGGAGGAGAAGCGTCTGAGGAGGAAGTTGCGTCGGCAGCTTCAAAGGGACCGCGAACGAGAGTGGACGTGTAGAGCTAAGGAGTTCGAGAAGGCTTGGGAGGAGAAGAATCCGAAGAAAGCCTACACGTTGCTGCGACAGTATAGCGGGAAGATGAAGAGATGTTCTCCTGTCTTGAACACTACCAATGGAGTTGCAGTTGGTGATGCGACGCTGCCAATATGGAAGGATTACTTCAGTTCACTACTGAATCGTCCAGCGCCATCAGTACCTGAGCTCCCGCATGTTCAGAGAGCACATTACGATGTCAGTGAGGAACCGCCGACTGAGTCTGAAGTTTTGGATTGTGTCCGGAAAATGAAGAATGGAAAGGCAGGTGGAGATGACAACATCACTGCTGAAATGCTGAAAGCTCTTCCTCCGTCTGGGATTCGTGAAATGACCAACACCATCCGTGCCATATGGATGAGCGAAAGGATACCCGATTCGTGGAGACATGCGATCATCGTACCTCTTCACAAGAAGCTATCCGTCACGGATCCTAAGAACTACAGAGGAATCTCTCTACTTCGTGTCATGTACAAGGTTTTAGAACGTATCATTCTCGAGCGACTTATCAAACATCGTGAAGGAACGACCAGAGATGAGCAAGCCGGTTTTCGACCTGGAAGATCGACCATCGACCAAGTGTTCGTCGTGAGAAGAGTAATTGAATCGTGGCAGCGGTTTTCGAAGCCATTACAGCTTGCTTTTGGACTTTGAAGCCGCGTTCGACTCCTCATCGTGATCGATTGCTCAATGCTCTGCGAGCAGATGGAGTCCCGGAAAAGTATGTTCGGTTAATCGAGGACATGAACAAAGGAACAACAGCAGCAGTTCGTACACCTGTCGGATTTACGTCAGCTTTCGAGGTGAAAACAGGAGTAAGGCAAGGAGCCGTTGCAGGACCTTTTCTTTTCAACTTCGCCGTTGATGACATCATGCGTAGAGTTGCAGAACAGTTTCCTGCGGATGTGATCCTAACACCGTCAGGACGCTCCCTTGTCGACCTGGAGTACGCCGACGACATTGTGTTATTCGCTGAAAACAACGCAAAACTGCAAAGGATTGTGAACCTCGTTTCGAAGTATGCCGCAGCCTATGGACTTCGTCTTCGTCCCGACAAATGTAAGCAGATGTGGGTCTCTCAGAGGCCTTCAACTGGAGTTTGTGTGGACGGACAACGTATCGAACTGGTGGACGATTTCTGTTATTTGGGCTGTTTGCTGAAGAACGATGGTAGTTATGCAGCGGATATTCGACAACGATGTGCGAAAGCTACGTCTGCATTCAATTCTCTAACCAAGTGTTTGTGGTCTACCACCATCGCGAAGGAAGTCAAGTTGCGCGTCTACCTATCCGCTATTCGCCCTATCATGATGTACGGATCGGAGACGTGGGCAGCACCGAAAACGCAGATGGAAAGGTTGGATTGCACGGAGAGGAAGCTTTTAGGCGTTTGCTTGGATATTTCTGGCCGCGTGTATGCCATAACGAAGACCTTTACAAAGGAAATCGACGCAGTACATCAACGCTTGACACGAGGGAGGTGCCAGCATCTCCTAACGCCATCTCAAGCAGCAATGGAAAGTCGACTTCGACTGCTCGGGCATATACTAAGAAGAACGCCGGATCGTCTCGTACAACACGCTTTAAAAATGCTTCCAAATCCTGTCTGGAAACGGCCACCTGGGCGTAGACGAAAGTTCTGGACGGATGTGGTTAAAGAGGATTTAAAGTCACTCGGCATCGAAAGACAGTTCAGGCGCGATGTTTCGTTTCGCAGGAAATGGAATAGTGACAGCTGGATGGAATGTGTTCAAATTGTGGCTGAAGACCGTGAAAAATGGACACGGCTGACTACTAGGACGGCACACCTCGGTGAAGATGCGGAATGACCGCGTCAGGCGAAAGCCAACCGATTAAGTCAAAGTAAGTCATACAAATGTTCTGACCACGAAATACCCAGGCGACTTTCGGCCACAAGCCGCCTGACATTTTGGCTCGTTCTCCAAATTTGCGAATCGGCTTATGTTGCCGTCCGGGCCACTGCTGCTGATGTCCGCCAGGCGGCTTCGATTCCTGCTCTGTGCGGCTCAGGGCCAAGGATCTCCTGAGCATGTAAACTCTGGTCCCGCCGTAGTGACCTGTTGATTTCGATCAATATCAGCAGCGGAGCGGTGGGCCTCGGTGTAATATAACTAGTGATAAGGAGGTTCCGACGAAGAGGCCACCGCTCCGCGCTGTGATAATCGAAATCAACAGGTCATTACGGCGGGACCAGAGTTTACCAACAATTTTTGCAAGGTGGCAAGCTATGAAATGATACTGATTGATTGCCGCGAAGCGTAAGCTCGGCGCTGCCTCCACTTCCTCGGAATCTTGACATTATCAGTATACAGTCGACACGGAATCGTTCGTCGGATGCGTGCCCAAACAGTCTGCTTCTGTGCGTGTCTAAGAATGCGGCGAGTAATTTCTATGTCTTCTGCGAAAACGGCATGTGGATCGAATCCACATCGCGGGTGTGGCCAAGGAGCAGTTCGGCTGGCGCACGCCACGCGCGCGACGGAAAAACGGTGGGCGCGCGTCGTCCCTGGGGCGCGTTAACCGAGGGTCCTCAAAGAAAGTAGTTTTGTTCCATTTCAGCCGTTCCTCTTTATCATTTTCTGAAATTGATCATGTTGTTGTTGTGTCACACGTAGGGTCGGCGTCGAAATGAATGTCGTCATCACCCATTCCGCTCCGAGAAGCAAACCAAAAAAAAAACTCCAAAAAAAACTTATATAAAAGTGCGAATTCCACTGAAACGATAGTATGAGAAACATTGCGTCTGAAAAAAGTACATTATAAACAAAAAAACATTAACAAAATGCAAAAAATGATGAAGGGGGACGGCTCAAATGGAACAACAACTACTTTTTTTTGAGGGCCCTCAGTTAACGTGCCCCAAGGACGACGAGCGCGCGTAGCGTTTTTCTGTCGCACCTGTCGCGTGTGTCAGTCGAACTGGTCCTTAGCCGCACCCGCGGTGTGGATTCGATCCACATACCTGCGGAAACCATCATTACGACAAAAAATTTGGCGTCGACCATATGTGTACCAATCCTGCTACTTTTTTTCAGTTAAAATCGCTGGAACTCCTGGAGCTCGCAGATAATCGGCTAAAGAAAATAGAAAACCTTGAGGCGCTAATCAACCTAAAGAGTCTTTTTCTCGGCGCAAATCAAATCACGAAAATTGAAGGTATTCGTCCGGTTGAAGTGGCTCGTCTGGGATAATTATGGACGATTTTTTTTCAGGATTATCAACACTTCGCGAGCTGACGGTACTGAGTTTCATCGGTAATGCTATCAGAACGATTGAAGGCCTCGACCGCTTAACGAATCTCACAGACTTGACGCTATCACAGAACGGAATATCCAGAATTACAGGGTAACATGTGCGGTGGTCTTCATCGAGAGTGGCTTAATTGGAGGGAGACTAACTGGGCGCGAGCGATCGCGTCGCGGCAATCCCTAACCAGCAGCAACAGAGATGAGTACGTCTCAGTTAACGATTGCCGCCACGCGCAGCGTCACGGACCGCCTCCAGTTAGGCCAATCCCAACCAGAGAGCAGAATTCCTATTTCCGGTAATTTATGGTGTAGCTTCCCGATTTCCGAGAAATGCCTCGAAATGCGGAACAAAATCCGAAATGCCTATAGATTACATATTTACCAATTTCCAACGATTTTTCGCGTTCAGTTTTTCAAAATTTCGGGGGAAATTTGAGCCCAACATGAAAAAAAGTGTCTATGAGGAAACAGATACGAAAAAATAAAAAAGTAATTTCATTTCTATAGAAATAAGGATATCCAGCTATGAAATTTGAATTGAACAATTTGAATTTATCAGATTCAGATATTCAAATTGAACGAGTAAAAAATGAGACGTTTCAAAATACTCTTCATTATGTCTACAATTACGTCCGTGGCCTGTTTCCTCATGAAAAAAAAAAACATCTAAATCTCATACGCGGCTGGGAAGGCGGTCGCGTGCGCCGGTCCGCTAATCCATTGAGGCCGAGAGGAGCGCAGCTGATCAGCTTACCATACCGCCAGCCGCTGGTGAGATTTTACAGCCCGCGCGAGCCGCGGGTGAGATTTAAATGTTTTTTTAGGAAATAAGCCACGTGCCTAACTGTACTATGTATTACAGACTCGTCAATAATGCTGCACTCGTAACTCTAGATCTTAACGATAATCAGATAGAAAAAATCGAGAATCTTCAACATCTTACCAAGCTGAAGAGTTTATGGATAAGGAAAAATCGGGTAAGCTTACATAGGCTCCCATTTAGATATCTCACTGGAAGGGTTTTTTCCGCCAATTTTCTCGCTGTTGACCAATCACATGCGCAGCAGAGGCCGGACATGATTGGACAAAAGTGGGAATGTGGGCGGATACTTTCCCCTAGCAAGAGGTCCACATCAGTACCCAACCATAAAAATATGTAAGTATGTATGTATGTTTTTGTTCTAAAGATTTCCAACTGGTCGGAAGTTGCCTATCTCAATCGGCTGCCTGCACTGAGAGATGTCACACTGGAGATGAACCCTATTTATAGGTAGGTTAGTTACGGTCTTAAAAAAAACTGTTCGCTTACGCGGTCGGCGTGCGTGTTGAGGGGCCGTAAGGCCTGTTTCAGAGTTCGATCGCTGCACGACGCGATGAAATGATAACCATGAGCATTGATCGAGATCGCGTCCCACGTCGATTCGTATTCAAATCATGCGATCGCGGCGATCAGCGATGGAAATGTAAAATAGGCCTAACGGAGACATTTTCTGGACAAACCTTTTCACGGGTGCAAACAGCTGACTGGGATATTATTCACTTTATGTCCAGTATTCCTACAGTCTCGAAAAAACGAATTTGCAAAGGCTGCTCGACAACCCACTTCGACCGCGTGGGCGGACAGTCCCATTCGGACGGACTTTACGTGTATGGTCACAGGTACCAATGCGGCACTGGTGGCCATCATTTATTGGTCACTCCAATTTGACTCAATGTAATCTGGAGATAATCGGGCGGATTCTATAGAGGACCTGTCCCGCCGCTTTGGTGTCGAACCAGAGCCGGATCGGCAGATTCCCGGCACATTTGCGGTAGAACAAAGGCGCTGCCCAGGTTATGCCAAGATCCTACTGCCTCAACCGGGTAAAATGCGGCAATGCCGGCATTCTGCCGCGAATCCACCGTGATTTTTGCCACAGCGTATCAAGTACGAAACATCAACCCTTACCAACACATCGCTTTGCAACCTGCCGCGTTATCGACCACTTTGCTGCTGCACTGGGCCACTTCCGCTGCGATGATGGCTATGTTATCACGGTGAATTCGCTGCATCGTCGCGGTGGACTGGCGGCATTTTTGCGTAAAAGTCTCTAAAATCCAGATTGAAATCTGAGCAAATTCCAGGATATTCCTTCAAGAGCTAGTGCTGCATTAGATACCCAGAATTAGAAGACACGAAAAATTGCGATTTCAGTGCACATCACTTCTATCGCAATCGAATTCGAGAGATCCTGCCCCGAGTGAAAATCATAGACGCAGTGCCAGTAAACTGGATTAGCGGCGATCCATGGCAAGAAATGACACCTGACGACTAGTATAAGATTCCACGTTACGCAGTCTTAAAGCAAAACATGTTCACGAAAAGCTACACATTACAACTTGTTCTCATTAAAATAAACATTTTTTACAAGACGAAAGCGTTGATACTATGAAAATCTTTTCCAATGTGGGCGCTCATATTCTATGACACTCCACTTACTAGTACACATGGCAGTCCATATGCAGAATATTTTTCCTTCTTTTGGAAAACCTCAAATCGGAAACCCCAGCAAGAATATATAGAAAAGCAGCGCTAATTCAATTTTGACACTTCCATTTTTGTGGTCTAAATGTCGATTCCCAGTATTGGCTAGTACAGTTAACGTCGGCATGGATCCTGAGAAGACTTTGCGTTCCCCATTGGAGGTTGGGGTAAACTCGGTGCACCTATGCTATAGCATATTACACCGAGTTTGCGCCAACCTTCGACAGTGAACGCGAAGTCTCCTCAGGATCCAAGCTGACGTTACGTCCGTGGCTTGCGTCCTCAAGGAAAAACATTTAAATATCATCCGCGGCTGGCGCGGGCGGTTTAAATCTCACCGCCGGCTGGAGTTATAGTAAGCTGATCAGCTGCGCTCCAACCACGGCTTGAATCGATTAGCGGGCCGGCGCACGCGACCATCGCGCCAGCCGCGGGTGAGATTTGAATGTTTTTCATGTACCTAACTATAAGGTTTTTTGGGGACTGAACCGCGATTCTGAGGTCCCCCATCGATTACCGAAAGGTTACTATAAGTGTACCGTATTTCGGCTATCATGACCTGCCGCATGATTTTTTCTGCATGGATAGAAGCGAACGCCAGAATCGTAATCATAAGCATAGCAGATATCCTCCCCGGGTAAGATTTCAACCGCGTACATCTTAAATCTAAATGCGACTGTCCGCCCACGCGGCCGGCGTGCGTGTCGAGCGGTGGTCGCGAAGGCATTTTTCGAACTTAGGAATCTATTACGAGGAATATTAGATGAATAGTTCATGGTATCCTAGTCAGTTGTCTGCAGCCATAGAGTTCTTCCTGAGAAATGCCTCCGAGACGATCCTCCGACACAAAGGCCTACCGCGTGGGTGGACAGTAGCATTCAAACAGACTTTAGCGTAAGCTTTCCACGAAGAGTTTGTAAACTACCGCGAATCGGGAGCATTGTTGGGATGAAAAAACTTACGGTAGTTGTGGTAAATCTTTTCCCCTGCGAGACAGTACTCTGAAAGATATTGCTGCTGCGGCTCCGCGATAGTGCCGCTTCGGCGTCTCCAGGCGGCACTACCGCGGGGCCGCTGCGGCTCCATGATAGTGCCGCCGCGGCTCCGGGAGTGTATCTCATATGAAGTTATTTGAGAATTATAATACAACTAAGGGGGCCTAAGAACAAAAATACGCACCTGCGGCTGTTACGTCCTCTGTCTGATAAGGGCACAAGTTACCGCCGTTTTTGCGCCCACGGATATACGGAATGTACCTCAAACTTGGATAATAGAAACGGCGACAATTTCGTTTTACCACGTAAGACGGTACATCGTACTCCACGAGGGTTCGCTGCTGCACCCTCGCGGAGCCGCTGCGGTACTATCGCGGCGACTTCGAGGCTCAAGACACGGCAATAAAATCTTTTGATTACAAAGCCGCTGCGGTACTATCGCGGAATATCGCGGCGACTTCGAGGCTCAAGACACGTCAACAGAATCGTCTGATCATGGAGCCACTGCGGTACCATCGCGGCACAATCGAAAATCGTACTTTTCCGACATTGACACGGCAGATTTTCTCAGGGTAATATTGAACTTTCTGTTCTTATCGGAACGAATTTCCGGTACGCAGTCGCAGAAAACCGATATTTCAGCATGCAGATGATACCTTATCTAGGCTATCAGAACGAAATTCCCATGGCTCTTTCGTGCGTAAGCGGAGTGTAGGTCAGAGGCAGCGTGAGAGCAGAGGGAGACGGAGGGTGCAGCACTGCGCGCACGCACGCGCAGTGATGTGCATCTCGTATTGACAGAGACAGTACTCAACCGAAAGCAAAACTAGAATTCAGTCAGCTAATATTATTTCAACCTTCTCAGGTACGAAGCAATCACTAAAAATACTTGAATCCAAATCACCTGAAAATGAATTGAAAGAATTTATTGTACAATATAGCAATACTAATCAAACTGTAAGAAACATTCAAGCAATGCTGATTATGCCGGACACATATTTGGCTACCAATCGGCTACATATAATACAGGAAAAGAATGATTCGAAAAAAATCTAGTAATAACCCTAACGTAATACGTTGTAAGGCATTAAGTGCTGAGCGTTGAGCATTTAGAAACACACAAAAATATTCAAGCAAGAAGTACACAACAATAACAAAAAGAAATTGACTATTTCATTGAGGAAAGGCTTTGGATTTATTATAAAGCATTATGTCAAAAACTTGAAAAGTGAAGAATTTTTTTGAATTTTTTTTGTAGAAAAATTAGGCGCATAAAAGGCAACAATAACCTTCCAGGTCACTGCCGAAATTGCAGAGCCGCTTCAGTAGCGAGAGAGAACGAAATAGAAGGCTGGAAAGGGCAGGGGAAAGAAAAATTAGTCATGTATGTATACATTCCAGCAGATTGGTTGACATAAAACTATGAAAATTTCAATTTCATATACTCTGCAACGACCTTGATGGCACAATCCGTTGCGTTACCGAACCAAACACATCACGCAGCGACTCTGTCCATCCCTGAAATTTTTTGAATAATGAAGGTCGTTTAAACGTAAGCGAGGTATTAGTCACACACTCCAAGTTAGTTGCTAGAATATCCGCCGTAAGGAAGCGGAAAATTCAACTCGTCGATTACCTAAACCATTCTCCATTTTTAGAGAGACGGAGCTTCACAATAAAAAATTTTCCGTTTTTTTTTTCGCACGATCGTAGACTTTGGGTTGCTCTAAAAACAGTAAGCAGGAACCTACGACGGAAAACCGCCAGGAAGTGGGTGAAAATCACGTGGAATAGCCGACCCATTGGATCACCCCGCCCACGCCATATAACAGTTGTCCTGCGTTCGTTTCACCAACGGAACACACGCTGATTTTTTGAATATTGCTCATCGCACAAAATTATGACATCCGAGCACATGCGTTGACTCATCTTGTTTTTGAAGAGTTTTCGATACAAGAAAAAGAAAACAAAGTTAGTTACCTAAGAACGCGGAACCATTTCCAACGTTTGGGTTGTCGAAAGTCCGCAGTGCGCCAAATACAACATACAGGAGCAATTGAATATTTAAGAGGTTTTTCAAACGATTTTTACTCCGACATTTGAGGGTTTTGTGAGGACTTTAGGACTTTTTCATATTATCTACGACTTTGTGAACTTGTCTATTCAAAAACATCAAAAACCAGAAAGCGGTTTTTCATCGTGAACGCTTTCTTTGAGATACTAAAAACTCAAAGATTACTCCTAGTCGCACATTACCATTAAGCCCTAGTACATACTTGCCGCGACGTGCGACAGCGACAGTGCATTTGAACCGTATTGATTTTCTGTCAATATCTATCCCAAACACAATGTCACGTCGCTCCTCGTGGGAAGTATGCACTAGGCATAAGCTGTGATACCCAAGGACTGTAGCAGGATTGGACTGTCGCATCCACCTTCTCATTTTTAGAAGAGGGGAGGAGTGCGAAGCGAAGGGCGAAGCACTAGACCTGGGACCGAATCGAATAATTATCGAATCAATCGGAAAGTTCAATTTCTGGATTTTTCAAGTATTCGAATTATTGAAAAAACTCGATTTTTTGTTTTTGTCGGCACTCGAATCAATTCTGGAATTAAACGATTCGTATTTCCCGAATATGCGATTCTTTCGAGAATTCAAATTATTAGGTTTTTCGAATAATCTTTTCACTTCACTCGGTAAAGGAGATAATCAATTTTTCACATATTCGCCAATTTTCGGTCACGACATTTAAGTATTCAGCAACCTGAAAAAAATATTCAAAAACAAAAATGATTTGCTAGGGGATAATTCGGAAATTCGAATATTCACTGGAATATTCGGATTGAATTTCTGGACCTTCACTCAAATTAAATAGAGAGCAGGTTTTGAAAGTTTTTCTGTCAATCGGAAATTTGAAAGTTTTTCTGTCAATCGGGAAAAAATGAGAGGCCTTATTCAACTCTATTCCACCACTCCAAAAATTTAAATACGCATTATTTTGAAAAAAAAATCATTACTTGAAAATTCGAGAAATACTTTATTCGAATCCACTCATTCGATAATTTTAGGAACTCTATATTCAAAAAATTCATTCATTCGAGCATTTCCAAAAAAGGATATCCGAACCGAATCATTGATTCATTCGAAAGCACCATGTAAGACAATCGGTAACACATTACCAGTTTCTAAGGAGCGAAGCCAGGGGCAGGCCCAATTTGACTACCAATAAGGACTTTCAAACACTGAAGTGATAAGACCCTTGGGTAAGCCCTAAAACCCGAAAAACAAACGAGTAGTACTAACAAAACACAAAACATGCCTCTGAAAGACTAATCATGCTCGCACGTTTCACTTCAGTACATGGGGTATTTATCATCATCGGCAGGATTCGAACTCAAGTCCCCACGCTGGCGACGGCGCTACGACGCACTGCGCCATGAAGTATGAGACCACCCGGGCGAAAATTCGCTAATCAACGATGGACTCTTCTCAACGCAAGAATCCAAGACATTCTCTCATAGATTATCCTTCAAGATAATGCTATAATAGAGCCGTTCTCGAGGAAATCAGTGGGAACAGATTAGAATCCGAGTGAGCTTTCATAGCCAAACAAAAAGGAAACAAAAACCTCCGAACCCAATTCTTTTCTAGAAAACGCCTCACAGATCTCGTTAAAATCAAGCTCTCTGAACCAGAAATCCAGCCAAGAATCGAAAACGGTAACTTTCTATGAAAAAACCATATTTTTATTCAGAAATTTTAAGTAAATTTTAGATTCTGTGCAAACAAAATTAATAGTTACCCTCCTTGTCTCTTTGAACTGTGTATATGCCAACTAGGACCGAAAGAAATGAACGAATTATCATCCGATCGAAAGAAGCTGACTTCGATCAAATCGCATCAGTCGATTATTCGGAAAACTAGATTTCCGGATAAAATAAAAAGTCAATCATTGAAAAAAGTGATTTTCAGCTTATTCCAGATATCTGCCGCTCTCAAGAGCCTTTTGATCCCGAAAAAGATGTAAGAAAACGCATTTCCTACATATAAACACACATCCTACACTAGAAAAGATTCCGTCCGACAACTGCTTCAAAAATTCCAAGCTAACTTTTGTTAAGAGTACCGTCGTTCTCTAGGTCCAATTCCGGTCCGCATTTGCGGACTACGGCCATTTTATCATGCGTCACGTGTAAATCGTGCTGGGACCACTTGGTCCCGGCACAATTGACACTTCTCCCAGCAGGATTAACACGTGTCACATGATGCAACAGCCGTAGTCCGCAACTGCGGAACGGAATTTGGCTCGGAAACAATAGTATCCACCCCCCGATTTTTTACGATCCAACATTTCTATGCCCCCCGCGCCCAGATTTCCGAATGTACACGTCTACACCTTTGTCCCGCCGAACAATAACCGCTGGAAACTGGCGTTAGCTCCCAGATCTTTGACTTTTTTGTTTTTCATTTGATCATCTCCTTAGACTGTAAATATTAGGTTAAAGCGGAAAATTCCCGCCACTTGGTTTGATGATTTTTAAACCTTTCAGCGTTGGTCCTTCGGCCAAGTGCGATTTACCGATCGGAAGCGGAAGTTCTTTACTATCTAATGCTGCCTTCAATATGGGCCAAAGTCTGCTCATTCGCAAAATATATGCTATAATTCAAGATTAAACTTCAGTACTGAGCATCCTTGAGTGCTTCTAATTATTTTGAGATAAACCAAAGCTGGTAGAGTTAACATGATATTTGAGAACACCTCAGAACTAGATGATAGCGTTTGCGAAAAATTCGATGGAACGTAATTATTGATTTTTACGAATTTTTAGAAGTTGCGACTTTTGTCTCTGTCTTATCCGAGAAGTTTCAGTCACGAAGCTTCAAAAGCGATTACAATGACGAAGTCCCCACTCGAAAGTATTTTCCGTCAATTACTGAACTTTTTTCTCGAGAATCGATAGAAATGGTGAGAAATGAATTTACAGCGAAGCAATCACTAATTAACGACAAAAATACTAATGCAAAGGGACTTCGCCATTATACCTACCTTTGAAGCCTCGAGAGCGGTACTTCTCGAATAAGTCAGAAAAGACCGAAGTTGCAGAATCACAGAATCCGCTAGAAATCAATAATTACGCTTCGTCCAAAAGTTTCGCAAACGCTATCATCTAGTTTTAAGGTAGCTAGGATATCCTATTAACTTCTGGCAGGTTCGGTAGTCTACCTCAAATTAAATGTAACCACTCAAATATGCTCAGAACTAAAAAATATCACTAAATTTATAGCATATATTTCGCAAACGATCAGGCTTTGGCCTAAGTGGAAGACAGCGTCAGAGAGATAACAATGAGCGCTTTCGATCGGTATATCGCACTTGGCCGAAAAACCAACGCTGAAATGTTTGAAACACGTCAAAGTCAAAAGGCGGGAAACCTTCGTTTCCACCTAATGAATTATATGTAGATTCTTTTCTGATTATTCTGCAACGGCTAACCTTTTTTGCTTAATAATTTCATAACTATGCGCGAAAATAGGCACTTTAGGGATCCGTTGCGGAATGAAAGACTTTATCAGGACCTTACGTCTTCGCGCACCGCTCAAAATGCTAAATGAAGAGTTGAAGATTTTTTTAAAGCCCATTAGAAGGGTTGACTTTTTATTCGAAAAAAGTCTGATTTTCGACTTATTCGAGAAGTCGAGCATTGGAAAAAAGGTTTGAATTTGCCCAAAGTTAGCACCTATCACTACTGATCCTCTACAGAGCTACGATAGCGGGATAATTGTTGTTAGTAGACATTCACAGAAAGTAAGGTAGAGGAGATAGATGTAAATTTCGGAAACCTTGCCGATTGACGGAGTGTCATGCAGACTGGGATGCGGCTGACCCCGTCCAGAATGAGCATCCAGCACTTTCTGGTAACGCAGCTTACAGGCAGCTTCAATCGTCTTCGCCATTGCCGCCGCTGACGGCTCCACGTGGAACACGTAGCACATAAAGTTCTCAGACGACGTATGCATAATGAATGCGCAGTGTCTGAAATAGGAAATTCTCCACCTAAAATTATCGAAGAAATACGATGTAGATTAGCTATGCCCTCGAACAAACACTACGACCTCTCCTGATGAATTTTGGAGGAATTTCTTCCTATGATTAGTCAAGGATAGGCTAACTACTGCACACTTGGCATACTACAAGGTTACACTATGCCTCTACCACATGAAAAATGTACTTCAAGAAAATACCTACTTCACATCGCGACCAATGCCTAAGAAGGAAAGATAGCGCACACGACATTGCGCTATTTGACCGCCACCAACTTCCACTATGGTGATAGTTGACGGTGCAATGGAGACATCGGACAGAATCCACCGTTCAGGACGGACCTGCAACCAAACTATGAGATTCAGTGCCTGTTTATGCCATAAAGTTAGGTATTCATACCTGTGACACTAGCCTGTCGACAGCTTCATTCAGAATTTCGATTCCAGTAGCACGAGGCACTTGTGTAACACCAAGGAAATGGCATCGTATAACTTTCTTCGGCTCCTCATTCGGCGTTGACAGACCTTCAGCTGGAATGCAAACCAGTTTGAAAGCAACTCTTATGGCACTATCCTAGTCGTGGGGGGGGCACCCAGGATTCAAGCCAGAAATGATATGAACCACCGATCGGTAACGCTACAAATCAAAGATTTCTATAGAATTTTGATAAAAACAATGATTAATAGCAGTATCAAGCATCTTTTAGCAGGTTTTTTTTGTTCATTTCTATGATAATTCTTGGGTGCCCCCTCCGTCTAGGATAGAACCACTTTTATCGTCATGTCACACTTTATATTACTTACAGCTTGAACTTCTCGTTACACTTACAAAAAGCCGACGTTTTCCAAAAAAAAAGGCTCCAAAACAAGTTATCTTTTTTAGCCTATTCCTCGGGGAGAAATTGCCAGGATTCTACGAACCTGTCGAGAAGCTACCGACTCGGTGCCAGAAAGGAGCCAAGACAACAGATTCCCGCCAAATTCGCGGAAGATTCAAGGCATTGCTAGGATTTCACCGCAAGCCTACAGTTCAACTCCGCATTGCCATTCAGTCCGCAAAGTGCACGGTGATTGCGAAAGAATGCTGCGGCGCGGTTGCGAGTGTTCTCAGACAGGTATGTAGGATCACTCGGGCGGTTTTTGCCGTTGGTGCTCGGGCGATCCCCCGGCCCGGGTGATTCCACATCCCTGTCTGAGGATACTCGCAACCGCGCCGCAGCACGCTTTCGCAATAAGCGTGCACTTTGCGGACTGAACGGCAATGCGGAGTTGAACTGTACTTTGATTCTTGCCACTGCATACTATACATTGAATCCGAGGCAAAAAATAGCAGATAAGCGGATTTCGGACTGTTCCGAATAGTTTTTTCGGTGATTCAGATTTCGCTTCGATTCGGCGTTTTTTCAATGATTCGGATTCCGCTTCGCTTCGGATTTGGCTTTTTTTCGGTGATTCGAATTCCGGTTCAATTCAGACTTGGCGTTTTTTCGGTGATTCGAATTCCTGTTCAAATCGGATTTGGAGTTTTTCGATGATTCGGATTGCAGTTCGATTCGGATTTGGTGTTTTATGGTGATTCGGATTTCAGTTCCATTCGGATTTGGATTTCAGTTCCATTCGGATTTGGCGTTTTCCGGTGACTTGGATTCCGGCTTGATTCGGATTTGGCTTTCTTTCGATATTCGGATTCCGGTTCAATTTGGATTTGGCCTTTTTTCGGCGATTGGGATTATGTTTCGATTCGGATTTGGCCTTTTTTCGATGATTCGGATTTTAGTTCGATTCGGATTTGGCGTTTCCCGGTGACTTGAATTCCGGTTCGATTCGGATTTGACCTTTTTTCGGTGATTCGATTTTCCATTCGATTTAGACGGTGTTTTTCAGTGATTCGGATTCCAGTTCAGTTCGGATTTGGCGTTCTTTGGTGACTTTTAAGACAGCCTATTTTGCGGTTTGATGCCAAAAGTTACTTTTTCATCCCTACCACTGAAATCTTGTACACCTCGGTTTTCTGGCATGGCGGGTTGAGTGGTGATAATATATTCCGCGTCAAATTTCACTCGGACCGAATAACAACATATTACAATGTGCGTCTACTTTTGAAGCGCGAAAAACAGATGTAACTCACTTCGCACCACCCGCCTCTCTGGTATCACATCTATCGCATGCAGGCTGGTCGGTCGTCGATGGAGCATCAGCCGTTTGCAGATATCCCGTAGCGTATTCGCAATCGTCTTCGCCGGCGTATCACAGCGAAACACATGGCACATGAAGCGTCGCGAGTTACGGTCCCGCGCTACATATGCAAAATCCCTAAAAACATTTTTTTCAGGGAAAAAGTTATGTATTCAGCAAAATTATAATGAACATATCTTTTATAACAACTACAACACATCAAGCATAACCATCTACACCCTGCGTCGTAGCAAAATGAGCAATTTGCGAGCCCGTACTTAGCGAGGGGAGCGACGCACTCACGCGCGCGCGATCATGGGAATTTCGTTTTGACACGGACTGTATCCAAGGGTAGACAACTGAATGTGCAATAGCGGACAGAACGAACCGCCTAGGTGTCTTCACCAGCCGCATACAGAAAATACACGCCCTCTCTAGACCGCAAAACAAATTTTAAGGTCCACATTTGGGAAATGGAGAACACATACATTCTTCACAAAACCTCAGCCCAACTCTCGGGTTGAACTCACTCCAAACCTAGAGAAAAAAGCGACACATAGCCACCCGGGATTTTCGACATCAAAGATCCTTAGCCCCCAAAAAAAATCCCCGGAGACTATCCATTCAAAGCAAGTCCTGCATCTATCACTCTTTCTTCAAGAGATATTTGTCAATGAAAGTGAAACTCTTTGCTTGCCTGATGCCTGCAAAACAAATCCTCACAGAAAAAGAAACAAACATAGAAGGATGAACATTTTCGGGCGAACTGTTAAGAAATCTACACAGCCTGGAACATGAGAACATGATAAATAAACCCCTTCAAAAATCCCTGGAGATGTCTTTAGTTTCACTTCTGCGAATAAAATTCTTGAAACTCCAAAATTTGCTAAATAGAGGAAAACAAAAAGAAAAAAATAGCGAATGAACGAACAAATCAGTAATTAGAGCTCTTTTCGACAAAAGTCGGCTCCCGAAAATGACCGGTTTTTTTCTAATTTCGAAAATAGGAACGATCATTGGAATGAAGGTACAGCACATCTTACAAAGGACCACTTTGAACGAAAAATGGAGTTTCGAAAAACGGTCTTTTGAGAGTTGTAGAGGGCGTAAAAATAAACAATTTAAGATTTTAAAATTTCACTCAGTCCTCACGGGTAGATCAAAAACCACCAAAACAATGGGTTGCGGTAGGTAAAATGCCATTCAATGCACCCTAACCTGACGAAATCCGCTAAAAAACAGGAAACGGACCTCAGATTCGTGTTCAGCGCACCAAATTACCTCCTGGAGCGGAGTTTGGGCGAAAAAAAATTTCGACCTCTAAACCCCCAAAAAATGGCGTTGAGCTTCTTACCTCGTGGGGCTCCAAAGGTCGAAAAAAATTTATGACCCAAACTTCGCTCTCGGAGGTTATTTAAAGTGCTCATAACGAATCTGAGGTCAGTTTATCGATTATCGACAGATTTCGGTGGGTATACGGTAGTTGGGTCAAAGTCTCAGATTTGACTCAAAGTTGCTGAATGGGGGTTATTCGGGGTGCTGAATACGAATTTGAGGCTCACTTGTCAATTTTCGAATTATTAAGGTAGGTTTAGACCCTCTATGTCATGACAACTACCGCAATCTACAGTAAACCTCAAAACTTCGGAAAACGATCTCTAGATTCGTGTTCAGCACCCTAGATTACCCCTACATACAAGTTTTGAGCCGAATCCGAAAATTTTTTCTAAACCACTCTAAAATTCCTTGATGAATACCCTTGCCTTGCCGCGAGGCTTGGAAAAACGCCTGTATCTTTTTTCAGAGTGGTTTCTTTTTTCTTCGGAGAAGCTGCGGAGAGCATACTCGGATTCTACGTCCAAATGGCTCCAGGAAACTACATTTAATCCAGAATGGCATGGCTGACTAAAAGTAGTTCTCTTGTGAACTGCGCTTCTAAAAGAGTGGTTCTGTTCTACTCAAAATTCTGGAATTGATGACGAAACACTTTTCTCGAGTCTTCGAGCCATGCGCTAGAGTATTAGGTTGCTTCAATGGATTTTGTAGTTTAGGTAAACCCACTTCAGTTTACAATAATTATTTCTGTTGGAAAAAAGATTGGTAAATGATCAAGGAACAAGTCCACGAAGTTTCATTTTGTCCGAACTTTTTTCCAGCGGCATATATAAAAATAAGTCCCCTAAAGTGTTTCTCCGAATTAAGAACGGTTTTTCTGTAACATATGTGGGGGAGAAGGGTGAGGGAATTCTTGATATTCTAGCAATTGTCGAAACCTCGGCATTTCTAGTTTCTAACATTGATGTGAACCGTTCTCCGTTTATATCACGTTACCTCTGCGATATAAGAAAAGAGGTATAAAAAACAAGAGACACTGTTAAAACTCAAAACAAGCAAGGTGAACCCATAGAAATGTCATTACTATCAGCCATAATGCTGTAATGATCCCACAGTATTCGAACCACCTTTCAATTGCTTCGTAATCCAACGCCTAACCGGCTGAGCCACGGTGTGATGTCAGCTCTCTCCAACAATCACACTGTAATGATCGATGGTTTGAATGCAAGAGCATTGTTCAGGGGATCAATGAACAAGTCATAACTCGAGAACCTAGCTAGATTTTACCTTCAAACTTTTAGGAGAACCTTTTCAGATGATTTCAAGGCCACTGTATAGCTCATATTTGTGCTAAGTCCTCCCAATCCAACGTTCTGGTTTCTTTCTTTTTTTTTTGACCGTTTTTGATCTACCCGTGAGGAGTAAGTGAAAATTTAAAATCTCAAAGTGCTTCTTTCTAACTCCTCTACAACTCTCAAGAAACCGTTTTTCAAAACTCCATTTTTCGTTTGAAGTGATCCCTTGTTAGAGATCCATACGACAGTCAGAGAAAAAAAGGAAAAGAAAAATATTCACATGGGTAAAGCGACGAGAAAAAGCAGGAGCCAGACGGCACAACAGTGTACTGTCTAATACAATTTTGATCGATGAAACAAAGTTTTCAAAAATTTGAAGATGGCGAAATCTTAAAAAAGATAGAGGAAATGAGAAACTCAGGGAGAGAAAATCAATGAATTCGACAGAAGGAACAACTACACTTGGGAGGAAACTGATTTTTCGAATATTCAAAAAAACTTAACTATATTTGAACATGCAAATATCCGGATAATCTAAAATTTGAGAGTAGTCCACCGCAAAAGAAAGTGTAACTAATTCTCGAGAATTCAGAAATTCTTATATTCCAATAATGCAAAACTTTCGGAATTTGGGATGAAGAAAGATTCGTGTAAGTGATTTTTCGATTACTCGATTATCCAACTGAGATCATACCTGGGATATTCGAATATCTAAATAACTACTTCTTCCGAAAAGCATAATGAAAAAAAATTAGAAGGAAAAAATATCTAGCATATTCGAATATCCGAAAAACTCGGATAATTTATTTTTCAAAAATTCAATTTCACTCTTTCTAGTTTCAATAAGATTAAGATATTTTTTAAATAACGACTCAATAATGTTAACTGTTCACTACTTTCCAATCCGCAGGGCCAATCAAGGGGAACCGAATTTTTTCGAAATCGGAGCGACCCCCATCACCATCGAAAATGTCCCACAAAACCAATTTTTTGTGACCCCCCCCCACTGAAACGCGGTTATGAGCAGTTTATATTTTATCACTAAAACTGTCAGATGCTGGAAATTCGATCAGCAGTCGGGCTCAAGCTTCTAAAATCTGCGCAATGCTACAATCCTAGCCTTTGGTGACCTAAAAGATCGAGATTTTTGGGATATTTTCACGAAAATTTGATTTTCGGACCAAAATGTTTGCGAACCCCTTCCTCACCCCGTTGCGAAATTTCGCAGCCCCGCTTGACCCTGATAAACAGTTCATATTTTTCTTCAGAAATTGGGAATCATTTACAGACTCGTTCATTAGGGGTATCCGGTTGTGAATAACCACCGGCACAATATGGTCGACCGACATGAGTAACGAGCGATTTTATTTTCAAATTTCGGACATCGGAATGTCCAAACAATCGCCAATCGCATATCACGAAAATTCTAACACTGTAGGTGTTTCTGATTTTCCTATGCACTCTGAGGCGTGTTTTCGAAAGAGGCATAAAGGTCTCGGCAGCATCCAGGCGATGCCTTGACTCTACCGCGAATCTGCCGCTTCGGCTCCGTTCCGACACCGAAACCGTCGGTTCTCAGCAGAATTCGGGCAATTTCTTCCACAGTTGTGGACGCCAAACAGTCTTGAAAAAATTTTCACAAGGGCTCATCACAAGGTAAAAATTCAGAACAAATGCTTCTATCAACACCAACAAATAGAAATTCACAAAAGCTGAGCACACCACACTAAAGTAGGACCCATGATAGACAATGAAATTCACCACAACGATTCTCACTCACCTATCTCTGAAGATTCGATGGAAAAAAATACTTTTAGAGATCCCAACAGAGCAAAAAATTGAATGTAATTCGGAAAAAAACACTCACCTTCCATTATCTCGCCCAACACCCCAAACCCGAATCTGCTGAATCTTCTCAGAATGTACAACCGTCATCGTATCCGGATCAATCAGCGAGAGTTCGTTATCATCCAACTCCATAATGAGCTCGCGACCCTGGAAAAAAACTTACCTTGGATCATTGGGTATTTAAGTAGTACACCAATATTACTCACATCACCCCATTTGCTCACATTATCCATTACATCATTACGTCCTGTAGACAGGTCGACAATCGCTCTGAAATCGGTAATTTACTATAAAGTTAGAGAAGCCCGCCCACAGGGTCAAGCGAGGCATTGTGCAATTTTCCGAAATGAGAGCGACCTTTTAGGCTTTTTTTGGAAAGAATGTTCAACTTTTTGGGTAATGGAAAGCGATTTAAATCCTTTTCTCTTACGGAAATTTTCATTTTTCGTCCGAACTTTTGCGATCCCCCTAGCCTTCAATTTCGGGACAAATTTTTTGCGACCCCCCCCCCGTTGAGAAATTCCAAAACCACGCTAGACCCTGCCCGCCCATCGCTTCACATCATGAGAAGCACTTTTTTCAGGTTTGTTGAACAATTACACAGAACGGTAGACGCCCGGGAGTAGTTCTGACCGGCTGAATGCGACGATGGCGGCGCTCCGTTTATACTCAAGCTGCCGACAAAATGCACTTCTATGATACTGAGCACGCCGCGCCGCGTGATCAATATAGGCACTTCGTCACGCCGCTGGGCGGCGGAAGTATAAAAGACGCCAAAGACGTGTGACCGCAGCGCGTTCCCGTCGCGAGGATCACATTTAGCCATTCGAGCTGCTCCTATATGCCTCTCACTCTGTGCACTCCATCAACAAGCCTTTTGTTTCGATTGAAACCCCACCTGTTCACTGCCCGCGAGCTTCTCTCAGCTGTCAAATCTTCCTCCGCAATTTCGGTCCATCCCAGCGACCTCACGGCGAATCGGATAGGCTTGAAAGAAAATAATATATTCTTTAAAAACATCCTATGGAATATTAAATGACTTTTGAAAAAAAAACTATCGTGGGCCTGCAGGCGTAATTCAGCACTCGAATTTCACTATAAAAAACTAGCTTCTCTGAGTCGCCGCAAGAACTTTTTCTAGCATATTGATTTTCATACAAGAGCATGAAATCAAGCGAAATTAGCATTTGCGCACAATTTGAATTATAATTTAGGAATCAGGTTTGTCCCATTCATCGACAAACTTAGAAGGTATTTTTTATTCTAGAACACGCATTTACCCTGAATAATGGCGAAATCACATTTTTTTCTTACCATCAACGCAGGTCTGATATACAAAATAAGACCAGTTAAAGATGTAGCACCCATCCAGTTGACTAGTGAACTTGTTATGCTTCTTCCGATTTCTACTGAAACATCCTATGCTTAAATCCAAACGATTATATACAGCCACTCTGGAGAGAAACATGGATTCTACTAACGACCTGTCGGGAACCTGACGCCTCGGTGCCGGACCGAAGCCGAAGCGGCATATTCGCGGCAGTTTTGCGGTAGTATCAAGGCATTGCCTGGATTCTGACGAGATTCCACTGCGTCGAATAGGCGAAAACGCGGCAAGGCCGGGATTACGCCGCGAATCTGCCGTGATCTTTGTCACCCGATATCAAGATTCCAACCATCAACGCTTACTAATCCATAACTTTGTAATCCACCGCGTAATCGTCTGAGCCATTTCCGCTCCTGTTGCGATAATGGCTGCGTTATCGCGGCAATTTCACGGTAAACTCGCGGCAGACTTGTTTGTGTCATTTTGTGGTAATTTCCCTAGTATTTTCGCGGTGAATTCGCGGCATCCACTTTCCACAAAAAGTTCGCGACATTTTCGCAGTATTTGCCCGTCTCGCGGAAGTTTCGTGTTGAAAGCTAGGTTGGCGGTGGATTCTCGAAGATTCCAGAAAAATCTCGCAGTGTACATCAAACTAGCAGCGAGCGTCATAGATTCATAGCCACCCTAAGAATTTTAGAATATGCACTTCAGATCATTCGCTTTCGCGACAAGGTAAAGACGGGATCATACTTTGGGTGACCAGCGACAGTGCATATCACGTATATCGATTTTCGGTCGATATGAATTTGATTGATTCATATCGACCGAAATTCGATGTTGCAGCGGCATTGCACCTAATGCTGGCACAGCAACGCAAACAGGTGGGCAACATAAGTTGTTGTGCTGTTACTGGGAAAGGAACTAACAAGGGACGACCCCCCGGGGGAGGTGACGTCCTGAAAAAAGTTCTTCTAAAAGTTGTGGGGGGAGGATATAGTAACATTACCGTATGTTGGGTTTTACCTAAGGACCATCCGGTAGAGCGAAAAATTGGAACAACATGAAAAATTAGCGGGCGCATTCTCTTCAACCGACCACCATGGCTGTGCTTTCGGTTTTTCGAAAGCGAAAATTGGCTGGCTACTATATCTAACACCCATCTACCTCAATCTGCTTTATTTGGATCAATATGGAGAGAATTATTTTTTCGTTTTTTTTTTCTCGCCATCTGCCCACTCATTCACCCTCGAACTCGATGAGATAATCGAAAAAAATTCTGCGTGATCGAGCCAAGTTTAGTAGTTTTCGATGAAGGGTCAGCAGCAGGGATGTGCGTAGTTACGACTAACGGCTAACGAATTTAACGACTAACGGGCTTTTTGGGTGTTACGACTAACGACTAAGGACTAACGAAAATAAAAATATTTTCGTAAGCAATCCCGAAATTCGTTAGAAGGCCAATAGTCATTCAAATCGCGCTCCAACCCGAGCCTTACAAAATTAATACATATTGCCCTGTTGGATGTTCTAGGTGAATGATAGAAAATAATCATAGCCTATAGTAATTATTATTTCTACTGACACTGCTTCGCAGTTCTGGAACCCCCATATTAAAATTCCAGTCGAACGATACGCAAGGTTAGGCGCAGCGTTTATGCGACTTCGCGTCAGTCTCGCTACTTTATGGTAGGCTCACTGAATCTGTTCCGGCGCTGTCCGGCTCCAGCGGAGATTTTTGCAGAGTGCACTATCAGAGATGATAATATGGAGCGGTGCCTGCAGGCCACAATTGCCCAACGACGGGAACTGTATCCGATGATTGGATTGTAAAGGGTGCCGTTCTTTGACGTTCAGTCATAAATTCGAGATATGGGGTTTTCACAAAGTGGTGCTGAGACCTCTTAGGGGTGAAATTTTAACTTGGGTGCTAATTTCTTCCGGCCTTTCCTCATTATGGGAACAAGCCCTAAACCACGCAAGCGCTTGGATCGCGACGCTGAGCAAAGAACAAATAGTGCAAAGTCGGTGCAATTCTCCGTGTTGTCACCACCAGGTAACATCGGCATGGATCGGGAAGAGACTTCGCGTGCATTGTTGGAGGTTGGCGCCAACTCGGTGCACCTATGTTATAGCACATGGCACCGAGTTTGCGCCAACTTTCAACAGTGAACGCGAAGTCTCTTCGCGATCCATGCCGACATTAGATCTCGAATAACATCATACAATGCAGAATGGCAAATTTAGCGCTGAAAAAAAACAGAGTTTGAGGTTTCCTCGGTTTCCCATATTGTTTCTTTTCTTACCGAAAAATGACAAAATTTGATAGACACACACTCCCGAGTAATAGGCTTTCGTGCATATTCAAAATTATGTATACGTAGGTTTGCCGTTTGAAGTAGGTTGTCTAACAAGTAATGATTTGTGTCTTAAATGACCATGAATGTCTTGCGAACCATGCATCTCTTCATGCCTTCCTTTTTTTCTATTCATAAGGTTTTTTTTCCTCAACTGAGCTTGTTTTCAAAGCCTGGATTTTTAACGACTAACGACTAACGAGGGTTTTGGCCGGTTGAACGACTAACGACTAACGAATTACAAAATTTCTATTATGCACATCCCTGGTCAGCAGATGTATTGGGCAACCGATTGTCGCCTTCTAAAAAATCAAACTGCGGCCATGATGATAATTTTTAAGAAAGGGTTAATCGCTTTGCTTCTTACAATGGCAATGCTTTTTTCTCCGATGGTTCGCAAACGACTTTTATGTGTCAAAGAAAGGTGTTCTCTTTTACTAAAGCGAAGCTATACAAAGTTAGAAGAAACCTCGTGTATAAACAATCGAACAAATGCAAAACAAATTTTCCAGAAGCCGCACTGCGGGAATCGAACCCACATTCCTTCGTAGTTTAGCATTCCCCATTGCTATCCTCTCGACCATCACTGCATGGTGGATTGGGCAACTTCAATCAAGTGATACGAGGAATGGAATGCACAGTGAGCTCGGAAACGGCTTATATCTCACGAATGGGCCAGAATCAAACCGTCGAACCTCGTATAGGGCAATTTTGTTGTAACTTAATGTGTGCCGAGCATATGAACTCACTCCAGCTGCTCCGAGAATGAGGTAACAGGTGGTTTCAACAGTTTTATCTTTTTTTTCTGGAATATCAGAAGTCCCTTAGGTAAAACCCAACGTACAGTAATGTTACTATATCCTCCCCCCATAACTTTCAGAAGAACTTTTTTCAGGACGTCACCTCCCCCGGGAGGTCGTCCCTTGTAAGAGCAGTCAGTTAGACTGGGAGCCGATATTTTTCCGAGTCTAAAAATAAGATAACAGAATGAGATGCAGGTTTGTCCACATATAGTATCTCCCCCAAACCACGAAAACCTCGAACGATCCTGATTTGCTCACATAATAGAAATTCTTTAGATGCGCGTGAATCTATGACGCTCACTGTTCTATAGAAGGTAATGAGCACAAGGAACAAAGTGTATCATGATTCTACAGTCAGCACGTAGCGTACTTTCGGTTCCTTGTCATGCTTTGGCGCAAACTCTGCGCACGTATGTTTTGAGATATAGGCACCGAGTTTGCGTCAACGCTTCGCAAAGAACCCAATGTACCAGCGCGATCCGTGCCGACTGTACCTCGAGTGTTAAAAAATAAGAAAAACGACTTATTCCACGAAAACCAATGTTACTTGGCCTAAAAGAAACCTCAAGATCGTAATGAATAGTAACTCTCACTACAGCTTGTTTTACATACAGCCCGACAATTTAGGAAACCATTCTCTGAATGTTGTAAGACCAGCCCTGTTCAGGATCTCCTAAACAGGTTCAAGATGACGTTGCCTTGGACCTCAACAAAATCGAGTCCCCCTCAAACGGTGATGAAATTTTTGAGATATGCTGAAATTTGTTTGCCCTCCCTCATATATTTTTTCAAAGAAGACTCCGACTGAAACTTTCGGAAAAAAATTCAGAAACTGATGATTTTGAATTTTTGTGAAAAAAAAATGCTAGGCTCCTAACCAGGGGTGTGCGGAAAATTCTTTTCGATAATTTTTTACCGAAAGTTTTGACCGAATTTTTTTCTCGGTAAATACGGTAAAAACGGAAAATTCGGTGAAAATTCCGACTTCGACTTTGGTACATATCCTATACGATAGCACAAATAAAAAACATTATTTATGCATCATTTCTAAAGGTGCTCGAGGATAGTGTAAATAATGAGCGAGTTTTACATATTATACTGAGCTCAATGGCTGAACACGATCAGCGGGACATTGATTTTGAGAAAAAGTAACATTTCAAAAATTTATGTCGTCGAGACCTTTTTCTAGTGGCTCGGAATTAGGTCAGCTGGGGAAAACATCCTTTCCGCCTCAACTGTGCCAGGAGGCGCGCAAAAGTTTTTATTGGTGGTGCTATGTGGGATGGGGGAAGGGCACTGTGGCGCGATGCACTTGGCTACGCCCATTTCACCGTGCCGCACTAAATTTGAGCCTCTACCCGGGGTTTCCCTCTCCTGCCAAAATAAGGGGAGTCGTTGCGGCACGGAAAAATGGGCGTGGCCAAGTGTGATACAACAGTGCCCCCCTCCCCTCATCCCACAAGCACCTTCTCAGATATTGGGAGCAGCGAACCGCTGTCGAAAATTCGCCAGTAGATCAACAGCTTGGGGACAGCTGACATTTAGCTGGCTAATGGCAATCACGAGGCCAACAGTTCTCAGGCAAACCATCGCTCCGAGCGGTACCGGAGAGCTACTCGAGCGGCGCTGCCTCTCCGCTCCGGGCGAAAATTAGCCATCTACTCGGGCCACAGCAGCCGCTCTCCGGGCCACAGCAGTATCGCTCGGAGCAATCTTCGGTCCCAACTGGCACTGCGGTCTTTGTTCGGGCGATTTTCAAAAATTTCCTCATTGCTATTTTTTCTTTATTTCCGCCTCTTTTGGAGAGGATTAAGTCTATTAAGAGGATAAGGTACCTGTAACAGCCTGCGGGTCAGGAGGTTAATCCTGCCACAGGCCGCAACAAGGATACCATCCCAGCATGGTCCGCAATGAGGAAGCCTTCCCCACCGCGGGCCATGAGGGATCCCCTCGGCCGCCAAAAATTGTCATCCTGAGAGTGATCCGAGGTCACCTCTCAAGAGTGGCCTCGAAAGGCCAACTACCCGTCTACACGAGGTGAGCCGCCTTTTATACCCGCAGGATTGGTTGTTCTTTGATTGATAACGTGGCTCGCACGTTATCATTCAAAGAACAACCAATCCCGCGTCTATCTATCTCTGGCGATGGCCCCGCTGTGGCTCCGAGAGCGACCGGAGAGCGACCGAGAGACGAACTGGCACCGGACAGGGACCGCGGTGCCAGTTGGTCCCTCGGCCGCTGTCCGGGCGATGACGTCATAATTGGGAGGAGCCGGTCCCGCTCGGAGCGATGGTTTGCCTGAGTTGGCGTACACTCGGCATGTCATTTAACGCCAGCGACGAAAGGCTGGCGAATATGTGCAAGTTGCCTGACAGCTGGGTGATAACTGGCATTCAGCTGGCAATTGATAATTACGAGGTCGACAGCTGGCTCATCCTTGGCATCTCAATTAGAGCTAGCGGCGGACCGCTGGCGAAAATGTGTCAGCCACCTGAAAGCTGCGTAATAAATTGCATTCAGCTGGCAAGGGCAATTAGACCTCGAAATTACCGAGCGTATAAAAACGCAGTTATTCACCAATCGGCACTTGGCTGGCGCATAACCGCCCAGTGGCCTTCGCCTGGCACTGAGTCGTCACATGGCTGGCACTCGAGAGAGTTGACGACTACTCACGCTTTAACATGTTATAGTTTGATCTCTGATTTCATTGATAAGCCCAGCAGGTATATAAGGCGATTCAGTCCAATGAGTGTTCACTCGGCACTTTGATGCCGGCCCTGGAGGGTGACCTGAAGTCACTCTACAGAGGCTAGCATATTTTTGGCAGCTGAGGGGCAAGTCCCCACGGCTAGGGAGGGAAGGTGGGGTGGGTCCCCCACCTCAGACCGTTGCGTAGGCGATCTCCTACGCAACGATCTGCGGTGAGAAACCCACCTCGACTCATCGGTCTGCCAAGAGACTGGCGGACCACAGACAAATGATTGCTCAACAGCAGGCTGCCAGGTGTTAGCCAAGAGACTGCCAGCGGTCGGCCAACGTCCTGGCGGACCGCTGGCAGGGTTTTGGCGGACCGCCGGCCAATGGCTGTCCGACACCGGGAATGGTTTTTGCTCGCCAAGCAAATGCCGGCGGTCCGCCAATCTCAATGTCTGAGTTATTGGTCAGTGAGGAAAGGTGTGGATACGATAATTTCACAATGTAGTCATCCCATAACTGCGCAGTGGATTCAGTGTTGTGTCCGGGGGCTCAAAAGAATTTTTCCACTTCCTGAAATATCTGCTTCAGGCCTCTGCTGCGTTGCAAACCTGTTCACATTTCTAAATAAAATATGTATTTCTCGTAGTGGTACATACCTCGACAAGAAGAAGCACTTAATAGAAAAAGTTAAGAGATCGTTTGAATATTCAAAAAGTAAGCCAAACAGTTTAAGAAAGAGTAACAAAAACAATGATGAAAACGGATATCGTGCCAAGGGCATGCCATAACAGTGGCAATCACGTGAAATACGAGTAAGAAGTAGGCCGAATCGGCGAAAACACCCATTTTTCTTTTCGGTGAAAATTTCGGTAAATTTCGAGAAAAATTCGGTAAATCGGTAAATCAAAATTTTCCGAAAAACACCGGTAAATCCGGAAAAGCGGTAAATCGGTAAACGGAAAATGCACACCCCTGCTCCTGACCTTACTGACGGAACCAATTTCACTCTAGCCCCCATATTTCCATTTTTTTTTCGAAATTTTTGCGTCTCCTCCGTCTTCTTTCGGGACAGTAACCGCTTCACCCGCCTTCCGATCGCCGAACTTCCAGAGATGGACATTTTCGTAGCTTCCCAGGGTGTTCAGAGAGAAATTTTCATATTTGACTCAAACCTTTTTCTAAAGGATTCTTGTCATTTGTGATTACAAATCTGAGGCCTGCTTATCGATTGTCTCATGATTTGGTCCAGATCTTCCAATTTCGCCGGCCAAACGCGACTTCCAACGATTTAGATAATGTTAGGATAGAACTGCCTCAAATGTGCTCCACAAGGGTTGTTCGAACTTTTTAACGGTTATCCATACTCCTCATCTCATTCTCTTCCACAGCGGCCCGCGCGGGCTAATTGTAAGAGGTGAGTATAAATGAATTTTCACCCGTCCCGCGCCTCCCGCCCAGCCACAGCCGAGCCGCTGAGTCATTCACACGTCCTGCCAATGTATCTATTAATTGATGAAAACTCAAATTCATTCCGAAATGCGCTATTTGATAGTGTTATAAGTCAGATTCTTGAAGGCACAGTCCAAGCTCGTGGGTAAAATTTGATATTCTAGTTCAGCCGGTCTGTGTAGCAACCCTGTAAAACGCGGAAACCCAACTCCTCCGAATAGGCGAAAAAAATCGAGCAGCCGTTTCCTTCGCCCCCCCCCCCCCCAAATCAGCACCCATTCGCTCCGCCCTTTTCAGGGGTTTCGGTCTCAATAGGGACGGACATGCTATCGGTCCAGCTTTATAGTGCGGTCTGCTCCGGTGCGATGGCCGCCAACGACGAGGAAGAACAGGCCCGAGACAACTCGTCCACGAAACTCTCACCGTCTACGTTTGCAATCTTTGCGCGGTCATAACTCCGCTCGTAGTGGGTTCTAAGCGCTTATGAAGACCCCATTGTGATCAGAATAGAAATTCTCTCCAAGATAAGCAGGAAAGTAAAAAATCGATTCTGAGGTTGGAGCGTGCCTTTAACACAAAAATGTGGAAAGCTTGTCAATTTTGTTGGATTAAGGTATGTTAGGGTACACAGGAACAGTAGTTAAGTCGACGTGGCAGATTTGACTCCAACTTTCTCTTTGGAGGTTGTTCGAGGCGCCAAACACAAATTTGGGGTCCTTTTAATTATTTTGAAATATTAAGGTAGTCTACGCTCGTTCAAAACCACTACGCTTATCGTAACCTATAGCAGCCATCAGAATAGCGACCAACGAACCCCAGATTCGTGTTCAGCCCCCTAAATGAACCCAATTTAAAGTGTTGAGCCAAAGACGGAGAAAATTTTCTGAACTCCCAACTAATTCCCTAGTTGGTTTTCTTACCTTTCTGCGACACAATGAAAATGTCATTTCCTGGAAACCCCCGGAGTATTTAGAAAATTTTGGGCACGGATTATTCATGTACTGTCTTATACTTACAACAACAAAACCCAGGCTTTCCAGATCATCGAAGCTAGGGTAAAACAGTCCCTAGTCAGCGCGACCTTCGCCTTGCATGAAAACATCGAGCACATGATCTCATAAATTGAAATCTCCGAGAAAGTTTAAAGGAACGTAGATGAAATTTGTACAATGAAGAACACTAGAAGAAAACCTATACAAGAAGGAACCAAGGCGAGGAACATCAAAGCGTACGTATCTATCCATGTACGCGGCACTCTATCGAGCAAATAATCCTCAATGCATCACATTCGTCTCCGCTACCAATTGAAGTCGCCGCCGGCAGTTCTTCCAGTATCATTTAATCTCATTGCAAAGCAAATGTCACTTCAACCGGCGACTACGTCCATCGAAACGAAGTCCGCACGCGATGCACTTACCGACCAAATGAAGACGCTAACCATGAATGCTTCGCTTCCCAAGAAAATAATGACAGAATGAATTAATGAACCACAATGATTCATGGCAGGATTACCAGAGAGCGCCGAGACGCGCCAGCTGAGAAGCGAAAGCTACCCTAAAATAGAGACTGCATGACGAAATCGGTCTTACTGAGGATTGTTGTACCCGAAACCTGACGATTTGAAATATCATGTTTATTGTTGTTGTAGGTAAGGGTGTGATAGTATAAAATCAGCATAAAATTCGAAGCATGGTCAAGCGGGGCGCTCCGTAAATTTCCAAAATCGGAGCGGCCCCTCACCACCATTTTTTTCCAAAATCCAAGATTTCTGCGATCCCCCCCCCAAGCGCAATTTCTGAGCAGCTTATTAAAAAAACTTTTTTTGTCGCATTGAAATAACCGATTCGTTCAGAAAATTTCATTTTTGGTTCGAGATTCTTGCAATCCCCCTAACCTGCATTTTCGGGCCAAAATTTTTGCGACCCCGTCTCAGGGTAAAGCACCCTCGGTTTCGGTAACCAGTGGGGGCCGCAACTCTGGGCTCCAGGAGGGGGGGGGGGCGCAGACCCCAGGCCGGTCGCCATGCGAAAGCTGTTGGCACTTAGTAAAACAGAAAAATAGCGAAGTTCTGAATTTATTCCCAAAATAAATGATAAAAAGTTGGGCAGGTTCTAATATATAAAGATAATGAACAATTGATAATAACTTCAGTTATCCCCTGTTTCCGTGTGAAATTTATTTCCGTTCATCGCGTTCGTCTGCGCGCGTACGCTGCGTCTCCTTCTCCCCAAACTTTCTCGCTCTCCCTACCCTCGCTCCGCACAAGCGCGTGAGGGAACAGAGTAAATTATCGTAACAGGCCAACTTGTACTGCTGGGTGCGCTGCAATGGATCAGGTGCGTTCAAGCGAGGATGATAGTTCAGAAAGTAATCAGGAATGAGTTTTTCCGCTCTTCCGCTACCTTTTCAATCGCGGACCTTTTGCGGCCGACCCAAGGACGAATGAGTGAGTCTGCCGGAGCGTTAAAGTTGGAAAAAACGCAGTTTTGACTTGGTGCTTCTGATAAAAGTGACTATGCGAATTTCCGGCTTGGGCTGGTGCAGTGCTTATTTGGAAGAGATTCACAAAAAAAGTTACTGCACGAGTCCCAGGTCGATTGGTCCCATTAGAGCCGAGATCAGCCGGGTAGCCGTGGCATACCTGGTGCCGCTAAGCGATTAATCGATATTATTTGGAGAAAGATCACAACAAAAAGTTGCTGCCTGAGTGCCAGGCCGATTGGTCCCGTTGTAGCCGAGAAAGGGACTTCGTAAGTTCCATGTGCAAACCCTATGTATCGATCAGCCGAGTAGCCATGGTATGCATGGTGCCGCAAAGCGTGAAATAATAAAAAAAAAACGTCTTTGATAAGTGGGGGGGGGGGCGCAAAGTTTTCCAACTTGGGTGGGGGGCGCACCTCCGAAGGGCCGGTAACCAGGGCATGCCTTACCCTGCCCCGTCCCAACCCCTGCTGCGAAATTTCGCACCTCCGTTTGACCCTGATTCGAAGATCACCAGGTTTTTCTCGAATCTGAAAAAAAGCATCAGACAGAAAATAATACGAACGGTATATCACACATGGCAGACGTCCTGCGCTGCAAGCTTCAAAAACCGGAAGAGTCAAACATTCGCTACGAACGTTAGAAAATTACTTTCCATGGGTCAGATGTTCTCCTGTATCCTCTAAGTTTCTAAAATGTGTCAGAATGAGACTGGCCGATCATGCGGCCGTCATGCGTGGCAGGCGGCCGTCGCATAAGCCACTCTCGGACGAGCGTTCAAACGGCTGCCACCCCCTCCCCCTCGGCTGCAGAACTGATTTATTGCTTGCTGAAAGCCGCTGCCGGCCCCCCTCCTAGTGGATGGCAGCGGGGGAAGGCTCGCTGTCGTTTCGTATGCTCGTCCGAGAGCGGAGACAGTCGCCTGCCACGTACGACGGCCGCATGGTCGGCCAGTCTCATTCGGACACACTTTACATCTATCAAATTCTCAGAGGACTGGAAAAATTGAAGCCACCCAATCTTTTTCTCCCTTCTAAAATCTCAAAAGAGGAGTTGCGTTCAGAATATCAACTGCAACTGCCAGAACTCAGATAAGATCAAAATTTTTCTGTAAAAGAGTTTGCTCTAGTTTCAATAATGTACAGGCTATAAAACGGCCAAATTCACGTGGTTCCTACGCATGCTGGTGCGGAGCGGAGGCTGGAGATAGTGAGGGAGTGGGGGGGGGGCAGACGGAGGCTGAGGCGTCGCGCGCGCCGCTCGCGCATTGAATGTTGTGAATTCTGGAAATTTAGCTTCCCGGCAAAAGTAGCGATTTGGCAATGTCATTAAGAAGTCAAAAAAAAAATTTCAAAAGTATCTTGAAATATCTTTAAAAAGTGATTTGGCGTAAAATAGCATGGAGTAGAAAAAAAGCAGGGAAACGAAGTGAAATAACCAAAAAATACGATTTGGTGGTCGATCATTTCACAAGCTTCTCCGTTAAACTTATCAAAACGAAATCAAGCGCGCAGCGGAAACATTAAGCCACTTTTGGAAGCTGTATTAAGGAAATAAGCATAGGTCAAGCTAGTTGAACGTGAGGCTGCGTTTCATATCGTGCATGATTTTGTTTTGATAAGTTTAACGGAGAAGCTTGTGGAATGATCGACCACCAAATCTTATTTTTTGGTTATTTCACTTCGTTTCCCTGCTTTTTTATTACTCCATGCTATTTTACGCCAAATCACTTTTTAAAGATATTTCAAGATACTTTTGAAATTTTTTTTGACTTCTTAATGACATTGCCAAATCGCTACTTTTGCCGGAAAGCTAAATTTCCAGAAATTTCACATATTTTTCCCAAAGGTTCCCTTTCTGACTTCAATTTTGCTCCACGATTTCCATTTCGGAATAATGAAACATCTAACAGACGATATTGTCGTATGGGTACAATTTTCAAAAGTTATGACCCAAAACAGTAAAAAATACCACTCATTGCAACATGTGAGAACACAATATTATCGATCATTAATACTTATTTGATCTTGCATGACGAGAAAAAATTCCCAAACAAATGACTTAGAGCCATCAACAATCAAAAATCATTGCGGCATTTCGTGCAACAGGGGAAAAAATCGATATTATCGAGTGGCATATATCGATAATGACTGATGAGCAAAATTCCTCAACCAAGAAAACCAATCCCAGAAGCAATCACCAATGTTCGCCGCACTTTGTGCAAAAAGCACGAAAATCGATAATATTGATTATCGATCGATGACGTGTCATGAGTACAAATTCTGACCAGTTCAGTACTTACCTCCGACAACCTGTGTTGATTGGCTGCAAATTCACCCACACACGCCGGTCTCCACAGCCGCAGCAGAAAAAGCAGTTTCGTGCTCCACGGCTAATTTAGTATGTAAACCCACGATTTTGAGGTACGCTTCACAGTAAAGGTGTCGAGTTCAAAATGGAATAGGAGCGACCTGCATCCATTTCCAGCCTCCTGTCCAAAAATGAGCTCCCTAGCTCAATTTTATCTGGTAGCACAAGATCGTGAACGCCGTCTGAATAAAAAAAGGAGATTAACAGAGAAAACTTGCGGTTTTTCAAAATTTTCTCAAATCCTAGCAAACCATTTTAAACCATTTCTGGGCATAATATGCAACTTTTTTGCGCTCTTTTCAATGCAATTTAGAGCTAATTTCTACCTTCACCCTGAACTTAGATTTCGGAAAATGGGTTGCGCGCGTGGCCAGTTCAAAACCAAATCTGGTGCGCGCTTCGCGCGCACCACAATTACGACGTTTTATAGACGGTACTGCGAAGTGAAGCTTTTACGGTCCCGATCATTACTTTCAAACGTAGTACAAAAAACTTCATTTGAGTAGCACACTATGTTACTATATCAGTATGTCAACCAGCTTTTTAGCTCCTTAACCTATCACTTCCATTGTTGACAGCGACTTTCGCACAACAAAAAAAACCTCGAGAATTCGAGCTTTAAAGGCACAGTCCAACCTCAGCATTGTTTTACAGTTTTTCTGCTCTGTTTGGAGAGAATTTCAAAGTGATCACAATCGTGTACTGTGCTTATCTGGGCCAAATTCCGGTCCGCAATTGCGTCTCGACACGCTTTGCGGGCGCACGCTCCCGAGTCAGAAGAGCTCCCAGCGCCGCAGCCGCCGATCTGCTGACTCTAGGTGGGTTTTGGAAGCTGGAAACTAAGAAAAATTGGAGAAAAGTGTATGAAAAAGCCACATCGAGTCGGCTGTGGCGCTGTAAACCCGACTGAGTCGAGCGCGTGAGGCTGCAAAGCGTGTCGAGACGCAATTGCGGACCGGAATTTGGCCCAGATAAGCACAGTAGCTAGAATCGCTCAGAAACCACTACAAACGGAGTTACGGCCTCTGGAAGACTGTTGATTCGCAGATGAAGAATTAAGCGGACGAGTTGTCTCGGTCCCGTATTTTCACGTTTAAACGCGGCCATCGCACTCAAGTAGGTTGAAATATAAAGCTGGACCAATAACAAATAGAGGAGCATAGATTTCGATGAAAATCTAAAGCAGCTATGGTTCTTATGAAGGAACTGTCGAGAACTTGTCGGTGGGCTTTCCACATTTTTTCCTCTCTAAGGGCGTGGCCGACTTTTTCTCCGATTTTTCTCGCTTATTCGAGCGAATTGAGATTTTGCGCTTGGCAGGCTTGCTATAGACGGCGGCCGGACCATAATACCAAAAATTGTCCTGAGGTTGGACTGTGCCTTTAAGCACCTAAGACCTTCTGAAAGATTAGTGTTAATTCTAGACACAATGTGGAAGAGAAGTGGCACTTGTTGTCTGAGTTTTGGGCAAATGAAAACTTCCCTAAATAGAAAAGCTCATCAGTCATCTCGGAGCGTTTCCTATCCACCTCGCAATTCGATTCGTTGGCATCGAATCCTTAGAGAATTTCAGGGACACCACAACTACCAAGGAAGGAGTTATGGTGAATGCGGCTTGAATACTTGTAATATTGAATAATCATATCATGCTTTTTGAATAATTTCCTCAGTATAAATCAAATTTCAGAACCTCGAACCATACTATAGCAAAATCGTAACCTCATAGCATAAGTATAGCCCGAAATCAGTCGTTTATGTTGCGAAAATCTGGAAATACATACTAATGTTTCATAGCTGGCTGGCAGGGACAGAACTTGTTTTGTTGACTATGTACAGCCGGCACGGATCGCACTATTTGTTTGTGTTCCTAATGAAAGGTTGGCGCAAACTCGGTGCCATATGTAATAACATATGTGCACCGAGTTTGCGCCAACATTCCATAGGGAATGCAAAATATCAGAGCTATTCGTGACGACTGTATGTTGAATTTCCACGATTAAGAATATACCTATTTTATATTTTCTAACTGTATCCTACGTGAAAGGGATAGTTTTGATCCAGACTCAGCAACAGGAGCGTGTTGTGGTTTAACGTACTGAAAGGCAGTACTCACGATAAAAAATCGTATTCTAGCTC
Source organism: Aplectana chamaeleonis (assembly GCA_029168955.1). Lineage (NCBI taxonomy): Eukaryota > Metazoa > Nematoda > Chromadorea > Rhabditida > Cosmocercidae > Aplectana > Aplectana chamaeleonis. The sequence continues at coordinate 301,754 of JAPDOI010000153.1, forward strand.
TCGATGTTTTTGAGTAGGTAGGTACACTAGCTATAAGTAGGGGTTAATAGGGAAAAGTCCCCAATGAACTACCGGCGGAAAACTGTTAAAAGAAATCTCTGAAAATTTTGAATATGTTTGTTTGTGTGTGGCGTTGACTGCAGACAACGCATCGAACCTGACGTCGGGAAAATGGTTACGCGCCTCAAATTCCTAGGTAAGTGACTTTGTTTTCTTTTTCTTGCACAGAAAACTTTTTAGAAATAAGAGGGGCCAATGTAAGCGTTGAGATGTTAGACCCCTTCACGATAACTAATATTAGAAAACTCGGAGCCTGTTCCTACGGCAAAACGAAAGCAGGACAACTGTTATAAGACCTGGGCGGGGTGGCCCAATGAGCTGGCTGGCCCACGAGATTTCCACCCACTTCTTGGCCGTTTTTCGCCGTTCTTCCATTCTTAGTCTTTTTAGAAAGACCCAAAGCTTACGTTTTTGCGAAAAAAAACGGACAGTTTTTTCATCGTCAACGCTGCCTTTAAACTATTCCCTGCTTCTTTCAAAGGAAGTGTTCACGATGAAGAAAGTTGCCTGCTTTTTTTGGCAAAAACGTGAGCTTTGGGTCCCTCTAAGAAGGGCGAGTACGAACAAAAGACGAAAATCGACCAAGAACTGGGTAAAAAACCCGCGGACCAGCAAACTCATTGGATCACCCGCCCAAGTAATATAACAATTGTCCTGCGTTCGTTTCACCAGTAAACAATCGCTGAATTTTTGAATATTCTTTATCGCGAAAGAACCTAATATCCAAGCACGTGCATTGTACCATACCATTTTCAAAGAGTTTTCGGTACATTAAACAGAAAACAATGTCACGCGCCTAAAGAATTTTATCGCAAAAGCATTTGCGACGTTAAGCCTGACGCTTTATCTGCAGTCTCCAGGGCACACCAAACGCGTAACTAAATATTTAAGAACTTCATCTGAACAATTTTTCTCCGATATTTGAGTTTCTGTGGAGAATATTTCCTAAACCCTGCTCCGTAAACTTTTCTACTGAGAAACATCGAAAACTATAATACGGTTGATTATCGATAACACCGCCGTTGAAGATAGTGCATGAGCACTATTCTCAGATTATCTGCCAATAAAGCAGATGACATCTCAACGAGCACCCATCTCGACGAATGTATCGAGAAATCAGGAATCGTCCCCAAAACTTTCCAAATTTCGATGCTGGTGCGTGCAGTCAGCCGAAGCATATTAAGTGATCATGTGGACTAGCCCTTCATTACAGAGTTTATCCGCACAATGAAAAACTCCTGGGCAAGAGACAGTTATCCGACAGTTTCAGCGAGCCGACGGAAAGTGCGATGCGACACATTGCATTTCACAGATTGCAGCCGGAGGAGACACTCCAGCCGTTAATAGAGTTCAGAAAATGAAAGCCAATGCGGGTAGGGCCGTTTCACAGGATAAGGATAGCGGTCAAACACATCGCACGCTAAACGCGACACAATAAGATGTGAACGGGCGGACAACTTGCATGTTTTTCATAGCGACAGGCAGCTATTTCGCTGCGGAAACTTCATTTTTGGGCGTTCGTGAATTAGGAGCACTTCATGAGATAACAGCCATTCGCACTGGAGTTGTCAGCGAGCAATATTCTATGTCCTATACCACGATTCGCTCACACGATAAGCTTTTGCCAGGGACGTTGATCGAATCCACAGCACGGGAGCAGTTCGGTTGGCACAACTGACGCGCGCGGCGGAAAACCGCTGCGCACGTCATCGTTGCAGCGCGTTAACCGAGCGCCAACTATTTTTCTTGTTAGAGGTCGAGCAGTTAACGCGCTCCAACGACGACACGCGCGCAGCGGTTTTCCGCCGCGCGCATCACGTGTGCCAGCCGCTCCTTCCGCGCTGTCCATGCAGTAAGTTGGTAGCAGACCAAAAATCAGTTACTCACCTTACGATATCCGAATTCCTCCTCTTCTCCATCGCTTTCCTGGGTGTTTTCAATCCGACGCTTCGTGGTTGTCTGCTTGAAAGCGTGCTCTTCGATAACAGGCTGTTGCGGCGGGAGCTGTATAATCTAGAACGAATAACTTTGAATTGAACTATTTTATGCGTAAAACATAGGTGCAACATACTCAAGAACACTTGTCGGAAAAAAAGATAGATTCTATGTATTACCTGCGGCGAAGGTGGGGCGTCTGCTTGGGTTTCGCGGCTCTAAACAAACAGATCAATGTTTAAAGAAACGAATTCCACATGTACAGCGGGGCTCATATGTTTGGCCTTACCCAGTCTAAAAACCCATAACTCCCTTCTAATTCAAGCTAACGAAGAGTTGAAAATCGATTGAGGTTAAATTTGGTGTGCCAAAATCGATTGAGGTTAAATTTGGTGTGCCAAATATATCATGCCACCACCAAACATTAAAAAACTATTAAAAAAAAATTAAATACAGTAGGGAAGGCATGCATTCGAAAAAAAAGATTTCTGTTGAAATAATTTCTTTCTCTATGTTTACTCCCATTTCTCGGAGGTGAATGTAGATCAAAAACTGCAAAATCACCACCAAACACTTAACGGCGTCATACGCGCTGGGAATCGTAATCGAATTTTTTGTGCTCAGTCAAACAAATAAGCAAGGCTTCGTTGATTAATAAAGCCTAGATTCAGGCGATTTCGCCTTAATGAAGAGATTACAACCTGGAAATGCCCGTGGAAGCTGAAAAGGGTGACTTGGATTGCTCAACCGAACAGTCAAACAACAATTAAGAAACTTCAAAAGCGATTCTGGTGCAAACTTCAAATTCACGCTTCACTGGTTCTAGAACTATGTTTCGTTACAGGTTTTCTGCAGCTGTCTGGCCATCGTTGGTATTCAGGGCTACCTGTACTGAAATAATAAAAAAACAGTACATACATGATTGTCTATACGTACGGTGCCTCTAAACTTACAGTGCAACTCATGGGTAGGTAGGAATTGTAGGGAAAAACATGTTTTCTTACGCCAACTATGCTTATCATTTTATCATAAACCCAAAAGCTTGAAAAATTGGAGACTTAAAAGGCATGGCAGGATGCTGATGAATTTCCAAATGCAACAAACTGGAATTTAGGACTGCTTTAACCATTCTAAAACACCTCGAACGAATTTTGGAGCTGTTAACACATAAGAGACCACGAGTCCACACTGCGCAATCACGCCACGAACTCGATTTCGGTCGACCCTTCGAAAAAAAAATTCTTTCCCATTATAGCTGGAAAATACGTACCATAATGATCTTGTATTACTAATGGGCAAACACGGGGCACTATAAAATTATTTTGTATGGATTCATTCATAACGAAAATCTCGGTCTTCAAAGCCACTGAGCTGACTGCAGGGTACTGCACGAGGTGAGGAAAACACCACATTTACTCACCCCCTCCCCCCAGGAGCGTGATTCTGGTCAAATGTTCAGCAAATTTCTCAAACCCCCCAGCAGCGTGACTTGGTCTGTTTTTTTTTGTGAATTGAGAGAAGTGGAACATTTCATGTAAAATGGTAGGTATAATCAAATTACTCGCAGAAAAACTGATCCGAAACAGTGTATAGTCCCATTTAGATTGGTCCACTTGGTCTCCCGGCGGACCTCAGACCATTCTCCACCTCTACCTCTATGCAGCTCAGACCCCCCCGTGGAGCTCCACACCTCGGCCCAAACCCTGACTGACAAGCCGTGTAGATAATCTGTGAGGGGCGCGGTCTCCTAAAGGCAGTGTTCACGATAAATCTCGTTCTCAAGGTTTCGGTGTGAAACACTACGTTGGCAGATTCTGGGGAGGATGGTGTCAAGAAAAGCAGCGAAAAAGGACCGGAAATCGATAAAACCCGCTTTGAATGTTATCCCGGTGCGCCTACCTATCCCGGGCCGCCGCCCCCCATTCGGACGAGCTTATGGCGGCGCACACATCTCGAAGGCGAATCGCCAAGCAACTCTGTCGCGTCCAGAGTGATCGATTCGATCAGATTCCGCGATTTGCTCGCGCTTGCAGGAATCAGCAAGGCCCATGATTCTCGTCCACGCCCTGAACGTTCAAAGCCGTTATTTTGGCATATTCTGAAGGTTTTACTTCGCTGGTTTTTCACTATCACCTCACGACCAAACAATCCCTTTTTGGGATCGAACCTGAGCGCGATATTCATCGTGAACACTGCGTTTAAGTGCTAAGCATCGAGCCCCGTGATACGCTTATAAAAACAACAAGCTTATACTCTGTTACTCACATGCGTTGTCCTAGAGTAGATTGGAGGTGGAGGTGATGGACCACGCGGAGGAGTCTGGGCGCGCTAGAACACACAATGCTGTTATTCTACTAGATAAGACCTATGTGAATATGAGCTACAGAAAAGGTTTAGTCTGTGCTTACACATCAATGCCAAAGTGCTACAGTAAAAGTCCATCTCATCTTCTAAGCCGCTAACAAGGGAACTAGATACTTTTATTCAACCAGGTCATTCCGGATGAAATGTACTTTTCTAGAACCGTTTTCAGTGTAGAATCCGATTATGATCTCCACAGCTGCCTAAAACCACTCTGAAAAAAAGTTACACGCAATTTTCAAAGCCTGGCGGCAATAGGGGTACCCCCCATGGAATTGTTAAGACGTTTTGAAAAAAAATTCGGATTCTGCTCAAAATTTGTATGCAGGGGTAACCTAGGGTGTTGAACACGAATCTGAAGTCCGTTTGTTTTTTTGACGCATTCAGAGCCTTGTAATTGGTATAAATGAACCCCAACCGAGAATCCATCTATGGTATAAATGAACGCCCAACCGAAAATCCATCCGAGTCCGAAACGCTATCAGTCTGCGCAAAGTTCGGAAAACGGACCTTCCCCCAAACTTTGCTTAGGGGGGGGGGGTTGTTTTGCGCGCTGAACACAATTATGAGGTTCGTTTTTGGATTTTCCGAAGACCAGTGCGTGTTTCGGAAAGTACAATAGGAACGAAAATTTGGCGAAAAACGCCTACAACTACTTTTTTCAGGGTGGGTTTAGGCAGCTGCGAAGATCATATTCTGATTCTACGTCAAAACCGATTCTAGAGAATTACATTTCATTCAAAATGGCCAGGCCGACTAATGGTAAATCCCTTGTAAGAAGGCGAGGTCAGAGGGCCCCAGGTCATTCCAAGGTAGCTTATAGGGGAATCGCGAACCCCATGGTGATCCTTAATACTCAAATCTATGCTATTTTGTTCATAATTATGAGCACGATAGCCTCAGAAAAAAAGATTCACTTAGTCCCCTACACATCCCACCAGCCTTTGATTTGGAAACGACCAAAAAAACACGCCTGACTACAGCTTGTCCCCAAAAACCGGACCATTTGGAGAATCTCTCTTTTTTCTTTTTTCATGCTGGAATTGGGAAAAGGGAGAGGACATAAGAACCAGAAGTCGAAACAAAGACTAAAAAGAAAATAACAAAGGCATAACCCAATAGAGAAAACAAGTGAAGTATGACCTACCGGTGGCTCACGTTGAATGGTACCACTGTCCACGTGCCAGTAGTACGAGAAACCAGATGGATCTAAACAAACACTCACTCATTTAAACCGCGAATGAATACTCAAGAAAGTTATACCACCTTGGTGCTTCTCCCAACCAGGCGGCAGCAGTTTCGTCTCCTCATCGAGCGGAGGAGGAGGAGGAATAGGTGGCGATGGATTTACACGAAGGGGTTTGCTGTACTGATTTTCGAACACTATGCCAGAGTCATGTGATTCTGGGGATAGCACGGTTTCCACAACCTGAAATAGCACAATTGCAATCGATAGATATTCACTTGTCCAGAGTCCACATGGCAACTTCGCGCCGGCACTGCTGCGCCACGGCCACTGAAGTGCTCCTCACGGCACTGACTCCTAGAACATACAGTCGGCACAAATCCCACTGATACATTGCGACCCCTTAATGTGCGTTGGCGAGAACCCGGTGCGCATATGTTGTAACTCGTGGGCACCGTGTTTGCGCCAGCACACTATAAGGAACGCATAATTTAAATTCCAAAATGAATGGCATATTCAAAATCAAATAACTTACATTTTCGAATGAATCCAATAATCGAAAAAAGACAAAAGTCGAGATTTCCGAATGAATATATGAATCAATAATTCAAAATATTATAATAATTGTTTGATCACGGAGAAAACTTCAAATGACGGCTCTACCCTGGACGGGAAAAAAGGCACCCAAGATTTAATCATAAAAAAATAAAGAAAAACTCTGATAAAATATGATACTACCATCAATCATTGTTGTTTAGCGAACTCAATAGAAATACTTCAATTAAATGCGCTTTCAAATGGTGGTTCATTTCATTTCTGAAACCTGGGTACAAAATTTAGTATATGTGATAACACGAACTTTAACCAAATTAAGAGTGTAAGCATTACTAAAGCTGCCAACTGAGTCCAAAACCTCACCTCTTCCTCATCGATGACATAATCGGTCGGAGGCGGATAGCGTTTTGGCGATTCCGAACGTCGCCTCGTCTGTAAAAAAACGGCATACGTGGAGGGGAGAGGTGTCCACGAAGCTTAATTTAGTGCATAATGGACCAATCGAATACCTGATCGAGCTGCCAGTAGAAAGAGTACGGATCGCGATGTTCGGTCATGATAGTCGTGTCACCGTGTTGTCGAACCCGAACTCCTGAAATGCATGGAGTCATCAATTTTTCATTGGAAAATACAGCCGGAATGAATAAGGCGACTGAAACTGCCTGCCTTTCCAATGCACGTGAGCAGGAATGTGGATGACTCATATAATAGTGAGAAATTTTATGACCGTTTTCTGCACTTTATGAATAATGCAGTGCATTGGAGGGGAATCTGGAGGTATATAGAAGCATCCAGGGTCCAGCACAGCATTGTGCTAGTGGTTCGGAAAGCACGACGCCAGAAAATTACCAGTAGCTAAAGGGGAGATAACACTACGTTGGATAGTCGCAACTGAGATTTCTAGGATTAAAGGCAGCTCGCAACAGTGGCTGATTCACATAAAGAAGCAAACAGACTGATACGGCCTGTATTAGAGCGCTAAAGTCGTTGGAATAGATGAAAACGAGCTAAACTGAGAATGAAATGAATGGGTGAAAAGAAAATGTTGATTGAGTCATCTTGAGCCACAAAATCGTCAAACCCCGCCCACTCAGTACAATAGCCCTCAAATCGATTGCTCTAATACGGTCATTTGGGTTCGTTTTTGACGATTCCAACGGCGTAGGCGTGCATATGCTGAGTTTTAGGAGGAACCTACCATCTCGCGAGGTGACTCCATCACGCGACGCGGCGTCTATCGCGGCAAGTGACTGCCGGAAATCCTGCGAGGAGTAGTCCACTGCCATACCGTCACGGCGAGACTGTTCACGGTGGCGACTGTATCCTGGAAAAAATGAGAAGTATTCCGCAGAGATTTTAGATTTTTGGGCAATAGACCTACCAAGGGCATAGCAGGGAACTACGGGCCCCCATAAGATTCTCGGCTTGAAACAGCCTCTCCCCATCTGCCACCCGAAAACGATTTCGTTGTTTTCTTTAGGGTTTTCAATTAGGAGTCTATAGTGCGTTGCGAGATTATACGACATACCCCAATTTTCGTGGTTTCGAACTTTGTTTGATTTAAGCAGGCAAACGGGTAATGCCAATCGATGCAGCACCTTCGTAAATCCATGGGTACGACTTTTCAAGACACTGAAAATTGTCGAAAATGATCGGTGTTAAATTATACGACATGGCTGACGTCCTTATGAAAATTTCAATTCTACGCTTTCTGTATAAATGTTTATAGTAAGGTCCACCAGGAACATCAAGCTAATAGTCTACAGATTTGTCTCAACCCGAAACCACATCAAAAGTTTGTTTGACGAGTTGCAGACCAGCTTTTTGGAAACGTCGCCCTCAATCTGCACCCACTCACTCAAACGGTTAGTTTAGGCCGAACCATGGGCTAGGCCTAAACGTCAGCTATGAGCGTAGACACAATGCCCAAGAATATCCCACAAGTTTTCCATAGGCTTGAGGCACGGAGAACAGGCTGGCGACACAAGCAAATTGATGTGGTTGGTCTGAGACAAAGCCTGCGTCCTGCTGACGGAAAGAAACGACGAACATGCTCTAGAAAGCAAGCAAGATGGTTATTTAACATCTCCTTGTAGACTGCGGAGTTCGCATTACATGGTAAAAACTCGCAGTCCAGCCAGCAATACCACCAGAATCCGGCCCAGAACATGAAACTCTCCTCCAGATTCCCACTCGAGGAAGTGAAAAGAAGGAAGTGCGTGTCTTTGTATAGATCTCTTCAATGCTTAGTGTACCCATCAGAATCACGCGCATGCGAGCTGACTACGTGGAGAGGTAAATGCGCACGAAGTTCTCCACGCATAAGTCAATGACAGAAGTTTTCAGATAAAAAAAGTCTCGACGTCCTAAGACGTCTGGACGGCTCGGTTGACAACGGTTGAGAATAATACGTAGAGGTAGAACCATGAATTGAATTCAGAGTCGATGAAACCAACTAAAAAACATTGAATCTTCTATGTGTTCTTCTTTTGCAGCCTAGGAGCGGTTTTTGTCAGGGGGTTGGAGGACCGAGCGACCATCACAGGATTCGTCCACAAGTCCATTGCCGTTAGAGTAGAAGGTCTCTTCGGGCACTTGAATGAATGCGCCTTCTCGTGTCCAGGACTACCGCAGCGTGGGCATGCGTCAGGCCGCCTACTGTGAATTTTACTGACGCAAGACATAAGCAAAGTACAATGACCACACAGCACGTGGCAAGAGCATATCTGGCTCGCCTGTCGAGTTGGGACTTGGACTCGCAACCCCGAAGTGGTACTTCTACCAGAATAGGATTCAGAGCTGCCTTCTCAAGATATCCTCGAACAAACTGGGTATGCTCCTCACGCAGAAAACGGGGCCTTTCCATATTGAAATATGTCCATCTCTGTGCTACCACTTTACAGAGAGCGTCTGCAAACGGTATCCTTATTGATCTCTCTCTCTCACTCTCTAGCGGACCTCATTATTCTTCCTGTAGGATGACATGGTTGCTTGAGAAAATTGATAAGTATCTGCCGTGCCTAGCGTTCACAGTGCTGGCAACATGTAGGCTTCCGCATTAACATGCTCAATTGGAGAGCTCCTTGCACAGCTAATAGCTATTCTCAGAGCGTTCTGCACAAGCTTCAGCTCATTCCAGAGCTGTCTGACACCAGGTGCTGCCCCACTGGTGCCGCATATTCCATAGCATGCTGAAGTATTGCTCTGTAGGTCGCCAATATAGTCTCTCTGCTGCTGCCCCGGATGATCCTCGAATAGTTCTCAAGACATTAAGCTTTGCTTTGAAGGCTGCTTGTTTCTGTACTATCTACTATAACAACACGGCGGAGGATACCTGCACCAAAGCCAATTTCTATTGTTTTACATGGAACTGGACGTTTTTTTTTCTCACAAAACTGAGGCTCGATTAACATTTTCTGGAAAATCATGCGGCATCCCTTCAGGTAGTAGAGTAGCGGGTCACGCTCACGAAAAGTCAACAGCTTGTATAAAGTAACACCAAGGAATCGAAAAAAAAAGATATCGAAGTTAGCGGAAACCCCATATAAACAAAAGAATACTGGAGACTAATGACGCACCGCGTTTCGCGTTGAAGTCGTCTCTTCCAACTCCAAAATCCTGACGTTTTGTGACAATACGCTCGTTGTAGGTGTGGGTTTCCTCCTCTATGTACTCCTCTTCCACCTCTTCCTCGTCCGCCTCGTACAGCCCCGACCGGTACCCGGATGAGTACTCACGCCGATCCTATAATCACAAATTGATTGAAATCGGAGTGGAATGAATGAAGAGAAAAGGGAACACAGCAAACGAAAACCGCCAATATTAAAAATATGAATTCTTTCTTCAACTTTAAAATCAAACCAATGAATAATTTTGACTCATACATTGGAAAACAAATTTCCAGACAATTTCTCCACTTCCTAATTTTTAGACATTCGAGGAAAGGATCTCAGGAATGTTGTTGAACTACCTCAATTTTAACTTTCTTATACCTTCAATTTTACCTTCACTAGTATTCCCTAGAAATATTCTTCAATTTACTCACTTTTTATTGTCTCTGATGGCCTTGATGTTTATTTAATCTCACAAAAAATACACAGAAATTACAAAAATCATCACTGGTTTTCAGAAATAATACGAATTTTATTCAAGCCACAAAATTTCGAAAAAAAAGAACGACAAAAATATAATTTGAACGAAGCGCAGATGTCCAGAACTTGCGATTGGACATTTTAATTTTTTTTTCAGGAGGAAAAATGCTTTGGAACAAACTTTGTTACGATCCTAATACGAAAATGTAACTAATGTACTGCTTCAAATGACATGGTATCGGTCCTACTAATTTAAGGAATTAAACATGAAAGCACGCCGAAGAGAAGCATGAATTACCAGACATAAAAAATATCGTTTATTCAATTTAAAATTGTACATGAAAATCACGATTCCTGAACATAAGAGAAACATCTAAAACATTACTAGGTTCTGATAATACTCTTTCAACACCGTGAAGAATGACAAAATGACGAAATTGATAACGTCAGAATTAAAATTCGCCATTCAAGATTCTTGAAATGATACCAACTGCTAGCAAATTTTGAAAAAGGAGTTCTTCATTTTTTTTTCAATATGGTTGTAACGATAGGGAAAAGCCCCATTGTTGCATTATTTCAATGTGAATTACATCGGACCATGAAACGGAGAACTGAAAAAAACCCGAAAAAAATGAGAACGCGAGATAAATGCTTTTTAAATAATCGTGTTCAAAAGCGAAAGCGTGAATGCCTATATTTTATTGTATATTATTAAATTAAATAAACAGTACATAAGAAATTGAAGCCTGACAACGGGAAAATGAAATTAAGATAATTAAACTGCGAAATTAAAAAGCTGGCGTCAAGTTAGACGTAATGTGTGTGCTGCACGCCGATGCACATTGGACGACGGCTAAAAACCGTTTTAGCCCTTTAGGGCCCCTATAGGGCTATCGAAAAAGTTAGAACGAGCGTGGCACACACATGAGCTTCTCGAAAGGTTCAGTAAATCCCTTTTCCCGTCCTGAATATAATTAGAAGCGCTCATTTTCCTCATGCACTTCACCCTTTTTCTCTACTTGCGGAGACCTTTCGCTATAATTGAAGGCCGAAGCATAACCTTTCTGAAATTCGAGCTGAATGTTGATCATAGCCAAGCTAGCTGAATTTTTTTTTCAACACGGAAAAATATGTCACATTTGTTTTGGAGATATGTAAGAGCCTCAAAATCAGCTTGTTGATGAATTACACAGAATGGGAGGAGCTTAGGAGCAGTTCCGTTGGTACACGGGACGCGCGCGACGGAAAGCCGCTGCATTCACGTTCACGTCCACATTTAGAAAGCTGAACTGCTCTGAAATCTGTCGTTGCAGGAAAAGAACAATGATCAATCAACATGGTTCATCTACTTCGGGAACGTCCACTAATTATTTTCAGAACAGGTAACATAACGCCTAACCAGTTTAACTGGAAACACACAAGAAAAATTCAATAACATCGAAAAAGGAAAACAATTTTTTTATTACGAATATTTCATTACAAATTTCAAAAAATATATTTTCACTGTCCCACCACTTCTTTGATAGCTGAAGAGCTGGCGCACGCATAACTATCAATTGCAAGCGTTGTTTTTCTTTCATAAAAAGTGTACATGAAAAAAAGGTAAAGTTCTACCCTAGAAACTACTCTAGGAAATTTCGCCGCGACTATCCCGCGACTCCTCCGGTTCGGCTCCGGCAAGCACTGAGCCAGAGTAGTCGAGGAGCTGTCGCGGGCCAGAAGCGGGTGAGTCACGGATACTTTTACCAATATTAGGTTTTGGCAGAGTTGCGTTAGAGTCGCGGAGGAGCTGCGAGGGAGTCACGGACACTTCATCCAATGATAGTCTGCGGGGGGCACGGAAGAGTCTAGGGTAGCGGGGAGTCGCGGGGCAGCTCAGTATCGCGGTGGAGCAGCGGGAGAGTCGCAGATGAATCGCGGCCACATCTTTCAGGGTACCGCGATGCCTCAGACGCGACGTAGCGCGCAATACGAGGCAACGTGCGATAGGAATGGCATTTTGTAATATATTTAAAGAGCTTGAAGAGGACATTAACAGAAGATTTCAGGTAAAAAATATCAGATTCTGCTTCCGCGAATGATTTTGCTCTTCGTAGAAAATTCGCACGAGCAAAATTTTAATATTGACGGGTATTAACTACTCTTGGGCTTTGCGATTCATTTTGCCAATTTTTTTCAGAAAAAAATTGGTGAAAATGACTTGAAAATAGAGAACAGAAATCACAAAACCAAATTTCGCAAGCTCTTAATTGTGATACACTGCCAAGAGAGTTGCGTGCGTGCAATGCGGTGTGCTACACGCTGTTGTACTGTGCTTCTCTGGGCAAAATTCAGGTCCGCAATTGCGTCTCGACACGCTTTGCGGCCGTGCGCTTTCGAGTTTAAAGAGTTTCTAGCGCCGCAGCCGCCGATCTGTACGCTAGGTGGGTTTCGGAAACTGTAAACTGAACAAAATTGGAGAAAACTGTATAAAAAATCGTCATATCGAATCGGCTTCGGTGCTTAAAACTCGACTGACTCGAGCGCGTGTGGCCGCATAGCGTGTCAAGACGCAATTGCGGACCGTTTTTTGACCCAGATAAGCCCAGTAGATTCTTTATGTCAATACCCACAAACAAAACAACAACAAAATTGATTCAGAAGCTTCTGATGATTGAATAACTTCTGACCCTGAAGCATTTCGAGGATTTTCTTTATAAATGAAAGAACGAAATTCATTAAAAAAAAGCTCCATTTCAAACGAAAACAGAAATTTCGCGCACAAACGCGCACGCCGGCAAAGAAGAGCTTTAGCCGTGGTCGGTCAACTATTCAGTTCAGTATATGGCGTCTGTACAGTCTGTGTCAAAACAGAATTCTCATGATCCCTTCGCGTGTGGGTGCAGCGCGAGAAGGAGAGACAGCGAGAGAGTGGAGGCCATGAGGCCGGATTTATTATTGGGCAAACCCGAGTTTTGACACTTTGGTTTGCGTTCAGCGTCAGCGCATCACCTTTTCGGGATTCATCAATTTAATAACCCATCGGAAAATGGACTTTGGTTTAGGTTTGCGCAACTCATAAGGGGAGATCAGGCACGCGCAACCCAACTTGGAACCGCCTCCTAGATGATGTGTGACTAGAATTTCGAAGCAATTCACTGCAAGGAGTTTCATGAATACCACCAATAAGTACGGAGCCTGCCGCCTCGGTACCTCAACGGTGGTTTCTCTGCGGATTCGCGGTGGAATCAAGGCAATGTCTAGTTCCTACTCGCCCAGACAGACATGCGGCAATGCCGGTATTCTGCTGCGGACCTACCGTGATTTTTTCCACTTATTACTAAGATTAGAACCATGGGCCCTCACCAATCCAATGCTTTGTACCAGCGCTGTGCGGAAATCTTTTCCAGGATTTTCGGAAACGGAAACGGAAGAAAAATGCCTAAAAAACTCCCGAAACGGAAATTCGGAAACGGAAGAAACCAATTAATTATGGGTTGTCTCATCCTCACATTTCGTCGCTGATCATTGCTTGCAGCTCTTTTTCCTTAAAGGCACAGTCCCACCTCAATATCGCTCTTCCGTGCTTCTGTCTATCCTGAAAACGGCCTCACGCTGATTCCAAAGATGTCTCTGGAATCGTTCAAGACCCCCTGGAAACGGAGTTATGGCCCCTCAAAAATTGAGCTACGGAAGCATGGTGGACGAGTTGTCCGAGGCTTGTAACTTACGTCATTTGCAAGCGCTGTATGCGAGCTGACTTAAATGAAGAGAGAGGCTGAGAATGAAGGGAAGAACGGGGCCTTTTGTCGAAAACCACAGCTCATCTCGCCACTGTTGAGCTCGAAAGATCGTAAAAGGGGCGTGCCAAAGTGGCTTCCCGAGGTAGGCTCACCAGGGTGGCTTCCTCCTATACCTCGCTTATCCGGAGGAAGTGAGAGCTCGCACTTGGCAAGTGGTATACGGGGAGGGTCTATTTCACAATTATGTATAAATCTCAGATTTCGTCCCTAAGCTGGGGCTGTGCCTTTAACCTATGGGTTGTTATAGATTCTACATAAAATAACAATGTGACGGAATCCTCGCTCTTGAAAAATCCGCGTAGGCAGTTTCAAAAATTTCCCAGTATATGTATATAGCTGCCCCTTCGGAGCAGTTCACGGCCTTTCCCCCAGACAAGAGTCCAGGCTGTATTAGGTGTAGATGAACGAGGGCGGCCGCGTTGTGTTTTCCAGGCTAATCAGAAATCATTCTAAAGATTGTCACCGCCGGCTTTTTAGGTTCTTTTGATCTTAATTGCTAACCGGAGCGAACACCCCACCATTAAACTCGAAAATCAAAAGAAAACCCTGGGCGAGTTTAGAAAAGATCACCCAGGATCTGCCTCTAACGTGGAGTGCCGCTGCCCGTGGCCACCTCCATCTGTCTCCGCCCAGTCTCCTTGCTGGAGGACAGGCTGTAGGCTGTGGTTCGTTTGAAGTAAGCTCCTGTTTTTAACTATAACGGCAAGAATTGGTCGTTTTTTCGTCAGATTCTCCTTTTTACCAGCTATGATTCATCGCTCCGCTGCTGGTGATAATCGAAATCGACAGCTCACTAGAGATTTCCACAGTTCACGTGCAAAAAACCTGCCTCCATTCTTATCGCTGTTATGGAGGTAGACAAACGCATATGTTAGATTACTGTAGCGGAAATTCTCTAAAAAATTATTCATTTTCGTGGAAAAAGCTGTTTGAAAAAATCCCCAAAGAGCGGTCAGATTCCTGTCACGCCTACATTGTGTCACTATTTTAGGCTGCGCAATTTTAGAACCCTAACCTTTATCGAGGATCTCAGCCAGGCTCAGATATTCGATTGAACACAAGAGGTTGAAAAGGATCCTCAGCCTCTTATGATGCTTTCAAGCACCTTTGCCTACCCCAAACCATTACCCGTGTAGGATTTTTTCTACCGTTTCCGGTACTAAAAATTCGGAAACGGTAGCGGAACGGAATAGCCCAAAAATCCCCGGAAATGCGGGAACGGAATCGGAAACGGAACAATTCCGCACAGCCCTGCTTTGAACGCACACGCATGCAACAGATTTGAGTAAAATTAGCTCCGAAATGGAGTGTACACTAAATTTTCTCTATATCATATTAGACACATACTTGGTCACAGTGAAGCACCTTAATCACAAAATTAAGTCAAGTTTGAATAGAGTTCAAATGACCCCACGTATGAAGTCAGAGCAACCGCTTCCCCGGGCCGACTCCTAGAGGATCAAACCGAATTTGCATGCACTGATGGGGTCGGTCGCTCCCCATAATGGATGTTCCTCATTACCACAATGGATTACTGCCGCCGCAGTAATCACGACGACGACGACTAAAACGCATCAACAGAGCGCAAAAAATCAGCGCCGTAAGGGTATTAGCCCAGGGACGGGGAAATTTGGTCGCTCGCCCTGTAGGCAGTGTTCTCCACAAAGGAATTTCCGTTTTTTTTCTGCAAAGCTTGAGATCGGGGCCCGTGCAAAGGTATTGATCAAAGAAGTAGGACGAAAAACAATTGTGAGATGGATTAAAATCTAAAGGATCAAGCGACTCATTGGATCAGCCCGCCGAAATTATGGAAAAGTTGTCCATCAAAAAGAGCGATTGCCGATGTGCAGGGCATAAAACGGGCTCCACCCACCTAGTGTGGCGCTTTTTGGCTTCAAGGTGCGTTCATGAAATTTTGGGTACGTGTTCACATTTGGACAGCCATACATACGGACAGACATGCGGAATTCCTCAGAGCGGGGGGGTGGGAGGCATGTCGCTCGATTTAGGGGGGAGGGTCTTGGTCGGACAAAGCTTGGGTTGTATCCAGGGATGTGCGTAATTACGACTAACGACTAACGAATTTACCGACTAACGGGCTTCTTGGGTGTTACGTCTAACGACTAACGACTAACGAAATTAGAAATATTTTCGTAAGCAATCCCAAAATTCGTTAGAAAATCAAAAGTCATTCACATCGCGCTTCAAACCAATGATTACTCAAGATCCAGAAATGATACATAGTTCCCTGATGGTTTCGCGGTGGATGGTACAAAATAACCATAGCCTTCAGTATTTAATAATTCTAGTGAAATTGTTTCGCAGTTCTGGGACCCCACATTATGACCTCAACCGAACGTTGCGAAAGGTCCGTGTAGCGTTTGTGCGACTTCGTGTCGGTCGCACGAAATTATGGTGGTAGGTCACTGAACCAGTTCCGACACTGACCGGCTTCAGCGGAAATTTTTAAAGAGGGCGCTATCAGAGAAGATAATATGGAGCGGTGCCTGCAGGCCACAACTGCGCACCGACAGGAACTGTATCCGATGAATGGATTGTGAAGGGCGTTGTCCTCCAATTTGCAGTCATAAATTCGAGATATGCGATTTCTATAAAGTGGTGCTGGGACCTATGCGTTGATGAAGTTTTCATTTGGATATGAGAGCAAGCTCGAAACGACGCGCGCGCTCAACTTGCGACGCTGGAAAAAGAACTAGTGCAAAGTTGGTGCAGTTCTCCGTGTTGTCACCATGGGATAGATCACGGTATACCATCACATAGCGCAGAACTGTAAACTTTGAACTGAAAAAAAAACGGAGAGTTCATGGTTTCCTCGGTTCCCCATATTGCTTCTTTCCTCACCGAAAAAAAGGACAAAATCGACAAATACACACTCTCGAGTATAAGGCTTTCATTCATATTTTGAATTATGTATATGTAGGTTTGCAGTTTATACTAAGTTCCCTAAAAATAAATGGTTTGGGTGTTTAATAGCCATGAATCTTTTGGGAAACATACATATTTTAATGCCTTCCTTCTTTTTTTATTCATAAGGGCTTTTTTCTGCCTCAACTGTGCTTATTTTTAAAGCCTAGATTTCTAACGACTAACGACTAACGAGGGTTTCGGACGGTTGAACGACTAACGACTAACGAATTACAAATTTTCTATTACGCACATCCCTGGTTGTATCACACCTAGCGCCGTAGCCTGGCTAGGACCAAAAACCATAGGTTCACATGTAAATGTTGCAAAATTCTACCTTCATGGCTTCAATGTTAGTCTTTTGAAATAAAAAAAATAATGCAAAAACTTATTTGAAAAAGTCGTTTAAAAATGTTCCCGACAGGCTACGAACAAATGAGGTGCACTCCCTTTTAAACTCAATGAAAATATACTTTGAAAAGAGGCGAAGGCAAATATTTTTGCACGTAAAAGGAGATCCTAGGATTATAAGAAAATAACGAATAGTGCCTTTGCACTGATGGGAATAGAGACAGATGTTTGACATCTACACGAGCATGGAGGGAGAGGGGGATTATCGTTATGAGAAACACAAACAGACTGTGCTAGACGGCTGGCTGGATGGGTGAGGTGATAATCTCGCACAAAGTTCTGAGCGCAGGAAGGGGGAAGAGGAGGAGGACGAGGCAAAACTGGCCCGCTATCGGCGCGCCCCGAACTGCCTGCGTGGAGTGGCAGCTCGCAAAGTGGTAAAACATCTACAGCACACAGACAAATCACACACACGCACTCACGCACACGTAAAGCCTCAACGCGCCTGACATCAACCAGAAGATCACAAAAACCACCTCTGATCATACACAGATGATGGGGGAGTTTTTCAGAGACAAGTTCATGCATCTCTGAACACGAGAGTCTAGTTTAGGAGAGAGAGGGGGGAAGGGACTGCGCGCCCAAACTGGCGTAAGTAAATTTTTCGGAGATTTCTATGAAAGTTTCCTTCTCTTTCTATCCGAGAATTCTGCGGGGACTCCTCCCTATTAACCTCTGCTTCGTGGAAATGCCTAAAAAACATCAAAAACTCAGAAAATGGTCTTTATTCTTAGCAATGCGTTTAAAAGAGAAAAATAAAGATGAATAGCACGGAGCGCTGCCCTTTCAGTGGACCCTAATAACTTTCTAATCGAACTTTCCCCCTGTGACACTCAAGGAAAGAAGGGAAAACGTTTGGTTGGAATATTCAATCGAATTTCCAAAATTTTGCATTCGAAAAAGCACTTGGAATGTCAGAAAAAAGGAAACAAGTTACTTGTAATGTAAATGACTGAAAACAAGTTACTTGTAACAAATCTAAGTTGATGTAAGGTACTTGCGACTTATCTCAGCTCATTTAAGTTTCATGCAACATATCGACGGTAGAGTGCCTTCAATATGTTGCATGTAACTTACTTGGCCAAGATAATTCGCAAGTAACTTAAGACGGCCAGGAAGGCATTTCCTAGGGGAGTATACGACGCACTCCTGAGGTCAGCCTTAGAACAGGCGTTGCTCTCGGTTCAATTAGCCAAGTTTGGAGTACTTGAACGCACACTCGCAGAGAAGGCCCCGCACAGCGTTTTCCGCTTAGCGTGTGGTCGTGCGGAGCGTGTGCGTCCGCACGCGTTCTCGAATTCGCGTGATGGCCATTCATGGTGAATATAAAAACATAAGTTACATGCAGTATAAATGTAACTAACACGCAATATAAATGTATGTTACATGATTTATAAATGTAATTTACTTGAGAGATTTAGGTAAGTTACATTTATATCATAAGTGACTTGTTTTCATTTTCTCTGAGTGTTATTGACACCCTATTTCGTGACCGGGCTGCAGAAGAGAAGCAACAAGAAAAGGAAAACAATTGCCCGCAGCAGCTAGCAGAATGAAAAAGGATGCGGCTAAAAGCAGGAAAACAAGCTATACATAGTATGGAATGAAATGGGTTAAGACAGTTGGGCATACCCAAGTGAAAGATTGGGCAAGACGAAAATGCGAATTTTATGACACTTAAATTTTTTAGGGGAACTAACACTAACTACGAAGTGTTTCATCCATGCGCCAATGATTTTTAGGTTCTTAAGGGCATCATACGCGAAGAAAACCTTATATTTTTCATGTTTTTGTGTACGGTAAATCTCACCGACGGTATGGTAAGCTACGCTCCTTTCTCGGCCTGAGTGCATTAGCGAGCTGGCGCACGCGACCGCCGCGGGTGAGATTTAAATGTTTTTTTTTTGAGGAAGCAAGCCACGGACCTAACTATATGTACTATTTTGCCCATTCTGGAATTCTCATCACCCGAGCTTTTGAATATTCGATTGAATGAAAAACCAAACCATTTGGTTTTTGAAATAATCCGGAAACTTAAGGTGACAGTATTAAAGACTTGGATCACAAACATATGCCGCTAAATCGTCTCTGAAAAATACTTGAAATTGTTCTCAAAAAAAGTGAATGCCTATTAAAGAAATCAATTAAACAACTATTCAACTGCGTGGTTTCTGACTTGCAAAATCCCCGTTTCACCTTCTCTTTAAATACATCATCCGGGAAATTGTACTCGTTTTCCATCAGATATACTCGGTTCATAAATATACGAACACTAGTTTCCGCGCATTCTGTTTTAAAATGTATAAAGCTTGGCCTCTATAGTGAAGGAAAGCCAGTCTGAACACACTTTGAGTCGACTAGGGAATGACCAGGTCGCCAGAACTGTCCATGAGACAAGGTTTTCTGATCGACTATAGGCTATAAAACGGTTGCCGGAGAACTCACACCCGAGCGCACCCGAGACAGCGCGATGACGTCACAGGCGGCGGCGAGCGTCTCGTTGTCGTGCACTCTCCCTCTCTCACCTTCGCGGCCGTTCACCCGGGACGGCAAACGGGGGAAGGCATGGAATGAGCCACCGAATACATCGCAGGGTGTGAATATCAGAAGTGCAGGATGTACTGTGCTTATCTGGGTCAAATTCCGGTCCGCAATTGCGTCTCCACAAGCTTTGCGGCCGCGCGCTTTCGAGTTTCCAGCGACGCAGCTGCCGATTTGTTGACTCTAGGTGGGTTTTAGAAACTGGAAACTAAGCAAAATTTAAGAAGACTGTATAAAAAAACATATCGAGTCGGCTTTGGAGCTGGAAACGCGATTGACTCGAGTGCGTGCGGCCGCAAAGCGTGTCGAGACGCAATTGCGGACCGGAATTTGACCCAGATAAGCACAGTAACTGGTGACAGAAAGAGTAATATGGATGCCATCAAAGCTATATACAGTGTATTAAATGTCGTATAATTTCTAAATGGATTGTCCCTCCTCTGAAATCGCAAACTTTTCATATTCATGGTTCAATTCTAAGGAGTCACTCGTGTTAAGTTCACATTCACGAGCCTGATATCGAGCGATTATTATAGTGTCAAAAGATGGCCATATTTTACTTGTAATGTTATTTCTTTAACTTCAATGCACAGGCTCTCAACTACATCATGCCTTCAACAACCAACGAAGTCTTGCATAAAATAATTCCAGTCGTCAAAAGTATGAGACTTATAGAACTAATCACTGTATACCAGTGTATTTCGAAAGGACGTTTTCATACTGAATTTTTTTCTAAGATTTTGCCACTATCTAACGATGAACTTGGTCAGAGCTATCTACATACCCACCAAGAAAAAGGAACCAGGCAGGATAGAAATTACTGAAAGAGCTCCGTAGAGTACAACCTGTTTGTTAACACCGTGAATAGGCCTCCTACAGAAGCAGGAATGCCATCCATATCTAAACTATATAGCCGCAAGATCAGCTCATTGATGTAGTGGATGTTTGTGAAAGCTGTTCTTGTTAAAACACAGTGTTTCACTATTGATCTCAATGCCCAGCCATTATTTTGATTTGGTAGCCAATAGATTAGATGACAGATGTAGTAAATGCTTCTCGAAGTTGTTCTTTTTAGATAGTTGTTATATGCCTTTTACTCCACTATGCTTGCATTTGTTTGGATAAATCAGGTTGCCCACCACTCAAAAACAGCATGCCTACCTCTATAATCTTTGAAAAGAGCTCAAAGTGGCAACTCATGTGCGTACTGATACCTTCGAACGACAACGATCTGTCTATCGCGCTCCAATGATAATGAACACTAGCTGTCTGCGCGTTGACCCTCGCCGTCTGCGCTCTAACCTTTTCCTCTGCCGTCGCCCGTCTCCCGAGACGATGGGTGTGAGTTCTCATAGAATCCTATAAAACGGCGATATTTATATGGTCCCTACGCGTGCTGGTGCGGAGCGGAGGTTAGAGGCAGTGAGAGAGCGGAGGGCAGACGGAGGCTGAGGCATCGCGCGCGCCGCTCGCGCCTCGAATGATGTGAATTACGACGTTTTATAGAGGGTACCTCCCGGGTATTCATGAAAACCCTATCCTAGCTGCCCGAGTAATAGTAAAAGAAAAAGTTATGGGCGTAAAAGTTTCGACCTCTATAGGTAAAAAAATTTATGTGCATTAAACTGTCTTTATCGTTCAAACTATCGAAAATGTGATTCATATTCGTGTTCAGCGCCCAAAATATTCTTTGAAGAGAAGTTTGGGTAGGAATTTTTTTTGAAAATTCAAAAAGAATGTTTTTGAAAATTTTATAATTACTCGGGCAGCTCAAATAGGGTTTTTACAAGTACCCTGAAGGTGGACGATCAGAAAAACATGGCTACATTCGTAGTTCTGGCAAACAGGTCTGGCCACTCCGCGGTGAGTTTAAATTTGGCGCCAAAATCGTTTCCTGTGTTTTTCTGCATTTCGAGACCTCGTAACTGTCATTTTCGAAGTTTTTCTGCATGTGGAGATCATGCCGTGACTGTTTTTCTTGCTGTTTGACAGTTGCATCAACATTTTACGAAAATGTGGTAGATGACTGGTGAGAACTGGTGGCGGATCCTCATCTTTAACCCCTTCCAACCTCATAACTCTACGTTTTTGACGCGCCAAAGTTTACCGGTGTGGTCCACCGGGCTCATTCATGAAACTGAGCCTGAAAAATCGAAAGCGGTTCCCGGCGCGAACGATGACTCAAAAATTAACTCAAAAATTAATTAAAAAACTTAACTCAAAACTTTTCAAGCAGATGCCATTGATTAGCGAACTCGAAAACACTCCTCAAAATCGGCAGAAATCTGGGATGCTTTAGAATTTTCATAAAGCCACAAATTGAATGCCGTTTGCAAAAAAAGGCTTACAAAAACATTCTCGTCAGATATCTTTGAAAATTGCTTTCCTCTACCTGAAAATATGTATGGAAATCTCATAATTAATTTCAAGAATCAGGAACATTCTGGAACAATCGGAAAAACAAATTAAGAAAAAACTTAAATCCAAGATTTGAATACCGTCTGAATTCTCGCAATAAGTCCTTTTCTTTTGTGGATGAAATTCCATAGCGGAAGCAATAAATCAACTCGAAAACTGGGAACTCCTTCAAGTCTCACAGGAAACTAGGATTCTCTTGAAGGCACCGTTCGCGCTTAAAACTGATCACCATTTTCAAGCTCAATTTCATGAATGAGCCAGCTAGACCACACTGGCAAACTTCGAGGCGTCAAAAACGTAGGGTTATGAGGTTGGAAGGGGTTAAGGATGAGGATCCGCCACCAGTTCTCACCAGCAGGGATGTGCGTAATTACGAATAAAGACTAACGAATTTAAAGGCTGTGGTCACGATGAAAAACGTTATAGAAAAAAACTACAAAAATCAGCTTAGATCAAAAACAGCTGAAAAACTATGAAGGTAGAGCGGTGAAAAACGGGCTAGAATTAGAGTTTCTAGGGCCCAAAGAAGCTGTTTCGTGCACACGTGCACAGCGATGACGAAAAAGATCGCCGTCTCATGCCGAGCAGTCAAAAATCATCGACATTCAAAGGACGAAATAATTGCAAATTTAACGAATAAAAACAGTTGAATAATGAAAGCATCACTTCAGTCAATGTTTTTGACTAGATGTGTACATAAATCCAAAGCTGCATTGATTGAAATTCAATTTCAAGCCAGCTGATGTTCTTGATATCAGAGGTCACCGATGCCGATGATGTGGAGTGGGCTCGTCCACCATCAAAAGACAAGAAAGTTCAGGCTTCAAATTTGGCCGAAAACAGTGGTTTTTTCGCGATTTTTTCTTATAGGTCCTATTACTCGAGACCCAAAAAAGGGTTTAGAGAGAAAAAGACGACAAGCATATTCGATCGCGACCACTGCCTTTAACGACTAACGGGCTTTTTGGGTGTTACGACTAACGACTAACGAAATAAAAAATATTTTTGTAAGCAATCCCGAAATTCGTTAGAAAGTCAATAGTCCTTCAAATCACGCTCCAACCCAAGGCTTACACCGGGATTGGTAAATATTGCCCTGTTGGTTGTTCTAGGTGAATGGTACAAAATAACCATAGCCGTCAGTACTTATTATTTCTACTGACACTGCTTCGCAGTTCTGGAGCCCCGACATTTAGAACCCCAACCGCACGTTGCGCGAGGCTAGGCGCTATGTACTTTATGGTAGGCTCATTGAGCCTGTTCAGGCACTGACCGGCTCCAGCGAAAATTTTCGCAGTGGGCAGTATCAGAGGTAATATTACGGAGCGGTGCCTGCAGACCACAACTGCACAATGACGGGAAGCGTATTTGATGATTGGATTGTGAAGGGTGCCGTCCTTCGATTTTCAGTCATAAATTCGAGATATGTGGTTTCAATAAAGTGGTGCTGGGATCTCTTAGGAGTCGAAATTTCACTTATGTGCTAGATTCTGCCGACCTTTCCCCATTATGGAAACAAGCTCTAAACCACACAAGCGCTCGGCTCGCGACGCTGAGCAAAGAACAATTAGTGCAAAGTCGGTGCAACTCTCCGTGTTGCCACCATCGGGTAGATCTCAAATAACATCATATAGCGCAGAATGACAAATTTTGCACTGGGAAAAAAGCAAAGAGCTTAAGATTTTCTCGGTTTCCCATATTGTTTTTTTTTCTTACCGAAAAAAGGACCAAAATTGATGAACCCACACTCCCGAGTATTAAGCTTTCATGCATATTTTTAATTATGTATATATATATATACATATATATACATATATATATATATATATATATATATATATATATATATATATATATTTATATATATATATATAAATATATATATATATATATATAGATATATATATATATATATATATATATATATATATATATATATATATATATATATATATATATATATATATATATATATATATATATATATATATATATATATATATATATATATATATATATATATGAGTTTGCAGTTTGAATTAGGTTCTCCAACAAGGAATGATGTGTCTTTGATGGCCATGAATGTTTTGGAGAACAAACATCTCTTCATGCCTTCCTTTCTTTTTATTCATAAGGGCTTTTTTCTGCCTGTTTTCAAAGCCTCGATTTTTAACGACTAACGATTAACGACTAACGACTAACGAGGGTTTTGGCCGGTTGAACGACTAACGACAGCCATCTACCACTTTTTCATAGAATGTTGATGCGACCGTCAAAAAACATGAAAAACAGTTACGGCACAACTCCATATGCAGAAAAACTTTGTAAATAGTAGTTACGAGGTATCGAGATGCAGAAAAAACACCGAAAAGATTCAGGGCAAAACTTGAATTCAATTTTACAGTGTGTTCAGACTGACTTATATTTAAAAATGAAGGTCTGTAAAAGGCTCTTTCAACATTTTCGTTTTTTAGAGAGGCCAAGATACACAAAAACATGAGAAAACAATGTACAGTTTTTTTGCGCAGACGATTCCTATAAATGAATTGCAGCTGGCATATGTAGAAACAAAAACATCATAATTTATCAGGAAAGCGCTCAGATTGAAATTAACAGATTTTTTCTGGTACTTCTGCAGAAAATGGCTATTTCTCGCCATGACGATATATACGGAAATTTCAAGAACAATTTTGAAAATTAAGTGTACTCTAAAAAAAAAGGAAAAAATCCCATGACCTGCTCTCTCAAATCCGGTGTTCTCTCTGAAATTGAGCCAACAATAGTAGAACTTTTCTTCTGAATTTTACTTATTCTCGAAAAAAGAAGCTGATCTTCTTTTCTAAAGCAAGGAAAACTAACTCATTACAAAGTTGCACGTTCACGAAGAAAAATCTCCCCATTTCTCTGCAGAAGCGTGAGCTTTGGGTCTATCCTAGCAACCGTATGAGCGAAGAACAATGAAAAACGTTCAGGAAGTGGGTCAAAATCCTGCGGTCCGGCCGGCTCATCGGGTCACTCCGCCCACGTCCTATAACAGTTGTCCTGTGTTCGTTTTACCGTAGGAGCAAGCATCAAATTTTTGAGAAATTTTCATCGCGAAGGGTTCTAACATCCCAGCCCGTAGATTGACCCCTCCCAATTTTGAAGATTTTTGGTGCAGGAAACGGAAAGTAAAGTCGTTTACCTAACAATTTTGAAGCGCGAAAAAATTTTCCCGGCGTCAGGTTCGATGCGTTGTCCACAGTCTTCCGAAACACACAAACAGGCATAACTAATTTTTCAGAAATTTCTTTGAACAGGTTTTCTCCGGTATTTGAGTGTTTCGTGAGGACTTTCTCTTAGTAACCTCTACTTAGAGGACCTACCTACTCAAAAACATTGAAAACTATAATACGGTTTTTTTATGGTTAACACCGTCTTTAATCAGAGATGCCTGTGCTTTCTTCTTTCCCTTGAAAATTTTTGGGCAAATCTATGTTCAAAATTGAGCCGAGAGAGTAGAATGCCTTTATCTGTAGCATATGATGGAATATGATGCAGTCAGCGAAAAAAAAACATAAAAAGCAGTGTTCGGAGGGATTCACTCGTCTATCACACAAACAGGCAGGCCTCATTGGATGTGGGAAAAAGCGCCGTGTTTCGGACGAGGGGGAGGGAGACTTCGGATGCACACGTCGAAAGAAAATCAGAGACAATTTGCGGGGCGAATTGGAAGGCATTAGTAACGGGTGGGGGGAAAGGCCGTCGACTAGGGCCTAGCCAGCAGCAGAGCATCAGCTTTAGCTTCATTCGGTTTTCTGGAAGGGCACGCCTCCATTTCCATGCCACCGGATCGATGTGCGGCTAGGGAGATGCTGGGCAGGAGTAACTGACTGAAGAATGCCAAGCCACCACATATGAAGAGTCAAGTGTTTTGCAGCCTTGCCCCCGACCATAGGACAATGTGACTAACGCCTGCCTCCTCGCTTAGCAGCATTTGCATGACATTTTCTCATTAAGTTGCGAACAACCCTCTGCGTGACATGGCGCTCTCAATGATGCGCTTCCCATGGATAAAACCCTCATTTCTGTTGCCAAAGTGCATATGCACTTTCTCACATACTTATTGCCGAGTTACTTGGTTGTCTCAAAAGTTTCTATTTTCTTGCGCCTAAACTCTGAAAAGGATTTCCTGGACTCTTAAAATGACGCAAATTTGCACAAATCGACTCTACCGCTGAACTAAAGCAATGCCTTCGCAAAAACACCGGAAAATTACCTAAAAATGAAGCTAATTGAGCGGGGAGTCTGCCGCGAATTCACCGCGAAATTATCGCGGTTACTCTAAGAAGGAAACTACTATTAGCCAAACTGGCCATTCCAATCGAAATTTACTTTTCTAGAATGGTTTTTTTACGTAGAGTTCGAATATGCCCTTCGCAGCTGCCTAGAATCGCTTTAAAAAAGTTATAGGCGTTTTTCTCTGATTTTCGAACCTATTGTACCCTCCAAAAAGCGCATTAATTTTACGAAAATCCGTAAACGGACCTCATAATTGTGTTTATGGCCCAAAACAACCCCCTCCTTAGGCGAAATTTGGGTGAAGGCACGTTCTTCGAACTCTCTGCAGACTGAAAGCGTTTTGGACTTGTAGTACATATTTTTGGTTGAGGGTTTACTTCTATCAATTATGGGGTTCAGAAAGCGTCGAAGAAAAATATTCCAGATTCGACCCAAAATTCGCCTTGGGGGAGTTATTTGGGAGTGCTCATCACGAATCTGAGGTTCATTTGTCGTTTTCCCAAAGTTTTCGACTAAATTTGTTCAAAGCTTCCCACCGCCAGAGAAATTTGACGGCAAAATCGACTTTTGACGACTTCCGGAATGTCACGAGAGATGTGGCTCGAAATGTTCCTCTAGAAATTGTTTAGAGTGCTCAACACGAGTCTGATGTCAGTTTACCGATTTTTGACAGTTTACGGTAGATTACGGTGGGTATACTGTAGTTCAGTCAAAGTCTCAGATTTGTCTCAAAGTTTCTATGTGGGGGTTATTTGGGGTGCTGAATACGAACTCAATGTCTATTTGTCGATTTTCGAATTATCGCTCCAACCGCGAAGCGGCTGGAGAGGTTTGATTTCGCCTAGGCCTTGTGATCACCTATAATTTTATTAAGGTAGGTTTTGCCTCCTAAATGGCATTTTATCCTCCGTAACCTAAAGTAGACCTTGAAATTTTGACAAGCGACCTCCTGGTTCGTGTTCAGCACCCCAGGTTACCCCTACACTTAGCGAAATCCGGAATTTTTTTCGAAAACACCCTGATACTTTCATGGGAGGTGAACCCTTACCTTGCCGCAAAGCTTTAAAAACGCTCATAACTTCTTTCAGAGTGAGTCTAGGCAGCTGCGATGGGCATATTCGAACTTTTCGTTCGGAAATTGTTCTAGAAAAGTACATTCCATTTGGAATGGTCAGTATGACTTAGAATAGTTCCCTTGTAAAAGTTTTGGCCGGGTAAAAGCCGCGAAATAGCCTACTATAATCCGCAGCGGTACCTCATGAAACGGACAAGATATAGCCGAGAAATACCGAGAAGTAAGCATAGGTAACCAATACGCAGCCGTCGCCGGCCCCCGAGCCACCATACGGCACGTTCAGCGATTGGCCGGGGCCTCCAGGGGCTGAGCGAGGATAATAATTGAACCGACAGAGGTGTCGAAAACTGAGTCATGCCTTTGGAATGCGTCGTATACTTACCTGGAGAGAGATTTTTCTCGGCTTCTTCGCGGATGTTTCGCGGCGAGCATTATTTAGCGGCTATTTCGCGGCCATCACGCGGCAAGCAGGCATTCCGCGACTATTTCTCGGCTAAAACTTTAAGAGTACACGGCCATCATTGCAATTAGAGCGCCCCAGCGCGGCAGCGGTAATAGCTGAATGGCACTGTTAACGATAAAAACCGTATTCTAGTTTTCTATGTATCTAAATAGGCAAATTCACAAAGTAGTGGATATCAGGGAAAATCCCCCATAAAACTATGAATATCGGAGAAAGAAAATGTTCGAAAAAACCTAACAAATATTTATTTACGCCTGCTGGTGTGTTTTGTGCACTGCGGACAAAACGTCAAACAAAACGTCACCGGTGGTTTTGAGCTTCGAAATTTCTAGATAAGTGTTTTCTGAATCCTGTTCCAAAAACTTCAAAAAAATAAGGTTGGTCAACGCACATGCTTAGATGTTGGAATTTCTCGCAACAAAGCATATCGGCAACTGTTCCTCTGGTGGAACGAAAGCAGGACAACTGTTATAAAACGTGGGCGAGGTGGTCCATTGGGTCGGCTCGTCCACGAGACTTACCCACTTCCTAGGTGTTTTCCGTTCTTACTCTTCTTGAAGGGACCCGAAGCCTACGTTTCCGCCGGGAAACGAGCAACTTTTCACTCGTGAACACTGCCTTTAATGGGTTACGCGACGGACTACAAAGTTATGCTTTGTTAAATTTTTATTGGTTGGAATCTTGGTATGCAAAGGGCGAAAATCACGGTAGATTCACAGTAGAATCCCGGCGTTTCCGCACTTTTCTTCTGGTGGAGCCGATGCCACGATTCCACCGCGAATCTGCTGAGAATCTCTCACATCGACTCCGGCCCGGCACCGACATGGACAGTCCCCAATAGGTTCTCGCTAGAATCCAGTCAGAAGCCATTCCGAGATGGAGGTCGACCACTACAGCGCAAGGAAAAAGAATGAGGTTCGAGTTTCGATTTCGAAGCCATGCTCCGCTAGAAGATGCCTGGTTTCTACCGAAAACCTGTTGGGAACCTGCCGCCTCGGAGCCGGAGCAATTCTCTGCAGATTCCGCAGTCTTGTCCTGACCTTTATAATCAGAGAGAAACGTGAAAAAATCTTAAAATTCGGAAGTTGGAGCTTTCAAATTGATCTGCGACAAATTTTTACATCTCGAAGATTGCTTTTTTGATGATAGGCCGCTTCCGGCCGCGTCTCTGTTTTAATTTTCCGGTCGTTTCTCGGCTATTTCACGAAAAACTGAGAAATAGCCCACCAGGAGCCGCTGCAAACCCTGGTGGGCTTTTTCCCGGCCTAAACTCTTAGATTTGTATGGAGAAGAATTCTCTCAATCTTTGCACAGAAAAAACTTTAAAAAATCCCGTTTCACGTTCCTAATATAAAGGGACGAAAATTCAAGCGTACATTTTTCGATAGGTGGCAGTCTCTCTTGTCAGATAATCAAAAAACTGAGATCGTAGATTTCTCAACGGGCAGAAATATTGAACTTTAATTCAAAAAAAGGTGATTGATTGGACTGGGTTGAAAAGAAAACTGTGTTTCCGGAAAAGGGAAACAATGAAATGAAAAAAATGAGCAAATAAATTGCATTTCTTCCCGTAGTCTTCCTCTTCACAAGAAGAAAATACGCGATTCAAAAAATTATTCATGAAGTTTCCGTGGAAGGTATAAATAGATGAAATAGGAATAATAAACTCGACCAAAAAAACAATGAATGATTGATGTTATTGAAAAAAATCTGAAAAAGGGAAAAATCTTGTGCTCGAAGCGAAATGAATATAGGTGAGTGATCATAATATTAAACTTTGAAAAACGACAAGAATTTCTTTCCGTTGTCCTCGGTTTTTTATAGAGAAGAAACGATGCAAGAAAAAGGTCGACTATGCGAAAGATTGGACGTTTCTGAAAAAAAAACAGTCAGATTTTTGTCTCTTAGTTAATGGCCGGTTTCTTCAGGACACTATTTACCGAGGGGTTGAGGAGAAGTTACTATGGAAGGAATTGCTTGGATTCTACCCGGATTCCGTCTTGAACCTGCCACCTCGGTGCCGGACCGGAGCTGAAGCGGCAGAATCCCGGCAGATTCGCGGTAGATTCAAGGCATTGTCTGGATCCTGCCGAGATCCCATTGCCTCGACCAGCCGGGATTCTATTGTGAATTTGCCGTGATTCACTTCACTGCATACCATGATTCAAGCCACTAACCCCGTTCCATTCCATCCATAGCAGTCCGCCGCGTTTTTGACAGAGCCATCTGCTCTGCTGCACTAGGGTGCTCTCACTGCGATAATGACTGTGTTATCGCGATAGTTTCGCGGTGAATCCACGGCAGCCTTTTCGGTGAATTCGTACTTTTTGTGATGATTCCCAGGTATTTTCGCGGCAGCCACTTCTCGGTAGTTTCCTGGTGATTTAGCCTCATTCTCGCGGCAGTTTCGGGTCGAATTATCGGTAAAATTCATACGGACCCTTTTAGAATGGGAGGTCAATGCTTATGAGAAAACATTCCAGAACCGTCACGCCCACTTTTTTTCTCCCCTTGTAACATAGTATTCTTCATTGAACGTCGACCTGGACAACATATACGAATGACGAGGAAGAGGTTCGATCTCATGCCTCTGAGCTGAGCTTGCGAAAAAAAGCGCATTGGTTGAGATAGCAAGGACATTGGCACACAATCGAGCCATAGAATCACAGTTCTGGTTTGGAAACTGGCGACCGGAATAACGGCTGCAGTTGCATCTTTGACGCCCTTTGTAGTGTTTTCTGCATGACGGCCAACAGGATTTTCGCGCCGAAGCTTATTGATGCGGAAAAGCTTTGACTGCAGACCTTCCCTGCCTACTCAGGTAATTCTCGGCCCCGAGCCACCTGACAGTTCGGCTCGTTCTCCCAATCACCGAATGCGCGTCGCTGTCCAGGCGATTTGGAGGAGCGCGTAGAACAAAAACAACTTCCACCCGGAGATCGGTAGAACGTGCCGAACTGTCAGATGGCTCCGATTCCTACTCGGCGTAGCTCGGGGCCGCCCTTGTCGATCTGAGCGCAATACCTCAAGGAGCTCCTCTAGAATTACCGCAGCTCATTTATTTCACTTCCTGATGTGTTCAGCTTGGGACAGTAATAGACTCCGCAACCTCAGGAGCCCATCATAGTCGACCAAAAACCGCACAGAGCCGTACTGAGCTGTTCGTAGTAAACCTAGGCCGTCATGAGCCGACACCGGTCGAATTATATATTGAGTGCTCATCGCAGCATACTCCAGTTCACAGCGGCCGGTTACAAAGAGGATTGTCCGCCTCAGTGAGCATCGCATAGCATACGCATTGACTGGGACGGCCACAGTTACATAAGGTCTGACCAGGTAGGCTAGAGCCGGCCATATCAGGGGTTTTATATTGAGTGAGCAATGTTTTACATGCGCATCCACCCGGACAGCCACGTACGACTCAAGCGTGCTCAATCTGTCGACAACGGGTAGATTTTCACACCTGATTCTCATTGTGTAGGTGCTTACCAACCGGGCTGGCCAGAAGCGATTGGCCATTAATGACGGAGGTCCTACCCCTTTCTTCAGCACGTGACCACAATGCTCTACCGCTTTGAATAATGGAAATCGAATCTCTGACATTACCTTCTCCTTAGTGAACCAGGGTTACGGCATAACTAGCAGAGAAAACCGGCATTCATCGTTTATCCTGCTCGACTACCCCTGGTTTATAATGTGGCCTGAACGACCTACACGAAACCCCGTAGACCCCGCTGGGCTTGCTGCACAAAGTTCCAAAACTATGTACTACGAGCCAGCTTTGGGGTACAATTGGGTTCTAAATGCGCTCAAAGCTCTGGTGTGCAGAAAAGTGCGTAATCACATCAGTCAATGCATAAGACGGCTCTGATGCTCGACAGTGAACACCTTTGACGCTCACATCAGTGTATGATTCTCTATCAGGAATTCCAATGGTGTGGGTCTGGCTCATTTAGCCAAGTTTGAACACTCAGATCTTCTCCAGTAAGAAAAGCGGAGTATAGTTTGACCGAGCGCGGTAGTCCGCTCATGTGCTCGCAGCCTTGGGGGGGCCTGCCCGAAACATGGCTCCACCAACGGCTGCTTGACACGCACGCTGACCGCATGGGCTGACATTCTCATTCGAAACACGTGTTCTTTGCATGGGTAGCACTAATTGCGGAGTTGCGCCCGCAGGTAGCAGGTGGAGAAGCCAGCGCTTGAATATAATGTGTACCATCGTATGTAGACATTTGAGCGCTCCAGGGTCTTAGTAACGTCAGTTCGTTGGCTCCATTCACGACGATATAATAGCGAGAGTTGAACCTCACATTTTGCACCGACTCCGCCTAATCTGCCATAGATGAGTTCAACGTGACAAGTGGAACGCAGTCTCATCCTTGCTACGCCTTATTGCGTTTTCCAAGATCGTTGGTCGCGTTTTTCACTTACAAATCCCAAAAGGGAGGTTTTTCATCGAGCCAAGCACGGAAACGTCACTTTGTGCAGTTGCTCCCGCCTTCTGCAATGTGCGGGTGTTTGCGGCCGTGCAGGATACGGGAATATGCTATGGCTCTATCGAATGTTTAGACTGCTATCCATATACCTGAACAGGTCGGTCTTTACGGCAAGCACGTCTCGCCTTGGCTGCGAACATGAAGCAGTTGTTCATCAATATAGCAGCCTATGGACCTGCTGCCGGAAACTTAGATTTCTAAATTTGCCAGCCGTTGAAGATTGCTGACGGCGCCTGAGCAGATCAAGAAAAGAATCTGAAAAGTAGTATTGTTCCAAGGGTCCCTTCATGCGTACCATATGTATACAAGATCTTCCCCCACCCCCGGTATATGTTAGAATCCACTAACAGTTAATCATTCTTGAAGGGAGGAGATGATGCATTCTGCTCCCTGATGACTTGGGGAGCATCATCGTAATGTTTCTGCAGTTACAAGACAAAGCAGAGGGATTGAGCGGTCTGGAGAGCGGCTGACTCAACCTCCTCCAGTAGAAAGTGCAGCTTCTCAGCCTTCATCAGTTGAAATGGCGGCCCCTAAACTCGTGTTGTTGAGGAACTTATGGTTTCCGTTTTCGATTTAGTCTGACGCATGGACCAGGCGGCTGGCCATGCGGGGTTTGGCGGCCTCACTGGAGAATGGGGTTTCGATTCGCGCGGGGTGATCTTCCGTCGCAGCCCCGTCTACTCATCAGACTAAAATTATTACGCGAACTCCAGTCCACTCGACTTCTGTCTGCCGAGGGTCCATTCGTGTGTGTTGCTCGTCAGCATTTGTACAATTTTTAGGCCGCTCATCGACCGCTGCGGGTCGGTAGTGTGACCCCTCTCAGCTTTTGCATACTATGGTTCCGGAGCCCGTCGGCTTCTATCAATTAGCAGTGTGGTCTCACATCCTTTGTTGGTCTGACAGTGACACATTCAGTCCCTATTTCGATAAAGAGAGCGTTATTACCTTCATAAGAAGCCACCCAGTTGAGGGAAAGCTGTTCTGTCGTGGCAGCTGCCGCGTTGGTACGGCTAGGCCTCTTTCAGACTTCGATCGCCGAGCGACGCGATGGGATGATAAACATGAGCATCGATCCAGATCGCGCCGCAGGTCGATCTGTATTCAAAACATGTCATCGCGGCGATCAGCGATCGCACTCTGAAAAAGGCCTTAAGGGCTTTGCAGAGTTGCAGCAACCAGCGGCACGCCGCCGAACGAGAGCTTTGGGGCGTGGTCGAAACCCGACGCGGCGATGAGCACAAAGACCTCGCAGAGTTGCAGCGACATTGTCGTCAGCATCGCATTCTACCATTGCGTACGATCTCATTCATTAGACGGTGCATCTCGCTATACACAGTTTTTGTTGGTTTCATATGATTCGAAACTTAAGTAAATGTCTACTAGCAACTACTACAAAATATTGTGATAAAAAAAAAGAAAAATAAAGTTTGCAACCAGTAGAGTGATGCCTTAAAGGCAGTGGTCACGATGAAAAACGTTATCGAAAAAATTACAAAAATCAGCTTAGATCAAACACAGCTGAAAAACTATGAAGGTAGCGAGGTTGAAAAAGAGCTAGAAATAGAGATTCTAAGGCTCAAAAATGCCAGTTCGTGCACACGTGCACAGCGATGACGAAAAAGATCGCAGTCTCATGCCGAGCAGTCAAAAATCATCGACATTCAGAGGAAGAAATAAATGCTAATTTACCTAATAAAAGCAGTTGAGCAATGAAAGAAAGCACTCCAGTCAATGTTTTTGATTAGATGTGACATAAATCCGAAGGTTCATTGATTGAAATTCATTTTCAAGGCAGCTGATGTTCTTGATATAAGAGGTCATCGATGCCGATGATGTTGAGTGGGCTCGTCCACCATCAAAAGACAAGAAAGTTCAGACTTTAAATTTGGCCTAAAACAGCGGTTTTTTCGCGAATTTTTCTTATAGATCCTACTACTCGAGACCCAGAAAAGGGTTTAGAGGGAAAAAGACGACAAACATATTTGATCGCGACCACTGCCTTTAATGAATAGTTTTCGAGATAATAAAATCAGTGAACGGTTTGTGGCGATCGCTTTGAAAACAATGGTACCAGACGACATTGTAATAAAAAATACTAAATAAAACTGGAAACAAAGCCAATTCGAAATGAAACTGCGAATTTGGACAATTTGAAGTATGCTCCAATGATTTTCCGTTCAATTTGTGCTAAAATAGAAAAAAAGGTCTTCAGAGGGTTGAATTCATGAAAGCAGCAAAAAAAGAAGCTCGAATCGATCGTCGGCGACGCTCGTCGCCAGCGATGGAAATGGTCGAGACCATTCCCCGCCGCCGCTCATTGACGGCGTCGCTCCGGAAGTCGCTGTTGTCGCGGCGGCGGAAACACTCTGCGAGGTAACCACGTCGCTGCTGCCGCGCGACACGCCGCCGCCATCGCCCGCTGCGTGGCGCCCCCATTCTCCATCGTTGCCCTGCCGCAGCGAGACTCGCCGCGGTGCAACTCTGCAGAGCCCTTTAGTAACCACCGCGGCGCAATCGCCAGCGACCTGGGAGGGGTCGCCGAGCGTCAGCCTCGACGCGGCGACAAAATTGCCATCGACCATTCTCGTTGAGGCGTCTGTCGTCGGTTGCTGGCAGTAAGTCGTTGTTTACTCTTCCGTCACCAACCGGGACGACGAACTGCAATCCTATAATATCGATCGTGCAGCGCCATGGGATCAACATTAGGTGTCATTCACACTTCCAAAGTGAGATTTCCATAATATTGACCATGCGACGCCGCTCGATCAATATTATGGATCTGTACTCTGCCACGCCGCTCTGCGACGGAAGTATAAACGACGTCTCACAGAAATGTACCGCATCACTCCGCTTGGCGCCGGAAGTGTAAAAGATGCCTGACGCACGCCCACTACGGCTTCCAAACACTCTGCGGCTGCCGCACTTTCCGCCGCGTGGGTTTCCGCCATCGTCTAATCCAGTCAATATTGCATCCCCTAGCGTTACGAGTGGTCGCTGCGAGCGACGCAACGACTTCAACTTTGCAGGCACGTCAAGGATGTCTGTAGATCGCCAAACATTCCACCAATCTCAAAGAATCTGGTCATTCTTACTGAATATGGACTACATTGGAGAAGGCCATGCCATGTTTATTCCGCGCGCCCCGGCTGGTTGACCTCTTCGCTCAGGTTCCTGTTCATTCTCAGTCAGCATGAAGCTCCTTCCGATGTTTGTATAACCAGTTTTCGATCCATCAGCCTTCTCCCACTGATTCATTCTCCTTGAGATGACAGCAACCTTTCAGAATGTTGAGCCCGAAAACTCTCCGATCAACTCTCGGAGTGCCCTGCCTCTGAGTCACTGGCTTGTCTCCCACGGGAACTAGGGACAACGTTTCAGCGGCGAATCTAATTAATCCACGCGTACGCATACACATTCCGGGCAATTTCGGGTTTTTCACCAGATTCTCAACTCTTCCTTTCTGTTCAGAGTGAACTCTATTGAAAACTGGAGTAACTATGTACTAGAGGGCCAGAACGCGTTCAAACGGCCACCCAGAGATTAATCCCTTGAGGAACGATCCCCATCTTCAGGATAGATACTGGCCCAATACTAATCGGTCCCATTCGTCTTCTCTTCGTGACTGCACTGCAAAATGGCTGGCTGGAATGGGATGGGATTGGGTCCGACAATTGCACGACCCTCACTGACGCTCCAATAATGGTCCTTGACACCTCATCGACGGACAAGATTCCTTCGGTGACTTCATTGAAATTTATGAAAATCGAAAATTCCATTGAATCAGCAAACTCGCTCGATTTTTTGCATAGTGTTCCACGGGAGAATCTGTGTTGTGTGTGTTTGTCTACTCACGATCCGGCTCTTACCATTGTATGTATGTAAGATGTTTGCGTGAGTGAGCGTCGAGCAGGCAGCAGTTGACGAGTCAGCGAACATTGAATGGGAGGAATTCATTAAGAAAAAGAACTAGTTCTGCTTTTTTCACCCGGGTTAGCAGCATAATCAGAGATAAACGGACTTTAAAGGCAGTGTTCACGATGAAAAAAGTTTTCGAAATTCCACTAGGATTGGGTAGTGGAGGGACACTTTGTAACGTTAACGCCGAAAGAACGCTAGAAAACGAGCCAGGAAGAGCCTCAAAAGAGCCCGAAGTTGCAACTTCGAGCGCATTGAAAACCCCAAAAGCGCATCACACGCCCACCGACGTGAACAAATGAATGCTCTAGATCGTGAGATGAACGATGATTTTCAATCATTAGCCCCGTTCTTCCCTTCATTCTCAGCTTCTCTCTTTACTCAGGTCAGCTCGCATAGATCGGCTGCAAAAGACGGAAGTTACAAGCCTCGGAAAACTCGTCCACCATGTTTCCTTATCTCAAATTTTGAGGGACCATAACTCCGTTCCCAGAAGGTCTAGTACGATTTCAGAGACACCATTGGAATCAGCATGGGGCCGTTTTCAAGATAGGTGGAAAAACAGAAAAACGATTTTCATCGTGAACACTGCCTTTAAAGGCACAGTACACCCTCAGATATGAATTTTGAGATTTTCATGTAGTTGTGTAGAAGACCCCTCCTGTATGACACGTGCCAAATTCCAGATCTCATTTCCTCCAAACAAGCGAGATATAAGCGACCACCACAGGCCCGACCCCCTTCGCTCACCACCACAGGCCCGACCCCCTAACAGATTTTCGAAATCGATAGCGGCTCGATGGATTGATGAATTCCAACAAGTCGTCGTTCTTCAGTCCATTACCGGACTTTCTCCTTATCCTGACTTTCTCCCACGCAACGATTGCGAACGAAGAGAAATACAGGCCTGAGACAACTCGTCCACCAATTTTTCACACTCAAAACCTAGGCATCTTTGAAGGCTACAACTCTGTTCAAAGGGGGTTTTAGACGATTTCAGAGACACCACTGTAATCAGCGTGTGACTGTCTCCAAGATAAGCACGAAACCTGAAAATTAATTTTGTGGGTGTACCGTGCCTTTAAGCAAGCTGGAAGATTGGCAAGAAGACCGTCACCATCCGACCTGCACATAACTCCTTGTTTAGTATAGTTGAACGAGTCCGAAAAAAAATGCATAAAGGAAAATGGAAAAACTTCCGTAAGATGAAATCTTGAACGACTTAAATCTGCAAAAAATCGTTCCACATTGGGAAAATTTGCGAACACTTGGAAAAAAAGTTTTTTCTAACAAGCGTGCACACTAGAGGTGAGAGTTAATAAAAAAATATTTTTGTTAAGCGTAAATCGTTAATTTTCGAAAAAAGAACCTTAAGCACCTCAATGTGTTGACATGTTAAATTTGCATTTCGTTAAAAACTTTAAAAAAATCACCTGACCACAGCAATAATCAAAGAATAGTAAGAGGTGTCATATCAATCAGTGCCATAGTTCGTTCCAATACCATTAGCGAAGTAGATTAACGTACATTCAAGATTCTTTCGTTAAACATTAATCGTTTTGATTTCAGAAAAATCGAAAAAAAAACCGACTTAACCCTTCAATGTGTTAACACGTTAACGTTATAACGCACAGCACTGGTGCACACCTGCAAAGTGCATGAATGAAAAAATAACTTTTTGTGACTTCGTAATGCGTCAATTTCTGAGAAAAGAAGTGCGATAACGCGTTAATGCATCAAAACGTAATTTGGTAATTCGTGATAATTAAGGAAAAAATTCTTGACTGGGCCCTGTAAACCATTTATCAGAGTTCCCTGGGAAAACTAAAAGAAAATTCACATCATATTCGGAAAAGCGAATTCAAAATAAACTCTTCGTCTACACATTGAGAATATGTTGAAGAAAAGTCAGGTGAGCAAATACGGAATGGAATATCTTTAGAATTTCGGGTTTGCGAAGATTCAAAAATCATTGCCCCGGTTTCAAATACCGACAGTCAACCGTCCTAAGATCTCAAAATACATAGCGCTGCGTGATCGTATACATAAACACACTGCGCCATGCCGCTCGGCGGCGGAACTATGAATGATCCCTAAAACACGCGCGTCCATGCGGCGGCTGCAATTTTAATTAGCAGGACCGGAACTAGACTGCAATGTTTCCGCGATACGACATATGGCGGAATAGGTGCACTATGTACGTTGCTCAGAAACATTTCACAGCCATGCAAAAATCTCTCCCACTGCAGAGTTCCCAAGCAGGTGTGCGACAAACTTTAAAAAGCAAAAAGCGGAGAGTTTTTCGTTCAACTAATCTGGATTTGAAGGATGCACAACATAACACATAAATTAAACTTAAAGGAACAGTCCAACCGTAGAATCGTTTTTCTGTTGCCTATATTAAGAACGGCCCCAAGCGGATTCCAATGATGTCTCTAGAATCGTAGACCTCCTGGGAACGGAGTTATGGCTCCTCAAAAATCGAGCTACGGAAGCATGGTGGATGAGTTTTCGGAGACTTGTAACTTCCGTCAATTGCAACCGATGTATGCAAGTGGACGTTAATAAAGAGAGGCCACGAATGAAGAGAAGAACGGGGCTACTGATCGGAAACCATCGCTCATCTTGCCACTCTTGAGCTCGAAAGATCGTAAAAGCGGCGTGCCATAGTGGCGTCCTGATCTGGGTGCCCCAGGGTAGTTTCCTCCTATATCTCGCTTATTCGGAGGGATTGAGAGCTCGCATTTTGCAGGTATTATATAGGGTGGGTCTACTTCACAATTATATAGAAATCTCGGATTTGGTCCCTGTGCTCGGAATAAGCCTTTAACATGCAAGCAAAAAATGTGCTTACACGATTTTTGGATGTTTTTTTGCCATAACTGCAGTTCAACGTCGCAGTGCACGTTAAGGTATGTTTACACAAGGTGCTGAGTTGATCGCAAAACGCTTCGCTCCGGGCGAGATTGAACCAGCATATTCCCTTTCCGGGGGTGCGCCTTATCGCACTGCACCACCGTAGCCCCAGCGCCACTCTCACTCAACTGCTCGGTAAATCTTCACCGAAGCAAAACTAGGGCAAAAAATGTGCTTTTAGTTCAAGCAAGAATGAGTGAAAATTCGGCTGGAGCTAAATTTTTGTATTTGTCTCCTCTCTTTTGTTTGATTGATTAATTATTTACTTATTTATTTATTTATTTATTTATTTATTCATTTCTTTATTCATTTATTACGTTCGAATGAACAAACCGGTGCAAAGAAATTTCAAAATGAGAACAAATCTAAGAGGAATGCTTCAACATAAAAAAAACAAGAAAAAACAAAGTGGTGACAACGAAACTAAAAAAAAACCTCGCTGCAAAAAAATGAAGCGAAACTGGGAAGTCCGAGAAAATTACTAGTAATTATCCAATTTGGGATGTCTATCGAGGATAGTTTGAACCAAGATGAGAACTTCACAAGATTTGTATTGATCGCGCTCTAGATTAGGGATATTCGGAAAACGTTTGAGAACTCAAAATCGAAAAATGAAGGTTTTTGCTCCGAGACCAAATTTTTCGGTGCAAATAGGCCATTTGAAGGCGACCATTTTTCGAAAATGTTTTGATTTTTCCGGTATTGATTTTCCGAAAAAACCTTAAAAATGAAAAAAAAACGAAAAATTGAAAAAAGTGGGTTTTTGCATCGTAACGTAGTGTAGCGAAGCTTTGTACAATTTTTTGGCCGAAAACATTTTCGTTTTGCGCTTTTGAATTTTTTCGCACACCCTTGCTCTAGATACATACATACCAACCGCAGATAATCAACTTCCACAGATTCAACTTTTCTTCTACTCTCAGGTTGCGGGGCAACTTGAGGGCCAGGGCGAGTTTCCCGTCTGCTTTCAAAAACAGTCTTGTTCTGAACAGAGGAAATTTGTATGCACCACAAATAAGGTCGTTTCAGAATCCTTGTTCATTACTATTGTAAGCCACCACATACCCTTAGTAAGGAATGCTCATACCTGATTGTCTTAACCATCCATGTAGCCATGTTTTTCTGATCGACTACCTTCCGGGTCAGGGCTGTGCGTTATAACGTTAACGTGTTAACGCATTAACGCGTTAGCGCGGTTTTTTTCTCGAAGATTAACGATTAACGCTTAACGAAAAAAATATTTTTGATTACCGCACACCCCTGTTTGCTCCGAAAACACTGATTTAGCTGCTCGAGTGATAGTTAGGGCAAAAACATGTTTTTTTGTCAGAAAATTCAAAAAAAATTTTGTTAAACCAGAAGCTTCCCCAAAGGGGGTCATTAGGGGTGCTGAACACAAATATGAGGCCCGTTCTCAGCACTCCGAACGACAACGAAGTTTACGGCAGATAAATGATTATACCTACAGAGCTCGTGAAATTTGAATTTAAATTTTTTCTTCGACTATAACTTGGGCAGCTGAATTAGCTGAATTAAACGTTTACGAGCATCCGGGAGGTGGCCGATGAGAAAAACATGGCTACATGGATGGTTCTGGCCACCAGGTCTAGTCATTCCCTTGTTGGATCCTATATTTGGGAATAGCAGATCGTCGGCAACATGTTTCATATGGCCATCCAATTCGCGATGTTTTCTAAAGACACCAATGCACACAAAGGGGTATATGCATCGTCCCCTGGTGTTTGCCTATATGACTATGAGGTGTGCACGAAACGTCAATGAGAAATGCTCACCAATAGTTCAGCATTCATTCAGCCAGCATTCAGTGGAGGAGATTCTAACAAGGAAAGGCTGCAGATTCTAAACTCAAAATATATAAAAATTCTTCGTAAGTTGCTTATGTCAGGAACGCACGCAGCAGCAACCCAAAGTATGTACATAGCATGCCTACTACCCCGGCTGAATCCTCTTTGGGTCATCAATTGTCTGAGGGTTGTAGTGAGTCTTAGTACATACAATACCCGCGGTAAGTCTTGTAAAAACGGGGAGCATTTGCCAAACTTGGCAAAAAAAAGCGTCCGATCCATGTGACTTTTTTTTAATGAAGACGTTTTTGGATTCCGAAAACGGTGTTATATCACAGCTCAAATTCCTACATAATGGTGTGCCTTGTACACCGAAGTTCCCTAAAACAGCTTTGTTTTGAGTAAAATTGTTTTGGCGGTCGTTTCACAAAAACGTCGCGCGCGGCAAAGTGCGCCAATTGGATGAAAATGGAGCCATCTCGAGATCTGTGCAGAATTAATTTTCGAAATCCTCCATTATAGGTCTAGGGCATTCGCAACGAAAGTCCGACTTTACAGGAAGCTCCCGAGAGTGTTTAATGAAGGATTCCGAAAATTCGTTCTGCACAGATCTCGAGATAGCCCCACTTTCATGCAATTTACGAAAAATCTTAGAGATTGCTCTTCTATTACTCGTACAATTACTACTGAAAGTTTCGCCGCACTTTGCCGCGCGCGACGTTTTTGTGAAACGACCGCAAGAACAATTTTACTCAAAAACAAAGCTATTTTAGGGAACTTCGGTTCACAAGGCACACTATTATGTAGAAATTTGAGCTGTGAATATGACAGCGTTTTCAGAATCCAAAAAAATCTTCGTTAAAAAAATGACATTCATCGGACGCTTTTTTGCCGAGTTTGGCAAATGCTCCCCGTTTTTACAAAACTTACCGCGGGTAGTGTAGCTGTATCGGATTTTTCACTCAAAGCCAGCATATACGCTTAAAATGGTATCAAATTCATGACATAGTTTGGAGCTGGTAGTTTGAGAAACTAACAAACAACCGACGAAAACCGGATGCAGCGGGCTGTTTTTGTTATGTAGTGGAGGTGGACGAGTTACACCAACCGCAGTATACATTATGCCTGCCGTAACCTACAGTAACCCTAAGTCTGGCGAGAAATAGACCCCAGATTTGGGTTCAGCGCCCTAAACAACCCCCAGTTAAAAGTTTTGAGTCAAATCCAAAAAATTAGTTTTGAACGCCCCAAAAATACCCTGGTGGACCTTAATTTTTGTGAGGCAACGAAAAAGTCATTTTTTGGAATCCCCGCAGCCATTTAAGGAATTTCAAGCACGGGCCATTTACTTACTGTGATAGACCCACAGCAACGATAACATGGTTGTACAAATCTCCACAGGAAGGTTAAAGCAGTCTCTAGTGAGAGTTTTGGCTGAGAAATAGCCACGAAATGCCTGCTTCCCGCCAAGTAGCGGAGAAACGACCCACCAGGAGCCGCCGCGGAGCCTAGTTTGAGATTACTTGGCTACAACTCTCATTTTCAGAAAAAATAACTTGAAGAAAGCTAATATCGGCAGATTTTCGCACTACTGTACATTACCAACGCATAGCAAGCACATGTGTAGTAACAAAATCGAAATGAAAAAAAAACGACAGAATTCAAATGTTTAGAAAAATAGACCACCTTTAAAAAGAAGCTTTTTCGAAAATAGAAAAAATGGAGAAAAAATCAAAAAAGGAATGCAGAAAGCAGAATATTCTCAAAGTTTCCTGGCGATCCTACTATTTTGTGGTCAACAAAATGAGCCTGAGTCGTCTATGAATGCAAAGGGAAGAGAAAGGGCAGATGAAATGCATACCTGAACTCGATCATCGGTGAGAAAGTTCATAGTGGCTGTGTCGGAACCCTAAAAACCCAACCCCGTCAATGAAATCACTCAGCACTCACCATCCAATGTCCACTATTAGCTCACCTGGCTGGTCTGCCGCTGTCTGTCCTCCCTGAATTCCAATCGTCGGGAATTTTTCGCAGCAGACAAGTTAGGCGTACCTTCACCCATAGTGAAACTGCAACAGAGGGTAAAGGTGAGTAGCAGCAGTCAGGTGTGTTGGGGTGGGAGCTCGTGCTCACTGCTCACTGCTCTGTTTGTCGGTGATGTCTCGATTTCGCGCGCGATTTCCCCGTGTGAGGTGGGTGAGTTGACTTTGCGGATCATCAAACAGAACCTCGAACCGGAAAATGGCAAAAGAGCAGCGCATGATGGCAAAGGAATTTTCCTGTGAGTAGCGCCCGCCGCCTGCTTCTAGTGGCTGAGACAAAGTCAAAAGTGGCAGAGGTCCATCGCCAAGTCAGGTTTCCAAGTATAATACTCAAGTACTCGTCCTGCTAAGATTTATTCGGAGAAAAAACCTCTGAAAATGTTATCTGACTACTTTAAAACTAGTTATGGTATAATTTTTGGAAAAAACTCAGCTCTCTTTTGAGTTTCATGTGGAGAAAATATAAGAACCCCAACCTTTATGTATGAGACATAAGCACAATCAGGGGTGTGCGAATTTCCTGTCATCTGATTTCGGTTTTCTGGCCATTTAGGCCTTTCTGTTATCTAAATATTGGCGAAAACCAGAAAAAAAATCAGAAAAATCAGTAATCAATGTTTCCCAATGATAAGATACGGTAAGCATATGCCCACCTTCTCAGTCACAAGCCACGGAGAATAAGATGCGTTTCATAAGGACGAGTTGGGGGACGGTTATGACGTGCAATACTAGAACCGTTTTCAAGATTCCTCCTACGTATATTTCAGAACAAACTTTTAGTGAAAGACAATGTTAGCGAGTTTGATGAGACTATTCCACACTATGTTTCCTGCATTCTCTCGACACTTTCCCTCAGTTTTCCTGAGAGGACTAGTCTGGGGGGGGGTGATGCGAAGCTGAACATGGAAATGAGGAAAGCCTCCAAAGCGTTTCAGTAAAGATTACAATAGGTATACGGTAGTTCGATCAAAGCTCCCGCTTTGATTGTAACTTTGCTCAGATAGGTTCTTAAAGGCAGTGGTCGCGCTCAAATATGCTCGTCTTCTTTTCCTCTCTGAGCCCTTTTCTGGGTATAGAGTAGTAGAACCTATACGAAAAAATCGCGAAAAAAACGCTGTCCTGGGCCAAATTCGAAGCCTGAACTTTCGTGTCTTTTGATGGTGGACGAGACCACCCCACATCATCGGCATCGATGATCTCCAGTATCAAGAACATCAGCTGGCTTGAAATTGAATTTCAATCAATGAACTTCCGGATTTATGTTTTCATCTAGTCAAACCTTGGTTGAAGTGCTTGTTTTCATTGTTCAACTGTTTTATAAGGTAAATTTGCATTTATTTTCTCCTCTGAGTGTCGATGATTTTGGACTGCTTGGCATGAGACTGTGATCTTTCTGTGCACGTGTGCACTATACTTGTTATCCGAAGGTAATTCCTCGGATAATGGATCGATTCGGATAATGCCATTTCAAATTTACCGGATATTGGTTCGATTCAGATAATGCGTTTTTTCAAATTTTCGGATATTGGATCGATTCAGATAATGCCATTTTTCCAATGATTCGGATACGCATATCCGTCGGATAAATTTCGGATATTACCGGAACAAATCTGAGGCAA
The DNA here is from genome assembly GCA_029168955.1 of Aplectana chamaeleonis. Taxonomy (NCBI): domain Eukaryota; kingdom Metazoa; phylum Nematoda; class Chromadorea; order Rhabditida; family Cosmocercidae; genus Aplectana; species Aplectana chamaeleonis. The sequence goes on from JAPDOI010000153.1 coordinate 346,637, forward strand.
CACACACACACACACACACACACACACACACACACACACACACACACACACACACACACACACACACACACACACACACACACACACACACACACACACACACACACACACACACACACACACACACACACACACACATACACACATACACACACATACACACATACACACATACACACATACACACACGTACACACATACACACATACACACGTACACACATACACACATACACACATACACACATACACACATAAACACACATACAAACATACACACATACATACACACATACACACATAAACACACATACACACATACAAATACACATACATACACACATACACACATACACAGTCTACACACATACACACATACACACGTACACACATACACACACACACTCACACACACTACACACACACACATACACACACATACACACTGTACACACATACACACATACACACGTACACATACACATGTACACACATACACATACACACATACACATACACACATACACACGTACACACATACACATCTATATATACATACATACATACACATAAACACACATACACACAATACAAACATACACACATACACAGTACACACATACACACGTACACACATACACACATACACACGTACACACATACACACACACACACACATCACACACACACTCACACACACTTTTCTACATTTAACCTAAAATGAACCGATTTTTATGCGTTTTATCCGTTTTTATCCGATTTTATCCGATTTTACGCAAATTTTATCCGTTTTATCCGGTTTTTTTCCGACTTTTATCGCTTTTATCCGTTTTTACCCGATTTTATCCGATTTTACGCAAATTTTATCCGTTTTATCCGGTTTTTATCCGATTTTTATCCGTTTTATCCGATTTTATCCGATTTTACGCAAATTTTATCCGTTTTATCCGGTTTTTATCCGATTTTTATCCGTTTTATCCGTTTTTATCCGATTTTATCCGAATTTTTGACCCTTCGGATAATGGTTCGATTCAGATAATGCCGATTTTAAATTTCCCGGATATTGGTTCGATTCAGATAATGCGTGTTTTCAAATTTTCGGATATCGGATTATCCGAATCTCGGATATCCGGTCGGATATCCGAAATGGAGTGATTCGGATACTAAGTATAGTGTGCACGAACTGGAAAATTAGGGTCTTAATAACTCCAAATTTAGCCCGTTTTTCACCGCGCTATCTTCAAAGTTTTTGAGCTGTTTTATATCTAAGCTGATTTCTGTAATTTTTTTCGATAACGTTTTTCATCGTGACCACTGCCTTTAAAGGGACAGTACACCTTCAGATATAAATTTTGAGATTTTCATGTAATTGTGTAGAAGACCCCTCCTGTATAACACGTGCCGAATGCGAGATCTCAATTTCTCCAAATAAGCGAGATATAAGCGACCACCACAGGCCCGACCCCCTTCGCTCACCACTACAGGCCCGACTCCCTAACAGATTCCCGGACTCGATAGGGGCTCGATGGATGGATGAAATCCAACAAGTGGTCGTTCTTCAGTTCATTGCTAGGCTGCCTCCTCATCCTGGCTCGCTCTCGCGCAACGATTGCGATTGAAGAGAAATACAAACCTGAGACAACTCTTCCACCAATTTTTCCCCCTTAAAATCCAAGCGTGTTTGAAGATCCATAACTCTGTTCAAAGGGGGTCTTGGACGATTTCAGAGATACCACTGTGACCAGCGTGTGACTCTCTCCAAGATAAGCATGGAATCTGAAAATTAATTTTTTTGGTGTCCTGTGCCTTTGAGGGTGGTGACCACGAATGCATTATCCGCCTCCCGATGTTCGAGAATGTTCGGCAGGTCACGGTGGCCAAACGGCAATAAACTCAGTAATTAACCACGATTTTAAAGAGTTAAGGTCTCTGCAGAGTTGCGGCGCGTCGAGTCCCGCTGCGGCATGGCAATGTTGGAGAATGGGGGACGCCACGCAGCGGGCGAGGGCGGCGACGTGTCGCGCGAGAGCGGCGAGGGGATGACCTCGCAGAGTGCTTCCGCCGCAGCGACACCAACGACTCTCGGAGCGACGCCGTCAGCGAGCTGCGGCAGGAAATGGTTTGGACCACGGCGAGTAACGGCGACATCAATCGATCCGAGCTCCCTTCTTGACTCCTTCGTGAAATCGATCTTCTGGAAGCGTACTTTTTTAAAAATTCAAGCTCAAATTGAGAGAAAGTTATTGGGTAATATTTGAAAGCGTAAAGTTTTCTATACTGATCCCTGCCTTGTTTTTTGATATCCAGATTCATTTTTCCTTCTTTTTTGCACCAGCGTAGCCCAGTGGTGATATCTACATATATGAAACTACCAGTAAAGTCTCTACTAATTTTGTTGTTTCAAATCTCTGTGTTGAGGAATAATCACTTCAGCAAACGTAAGTGACACTTTCTCTTCACTACTTTTTATTCATATTATTTTTCAGAGATTACTCAAACTATTTTTCTAAACTCTCAAGGCATAGCAAAACAATAAAAGGCGTTGGAAAAAATGTGACGTTGGATGAATTAGTGCGTACGCAATGGAAGAATAGCGGCGCCTACGGCAAACTCGCTGCAACTCTGCAGAGCTCTTTAGAAGGAAGGATATTGAATTCGTGATCATCACCTTAAAGGCGCCGTCCAAACTCAGGATCGTTTCTCTGTTTTTCTGTTTATTTTGGAAACGGTCCCACGCTGATTCCATTGATGTTTCTGAAATCGAACGAGACTCCCTGGGAGCGAGGTTATGGCCCCTTAAAAATTGAACTGCGGAAGCATTGTGGACGAATTGTCCGAGGCCTGTAACTTCCGTCATTTGCAACTGATGTAAGCGAGCCGACCGGAATAAAGAGAGAGACCGAGATAGAAGGAAAGAACGGGGCTATTGGTCGGAAAACATCGCTCATTTCGCCACTGTTGAGCTGAAAAAAAAACGTAAAAGGGGCGTGCCAAAATGGCACCCTAAAGCCTCTTTCACACTTGCCCGACCGACGTCGGACGACTCGTTATCAAATTTGATAAGTTAAGATAGATAAGACGGGTAGGGTAGGGTAGATAGATATCACACATTCGATAACGAGTCGTCCGACGTCGGTCGGGCAAGTGTGAAAGAGGCTTAAGGAGGCTTCCTCCTAAATCCCGCTTATTCAGAGGAACCGAGAGCTCGCACTTAGCCGGTATTATATGGGGTGGGTCCACTTCGTAATTATGTGGAAATTTCAGACTTCGTCGCTGAGCTTGGACTGTGCCTTTAAAGGCAGTGTTCACGATGGATTATCATAGTCGCGTTTTCCATAGGAAAGTCTTGTTTTGGTTCACTGTAGTACGATCCATACGAAAAAAACACGGGAAAAGCTTTATTTGAAGTGAAATAAGCAATCTTTTAATCGGTGATCTTCTGCTGGTGCTTGACTCTAATGATGTTTTGTAGTATCAGGGATCATCAACAGGAGGGGGGTGGGATGTGAGGATTTCGTAACCTTCTTGTGCGTTTTCCTAGATTTTCAGGTCATTTCAGTTCTACCCGGGGGCCAAACAGTCGAATCAGCAATTAATCTCAAAATCAAACCTATCGTGAACACTGCCTCGAAGTCCTCGACATACATAGACTCTGTTTCATTCCAAGTGAACTCATGTTTTCGGCTATCACAGCGCGGAGCGGTGGCTTTTTCATCGGAACCTCCTTATCACTAGTTATACCTCACCGAGGCTCACCGCTCCGCTGCTGGTGATAGTCAAAATCGACAGGTCACTACGGATGTACCAGAGCTTAATTCGTTCATACATAGCTTCATTCATAGCAAGGGAATTTTTTTCCAGAGTACTACGATCGATGTGGCGCAAATTATTTCTCTGGGATCATTTGGAGTTTCTTACATGAATCCGGGTTCGTTTATCGATTTTCAACAGATTACTGTAGATTACGGTGTATAAGAGTTGTCTGGTCAAAGTCTCTGATTTGACCCAATAGTTCTTTTCCACCCCCATTAGAGATGGTTGATCGACTGAGTCCCACACGGTCGATACACATCGAAATGGTGACAGACGGGTGCGGCCGAATGAGTCCGCCTGCGACCGTCTGCACTGTCTAATTGCGTCCGCAATCCACCCAGTTAATAGATCCTACGCGCAGAGACGAAGCAACCGAGTTTTTCTGGGGGGGGGGTGTCTTCAGATGGTGACAACGATTTTGACGTTGATTCACTGTTTTTCAAAGTTTTAAGTGGGTTCTGCCCCATAGATTGCAGTATACTCACCTTACCTACAGTACCCCAGAGCTTTCGACAAAGGAACACATAATTCGTGTTCATCACTCTGAATAACCCCTTCATAGGATTTAGCCAAATCCCAAAATTTTTCGGAGCAACCTTGTAATTACTTCTGAAGGCCGTAGGCTGCACTCTGCCGTCTCTAGTGCTCATGGTCCTAGGCGTTAGGAAAGAGAAATTTCTTCAAACAAAACCACTTGAAAACTTTGCATTGATATCCGGATTACATGCTTTATTGATTGTTGCTTTTCAAGATACACTTGACACGTCGGGTTCGTAAAGGTGGTGACGAGCCTCTCGAAGAGCATCCCGAGCAGCCTACTGACGGCCACCATTCTGAGGATTCTGTACAGAAGGTTGATGCCGGCGAAGCTTAAATGGATGACAGCAGCGAATGTTCACTATCTCTAAACGGGAACCACGACATGAGGAGAGGAACACAAGCAATTTCGAACAGTTCAAGATGTCTTCTATGGAAAATATGTGTGTCACATGTTTCGTTTTTCGTCATTCATTTGTTTGTATAGAAATGAATTCTTTCAGGCTCTGTGAAGTGAAAACCGACGATATCGGTGCGCGGCGAGGCGACATAATCTTTACCATGGTACAGCGTCCAGAGCGGAAATTAGGTGACCACGTTTTCTCTTGGATCCGGAAATTGCTGAAGTACGCAATGCGTAGTCGCCTAGCGTTTGCGCGCCGTTCACACCTTGATTTCCGCGCGACGCGATTTTCGCATCGCGCGGACATGTGCCATCGCGTCGCGCAGCGAAAACTCTGAACGCCGCCTTAGCATCAGCTACAAGCATGTATCTTAGACACGACGTAACTTGTGCAGCTATTGAGGGAAAAATTGTTCAAAAAGTTCTGAGATTTTCGCGGTGTTCTAGCATTCGACTATAGGTAAAATCCAGGTTCACGGATGAGTCAAGGAAAATTTAGGCGATTCCTTCCGAGGAAAAAAGTCATTTCGGTGAAGAGAGGAGAAATGCGGGAAATAGTTGATTTTTTCGTTCTGAACAAAAAGCTGTTCTGAGCAATCATTCTGATGAAAGTTTGAGTGCAGGGGCTCGGGGGATATTTTGAATGTTTCAAGTGAAAAATGAATTATCGACTGACCGCTCAATGACGGGTCTGTCGCCGGTCAAAATGTAGGTTCGATGTCAGGTGGGTCTTGCCGATGACAGGTATCGAGCTTTCTCCACCCACCCGGCTGGATCCCTCTTGTTATCTAACTTTTTCACTTTTTAAGGCTGCTTTGGATTTTTTTCTGTGGTAAAAAAATTGTCTTGAAAGCGCGGTACTATCGCTTCTCGAGGAAGTCCTTACGCGGTTTGTCCCACAACGAAAGCCGGAAATGCGCTCGCTCGTCTAGCGTCCTACTGGCCCAGGCGTCGTCATCACTCTTCGCTCCTGCTGCGACCGAGTGATGTCGATTATCCTGATCATTCGTGTGCTCTTTTACTCGTACCGTGCTGAGTTTTGAGTCCTCCGGCCTTTAGAACCATACTGCAGTACCTGTGATACCTCAAGCAATTCACGGTCCCGAGCCGCCTGACAGTTCGGCTCGTTCTCCCAATCTGCTGGTCGGCCGCTGTTGCTGTCCGCCCCACTGCTGTTGCTGTCTGGGCTCCTCCAGTTGGCCCGGAGAATAAGAGAGCAAGCCGAACTGTCAGGCAGCTCCGATTCCTATTCGGTGCAGCTCTTCGGGGACCGAGAATCGCCTGAGACAGCTGACTCGCGTTAGGCGATCTCGATAAACGGGTCATTGGCTCTATCTGTAACGTCGGCATGGACCCTAATGGGACTTTGCGTTCTCTATTGAGGGTTGGCGCAAACCATTGGCCTAAGCTCCTTTAACAGTTGCTCGACCGACGTCGGACGACTCGCTATCAAATGTGGGGTACCTATCCACTCTATCCTATCCATCTTATCTATCTTGGCTCATCAAATTTGATAACGAGTCGTCCGACGTTGGCCAGCAGACTAGGAAAGGGGTGTGAGACTCGGTGCCATATGCTATAACATAGGTGCATCGAGTTTGTGCCAACCTCAGATGAGGACCGCAGAGTTTCATTAGGATATATGCCGATGTTATGTAGAAGATGGGCAGCCACGCCGCTTCGCGGCGTAGGCATGTATTGTGACGCATAGAATAATCGAATCGTTGCAAAATAAAAAAGTGCGTCATTATTTTCTCAGAACCCACTTCGGTCCCACTCACTCCTCCAGCGAGGGACGCATTCCCAGCTGGGTCCTGCTCACTTCCTCCGGCGCTTGGCGTGCTCCCTTTTGGGTCCCGCACATTCTGCGGTCACCGGTTACTGGTGAACAGCCAACTCTTAGCCGTTCATTGTTATGTATGATGATTCAGTGGTGTTTTATCCCCTCGTAAAATCACTGCCCTTTCTGTACTTCCTTCTTCCTTCAAAGTTTGCTCCGCATATAGCTCGTGGTATAGACTAGATCTCTATTTTCTCGGTTCTGTCGTGTATGACAGAGGTTGTCACCTACTTTACAATAACCTCATACTGCAGTCGGGATGAATATTGATCAGGATAGACATGTCCAAGTTATAGGCAATGTTCACGATGAATTTTGTTTGCGTGCTTCAACAGTGAATTGCTATGCTGGAAGATGTGCGGGATAGCGTCGAAAGAAGCACCGAACCCGGACCAGGAATTGGGAAAACGGATGCAAAGTGGCTAGTGTGAAAAGCCAACCCACCCAAGTGCAGCCACCCCGCCCTTCTTGCGACGCGTTTCCGAGGACGGGGATGTCTTTGATGGCAATTGGCCATCAAAGACAGCCGCTCAACTTATTTTGATGAATATCATTGGCAATCATGGCCACTTCCACAGGCGGCTGGCTGCGCTCTCCATCCTCGTCCTCTCCTTCCTTTGATTTTGATTGACTGTGTTTTCCGGATTGCTTTTGAGAAGTGTCACCTTTATTTTGCTTGTTTCATGATTCATGACAGCGATATCAGCTGATGAAGGCTTCTCGTTAACTCGTCCAAACTGAACTCCTTGCAGCTCGTCTCGTCCTGCCGCAAATGCTTTGCATCAACTGGAGCCCCAATTTCACCCATTTTTAAGCGTTTCCGGCTGTTTCTCTTTCACTACGGGTACCAGCAGGCTCCAAGTTTCTCGTTTTCAATAGAAACTCAGGAACGAAAATCGTCGTGAACACTGCCTTTAATCAGAGCGAGGAGTCAGAGCGTACTTTAAGAAATTTCCGCAATTATATCTTTTTTACAGGACGCCGTTTGTTGGGGTTATTGGTACAGGCCATAAAACGGCCAATGTCTCCGCGCGGCGGCCAAAACTCGTCGCGCGGCGGCCAAAACCCGTCTGCTTCCGACGCGCGTGCGGTCGCGCAGCGCGTGGTACGCAGTCCACGGTGAGACACTGGCCGTTTTATGGCCTGTACAGTCGGCTAATAATTTGCGGTGGGTCGGTCTGCTAGATTCTCCGGGGTCAACTTTACTGTGAGACTGATGTTGGGCTTGGAAAAGTAACCACCAGTTTGCCACGACAACAGCGAAATGGTCCTAAACTTTTTATCCCGAATTTTTCCATTCTTTTCCTACTCCTGACTGATCCTCGTATGCTCAGTTTACTTCACTGTATTTCCTTGTCAATTTGCCGGCACACTAGTAGCCTACGAGTACATGATGAGCACATTTCAAGTCCACTCAAATACCGTTTTGGAGGCTTTCCTCTGTATAGACCTCAGGCGATTATCGGCCCCGAGCCGCCTGACAGTTCTGCTCGTTTTTCCAATCTGCGAGTCGGCTCCTGTTGCTGTACGGGCCACTGCTGTTGCTGTCCGGGCTATTCCGGTTGGCCCGAGCAGCAACCGCAGCAGCCCGGAGATTGGGAGAGCGAGCCGAACTGTCAGGCGGCTCCGATTCCTATTCGGTGCGGCTCGGGGCCGAGAACCGCCTGAGCAGGGATAAATGTGTTACGTGGAGCATTGTAGGAAGTGAACTTTCACTTTGCCTCCTGTAGGGTGAAATGCTAAGTATGGGTGTGTGAGTGAGGTCCTCATGTATTATACCTTAGCTTTGGATAAAAATTAGTGAAATCAGATAAGAGATCAAATCCCTTCTATGTGTATAATTGTTTGCAAGAACGAAGTATCGGTTACGAGCAAAGATTGTTGAGAGTAATCTCTCTACAGATCACTACGTTCTTCAATTATGTCTCCACAAACAATTTCAAAAAGCTCTTTATTACATGCGGGACACAAGTGCGGCCTTGGGATCTGTTTTCTACTAGTCCGACTTGCAAAGGAAATAAGCCATCCTGCTTGGACATTTCCAATCGTTCCATAAAGCCGTGTGCACCCCAAGGTTGTGGTAGATCTAAAAAAATCGCAATCGAATTGTACAACAGGGGCCAGATTCATCAACAAAATTTAGCGCTGTTATGCAGGCTGGGTAAGGGTGTGGCGGTGATGCTACTTCCTCAACATGATGTTGTTTAAAACTGTCTGAGTAATGCGACGACCCCCCCCATCCACCAAAGCGCATCATGATAAAGAAATCGGTGTGCTTCGCCTTCTCAGACTAAACTGAACACGAGCCCAAGCACAAACTGATAAGAGGTAGGTGTGGTTCCTTTCCAACATCAACTGGTTCTGCTCTGGATAGTCACTAATTACGCCTCTTCTCAACCAATACGATCCTATGTCAGGCTATGTACACCAGGTGTACTGCGATAAGCCGATTGAGAAACACCCCGTCGCACCACATCACGATGTCGTGTATGGATTTCACGAAAGCTGGGGCGTACCCTGCAAGGAAGCGTGTTGCTGCCCGAAAAACTTGGAAATTATGCGAGGGCTACCGGTCAATGGACGGATCCGTCTAAAGAAGTTAGTCCACGAAGACCACTTGCCGTGTTTTCCTATCTCAACGTTACATTCAACGTTGATAATCTTACACCAAGGAGCCGTGAACTTGCGAGCTGTCTCAAAAGTCGCCACGTGGATATCTGCTGTGTACAGGAGACGCCTAGGAAAGGTTCGAAGTCAAAAGATATCGGAGATGGGTAGAAACTGATTTTTCACGCGACATCAGGTCGGAATGGAGCCGGTATTATTGTCAGCGAGTGCCTCAGGGGCTGTCGCTGCCATAGACCGCGTGTCAGATAGTTTGATAGCCGTCAAAGTGAGTACATTTACGACCGTGATGCGAGAAATTTCTACCTATGCTCCAGAATAATGGTTCCCTGACAAAGTCTAGGACGCTCTCTGACAAGATCTGGAACAGTGCACTCGAACCGTTAGGAGCGACGAAACGGTTCTGATTAGAGGTGACCTTAATGGACACGTTGGTTCACATCGAGATAGTTTCGAGGAGTGTCATGAGGGAAGCGGTTTCGGCGCACGCAACGAAGACAGGCAGCGAATTCTCAGATGCGCAGGGGCAGCTAATCTGATTGTTGTCCATACACAGTTTCGGAAGAGAAAGTCATATTTAGTAACCTACTGCAGTGGTGATATAGAAACTCAGTTCGACTTCTGAATATTGCGTCGGAAGAGTCGCAATTTCTTGATGAATACGAAGGGCAATCTCACAGATCACGTAGCAACTCAGCCCCACCTGCTAGTCATGGATCTCAAATTCAACCGCTCGAGGACTGTCAAGTCTAAACCAAAACAGATACGTAGCGAAAAAAATGGTGGAAACGGAGGCAGTATGAACAAACCCTCGTCACCCCGTTGCTGTGCTGCCTATCTACATATGCCGAACTAACTTTTGAACAAGGTTGGAGCCTCACGCTGGAAGCCAAAACTGTGTTAGCTGGAAGCATCCACGGTAAAACATCTTCAGGTAAAAGGAAAGCCGATAAGGCCATTTGGTGGTGAAACGAAGAAGTTCAAGCGAAGGTGTTGGAGAAGAAGGTTAAGTATAAGCTGTAGGGGAAGACCCATCGAGACCAGGGGACGGATTAATAAACGAAACAGAGGGTAATATTTAACCATGTGAATGAAATACCGTGGTCTTACTCTACCCTTTACCCTCAACCGCGACTCAAATGTGTTGGCTACTCTATAACCCCCTTTTTGAGGGTATGGTCCATGATGTACCATAGGTGGATGATAACATTCTCCCCTTTACCCCATTATACCGCGATATACTGGTTCATGAATCTGGCGCCAGGATCCCGCGGCGTGCCTGACGGCAAGAGGGCTGCCGAGACGGCTGTATCTGTGGCAAAGACGAAGACTACAGGGAGCTGTATAAAAACCTGGACACCAGGGAAGGCCAGAAGTCTGCATTTTGGTTTGTCCAAGGCACGAAATCTTTCCGCACAGGACCTGAGACATCTTAGTATGATTAAAGCAGCAAATGACACCGTTCTCCACCGCCTAATCGATATTCTAGAAAGATGGCTGCAGCACTTCAACGCTATATCTAACAGAGAGTTTCCATATCCGCCCATCCGATCTGGGACTATCATAGAGGAACCTGTCCCCAAGTCACACCAGAGGAAGTCAAGGAAGCTATAGCGAAAATGAAGTTGCATAGAGCTACCCACTCAGATGATTTGCCGGCTGAGATCTGGAAAACGTTGGGCGGTCGAGGCTTTCAATGGCTGGCAGATTTTTCCAACTAGATTATCCCCGAAGGAAAAACCCCGGGTATCTGGCAGACCAGTGCGACTGCGCCTATTTGTTAAAGAAAAGGAAATGTAGCTGACTGTTAGCCCTGAAGGTCTATTCGTTGGCTATGCCATACTATGAAGGTCTTCGGAAGCAATCTAGACAATCGTCTGAGAGATATCGTAGTGACAACAGCGAATCAGTGCGGATTTGTCAGCGTAAGACGGAGGATGCCATTCAAGCCACTAAGCTTCTGATTGAGAAGCATAGGGAGAGAAACCACAATATACACGTAGCTTTCCTCGATCTGGAGAAGGCATTTGATAGCTTCCCACATAATCTCATATGGATGGCGTTGAGGTTTTAAGCTGTTCCAGAAGAGCACATACGATGGACGAAATTCCTGTACATGGAGCCGACAAGCGTGGGAAGATGCTCAGCAGGAGCAAGTGAGCCCTTTCTTGTCCGTGTTGGAGTCCATCAAGAGTCTGCCTTGTCATCACTGCTGTTCATGCTCTGCATAGACGGTCTTTACCTTTCTTCCTCCTTCCTTATAAAATTCTATTTCTCTCTTCCTGCTTCCCAGGTCCTCGGCCTCCATCCTGCTTTTTTTCATCTCCTTCTCTCCTCTTACAAGGAAACTCCTTCTGATCAAACTGGCCATTCCAAATGAAAAGTACTTTTCTAGAACCGTTTTTTAACGTAGAGTTCGAAATTGCCCATCGCAGATGCCTAGATTCACTCTGGAAAAAAGTTATGAGCGTTTCTAAAGCTTCACGAAAAGGTAAGAGTACCTTTACAGGCGACTTTTATAGTGTTTTAATTTTTTTTTCGGATTCTGCTAAAAACATGTATGTAGGGGTAATCTAGGGTGCTGCACGCTAATCCGCTGCTTGCTTGTCGAAATTCTGAGGTTTACTCTAGGTTACGGTATGAACCATGCCATTTAAGGGGAAAAACCTACCTTATTTAATTATCTATTTATTTATTTATTTATTTATTCTACGCCGTTGCTGGCGTGCTCAAAAAGTACAAAACAGTAAGTTAGAAACATGGAAATGATTACAAAAACAAAATAATTCGGCAATCAAAAAATGGGCATCGAATCCGTATTAGCACCCACAAATAATCCCCGCAGAGTCTTTTGAGTCAAATCTCAGACTTTGACCGGACTACCGTATACCCACCTTAATCTATTGTAAGCTAAGAAAATTCGATAAACTGACATCAGATTCGTGTTGAGAACTTCAAATGACCCCTCAAAAGAATGATTCGGGACACATCTATTGTCATATTCCGCTATACGTCGAAAGCTGATTTTACCTTCAAATTTTCCTCCGATCGGGATGCTTCGAACAGATTTAATCGAAACCTTTGGGAAAAACGACAAACATGCCTTAGATTTGTGATCAGCACCTCAAATAACTCCCTTGGGAGACTTTTGGGTCAAATCTGGAAATTTTTTCTTCAACGCCTTCTGACCTCTATAATTGGTAAGTAAACGCTCAGCCGAAAATCCGTACAAGTCGAAAACGCTATCAGTCTGCGCAAAGCTCGGAAAATATGCTTTCACCCAAACTTTGCCTAGGAGGATCCTTTTGAGCGCTGAACACGAGCATGAGGTCCGTTTCCAGAAAGATTACTGCGTTTTTCGGGAGGTACAATAGGTACGAAAATCAGAGAAAAAATGCCTATAACCTTTTTCAGTGTGATTTTAGGCAGCTGCCAAGACCGTAATCAAATTCTACGCCAAAAGCGGTTCTAAAAAGTACATTCCGTCCGGAATGGCCAGTTTGGCTAATAGTAGCTTCCTTATCAGATTGGTTCCCCTATGTCGCTTACCTCTCCTCGCCTTCTTTCTCCATAGTAAGTTGAGCAAACTTTTTCAACCCGTGCAAGATTGTCGAAGCTCACTTGTGCGCATCCTTCATTGCCCTGATGATTGCTTGGTTCTCCACGATCCCAGTGCGTGTAGTCGACTTGTGTTCCATCAACCCATGCCCAGACACCATCGGACTTTTTGTAAAGTCCTATCCAGATGTGACCTTCGTGCCTACCATTTCCATTGAGATCTTTCGTAATGCCTGCAACTTGGATTATTTTGAAAATTAGGTAGTATGCTCTCCGTGTTGGTGCAGTCATAAAATCGAAACAAGTTCAGTATTTGAGGGAGCTTGTAGACAGGGGCTACTCATACTTAGTATAGTGGAGTTCACCAAGTGTGTCTCATTTAGTTATCAAGAAGAAGCGGTCGGCTGGGGATCAATGTGCATGAATCCCATACCAGCACGCTCGATACCGATTGAGCGATAGCGGTTGTGCTGCAAAGAGTTTCCTGCTCATTGATCTCCAATCGACCGCTTCTCATTGATAAGTAAATTTATTTATTTATTTATTTATTTATTTATTACGTTCCGCAGAACGCTCCAATAAACAACTAGCTGACCATTAAGAAGAAATATATTCCAAGCTCAGGAAAACAAAAAAACAAAAATCAAAAAAAAATCGACAAAAAATAATAAAAATGAGACACTCTTGATGGGCTCCACTATACATTTGTGCGAAACGGGCGCAATTTTCGATTTTTTGAAAAAAATCGAAAATTATATTTTTCGATTTTTAAATTTTCGAATAAACTCGAAAATTTTGTTCATCGAATTTCGGATTTTCAAATATATTCGAAAAACAAAAATTTGGAGTTTAAGACTTTCGAATAGTTTTCCCGATTTTGCAAATGGTAGATCGATTTTGAAAGTTAATTTCGAGCTGTCACTTACTGTGACAATTGCCGAGTAAAATATTTATCTGTTGTACTTACTCTTACTCTCAAGCCACTTTTAATCAGGCTGGCTGCAGAATTTGTCCTGGGCCGGCATGCATGAACGCTTATGAGGACGGCAGGGAGCCGCTTCACGTTCTACGTGCGAAGCGTCGAGCCAGAGGTAACCCGTAAAACTTGCTGTCCACTTGACGTTGGGACGCAACCTCACCACGCACAGCGAACCCTTCGCCTAACTGTTTTTTTTTAAATTTCAATAGTGCTAGCCTATCTTATTCAAATTCTTCTCGATAGTTAATTAGTCTCAGAATAAATTCCCACTTCAACTCCAGTATTTTGCAGAAATTTGGCCGTTTCAGATTAGTAAGACATCGAAAAACAACTGTTAGGGGGGGGTCGCTGTGCGTAGTGAGGTTGCGTCCCAACGGCAAGGGGACGGCGAGTTTTTCGTGTCACCTCTGGCTCGACGCTTCGCACGTAGAACGCGGAGCGGCTCCCTGCCCTCCTGGGGCGGCATGCACGTACGCGGCGGGTTAGGTTGGGGTTAGGCAGGGTTTGGGGCGTCGGCGCGTTTAATCATTGCTGTGCGAGTGCTGGAGATAATCAATAGTTGGGGTCTCAACGGGGTTTCGGCTGCCCCACCCTCCTACGTAGAGTTTGCGAGGGAACGATTTTTTAGTGCTAGCCTAACCCCCTTTTAGCCCTCGCACTGCTATCATCAAATGCGCCGACGCTCCAAACCCTGCCTAACCCTAACCTAACCCGCCGCGTACGTGCATGCCACCCCTGATAAGCTTCATGATTGCCGGTCCTGAGGTCAGCACTCACTCTACTCTGGGGCGGCGTGCACGCACGCGAGTGTTACGATGGGGTTAGGGCAGGGTTTGGGGCGTCGGCGCGTTTGATGATAGCAGCGCGAGGGCTGGAAAGGGGTTGGGGGTAGCACTGAAAAGGCGTTTCTTCTCCAACCTTACCTAGGAGGGTGGACAGCCGAAACCCCGCTGAGACACCAAATATTGATTATCTCCAGCACTCGCAGAGCAATCATCAAACGCGCCGAAGCCCCAAACCCTGCCCAACCCCAACCTAACCCGTCGCGTACACTGCAACGCATAAGTATAGCAACACCTGTGAATTAGTTTGTTGTTTTGTTTTGCTAAATAAAGCTGCTTAATAGTTAAGTGACTTGATGCGTGAGCCAATTTTGAGATAAAGCTTATACCTTACTGACTCCTTTGAACTTGTTTGTTGTATACCTCAAGTAATTATATTCCTGTTTTATACGATTGTCCTTAACGTCGTAATAAATCAAATTAAATCAAATTAGGCGCATCATATGTTGGATCGAGGTGTTGAATATTGAGGAGAGTTTCTATGTTTTCTACCACGACGAAGACGATGGTTTACTTGGTATTACTCCAAATTTCCCATTTCGCCTTTTGTTATAACAAAAGGTTTGCATTTCTTACGACGCATAAGTATAGCAACACTTGAGAGACATGAAAAGGCCTCGCGACTACCGCCATATTGTACCTAGTTTCGTGTGTGTTTTTGTAATATTGGTTCAGGGTGATGCTATTTGTCCACTTTTCCAGCGAACTTCACCTGTCTTCTGACGATAAAGTACCGGTTATCTCTTTGGACTTAGATTCCCATGGAGTTTCAGGTAGCTAGACCGAAAACCTGGATGTAGTTCAGAGTTCAGGCTGGATCCTGATTCGTTCAACGCCTGTGGTTGCCCACACGTCTCATGGAGCCTGGGAAGCAGTCCCAGTGAGACATTTCTCAACGAGTCTCCACCGAGATGGTATCGGTTTCGCCGACTCATTTCTATTCGTTGCCGAGTTTCTCGGCAAGTGCGAATCCATTCTCCATCAGCCACCACGACAACATTGTGGACCTCGAAATGAAGCAACCTCTTTGCTCAGAACATTCTTTAAGCCGGCTAGACTCGAGCCGGCGCGATCTAACATGAGAATATTCTTCACCTACAATTCGGACAAACGAGGGGCGAGAAATTGTCAATAAGAGCTCTCCAATTACGTCCTGTGCCATCAGAATCATTTGAAACAAAATTGTTATCGTCGAATTAGATGACATAACACACGATTTGGCAAACGGCGCCTTACTGCGTGGAGCACTCACGTCCCCCTAGTTGGTACTCATGCTTGATCGAGCTGGCTCGAGTCTAGCAGGCTTGTGAAAATGGTCTGAACAATGAGGCTGCTTCATTCCAAGGCCCACAGTGTTGTCATAGTGGTTGATAGAGTATGAATTAGTATTTGCCGAGAAACTCGGCAGCGAATAGTAATGAGTCGGTCGGACCGACACCATGTCGGTGGCGACTCGTTGAGTACTGTCTCACTGAGGCTGTTTCCCGGGCTATATGAGAATTGTGGGCAACATCAGGCATTGAACGATTCAGGATCCAGCATAAACTCGGAACTACATCCAGCTTGTCGTTCTAGCTAGCTAAATTTCCATCGAAATTCATGTCCATAGAGGTAACCGGAACTTTCTCGCCAGAAGACAGGTTATGGTCACCGGAAAAGTGGACAAATAGCATCACTCTGAATCAATATTTTATAAATACACATGAAAAAAGTGGCAAAGTGGCGGTCATCGCGAGGAATTTTCATGTTTCTCAAGTATTGCTATACTTATGCGTCGTAAGAAATACAGACTTTTTGTTGTAACTGAAGAGAAATCGGGAATTTTATAGTTCTACCAAGTGAACCATGGTCTTCGCCTAAGTAAAAAACATAGAAACTCTTCACAATATTCAAATTCTCGATCCAACATACGAAACGCCTAGTTTACAGGTGTTGCTATATTTATGCGTCGCAGTGCACGAGCGCGGGTGTTACGATGGGGTTGGGGCAGGGTTTGCGGTGTCGGCGCGTCTGATGATCGCAGAGTGAGGGCTGGAGATCATCAATCTGTGGCGTCTCAAGTGGCTCTCGGCCGCCCTACCTCCTAGGTAGGGTTGGAGAGGGAACGACTCTCCGGTGCTACCTTACCCCCTTTTCAGTCCTTGCGCCGCTATCATCAAACGCGCCGACGCCCCTAACCCTGCCCCAACTCATTCGTAACACTCGCGTACGTTCATGCTGCCCCTGGCGCACCGCCGGCAGGACTCTGGCGTTACCGCCGACTAAAAGCTGTCAGTCACCAAAAATGGTTTTTACTTGCCAGACAAATGCTTGATGTCCGGCAATCCCATTGTCTGATAGTTATCATCCCCCTCCTCAACAGAGCGTCCCGCTGTGGTGAATAGGAGGCTCTGAGTGTTTTCTGACCCTTCTCTCCCTTCCGCGCCTCCCGCCCTGCCATAGCTATTGCCGCTCAAACTTTCATACTCCACTCATGATTCATTCATGAAAAATGAAATTTGTTTGAGATTTCAGCTATCTGACTGCATTGTCAGTCACTGTTTACGGAGAAACTCCACAGAAAACCTGCATTTGTGAAAGGGGTATATCTTCATTTAAAGGCACAGTCCAAGCCTTAGGACGAAATCTGAGACTTCCACATAATTGTGAAGTAGATCCACTCAATCTAACAACTGCCAAGTGCGAGCTCTCGATTCCTCCGAATAAATGAGTTATAGGAGAAAGCCACCCTGTGGCGCCCACTCTAGAAAGCCACTTTGCCATGATCCTTTTACAAACTTTCGAGCCAAACAGCGGCGATTTCTTACCTCTGGGGCCCCATGGAGCTGGGGAGGTAGCCTCATGCATTTTTGGGGGTGCAGAGATCAAGAAAAATTTTTGGCCCAAACATTGCCCAGGGGGGCAATTTCGGGCGTAGGACACGGATCTTAGGTTTGTTTGTTGGTTTTCTCAAAACAATGGCAGGTAACGCTAGCTTGATGGTAATAATCCCACAGGGCTCTTCACTTTTCGATTCATAACTTTTTTTCACTACCACTCGGGCTGCTAGATTGCGGCTTCCAAGATTGCCCGAGAGGTAGTCGATCAGAAAAACGGCTTTATGGGTAGTTCTGGCGCCTAGGTCTGGTCATTACCTTGTTAGAACCATGAGTAAACATGTACTGTATAGGCTTTCGCAATGTTCAGCTGCTATATGAATTTTAATACATATTAGGATGTCTGATACCGTTAAACAGTGAGAATTCAGATGTCTGATAACGGTATCAGACATCTGATTTCTCATTTTTCTGCTGATATTCCGCGGCATTCGCCGCTATCGCAAAAGTAGGCATATGCATAGGGTGTTAAACTGTCAGACAATGATTTCGGAAGTCTTCTGATTGCGAACAAGTAGAAAGGGTCTGAAATTTCAATGGTCATGATCTGAGCGAAGATTCTTGACGCGGATCAATGTCACTAAATAATAAAGCAAATTCTATATCCAAGAACTACCCATTCAAAACTCAAGCTTGAGTGCGTGTAAGGTGTGTGTAATAGTTTTTTCAGGCTCTATAACATATTGAAGTTTCATCAAGTTTCGTTTTTTTTTGCGATGAAAGCAGCTTCGATATTGCCTTGTACTATAGTTGTGCTCGAAAATTCGCTATCGAATTAACATTCGAATAAATTATTCGATTGTGTATTCGAATATTCGAGTAATCGAAAATCCGCAACAACTCTATGGTTGACCTCTGTTCAGTAATACCAGGGGCCGGATTCATCACCGAATTTAGCGTTGGTGGGCTGGGTAAGGGTAGCTTCCTATTGAAATTTGCGCGAATGATGCGATTCACGAAACCTGCTACCCGCGGTTGCAACCTACCAAAGCCTACCCAGCGCTAATCTCGGCCGGTGAGATTTCGCGCTCTGATGTTAAATTTACGCGCTCGTTCTTTGAACAGCTGTTTTAAACCCCTTGTATAACGGATTTCCAGCATTTTTATCTTGATTTGGGTAGAATGTTGTATTTTCATCTTCAATTTCCGCCACCCTCTTCTCAATACTCATTACTTATCATCAAGACTCGATTCATTTTGAGTTATTAAGTAAGTGCAAAAATAATTGTGGGTTTTGAAAAACAATTTTTTGTTGAGTTTTTTTTGTGGATTTCAATGCTTTTCTATCTGATTCATACTTCTTGTCTCTTCTCATAGAACTCGATCATTTGTGAATTCAAATGTAATGTGTGTTCTAACTACTTGTTAGTACTGAATATTCTTGCAGTTTTCAGTTTGTCTTTCACGCAGTGACTTTGAGATATCGAGCTTCATAGACAAAATTACACGGAATACTCTATTCTACATTATTTATTTTACTAACCATCGACAATTTTTCGATTTCCGGTATGTTACAGATTAGAGAACATAATAAAATTCACCAAAAAAAAAACGAAAACCATCGTCACGTTTCCCATACTGCTGGATTCTTCATGTGATTAATACATAGATTTACTTTTTTCATGTTTTTTCTGCTTTTTCATGCTTGAGGTTTTGTGAGTTTCCAAACGTTCATGCTTTTGGAGAGGGATTACGAGCGATGTGCAATAGCCGTAGTTTGTAAAACACGGCGGCGTCGAAACGCCCATAACGCTTTCAGGCATACCTGATTAGTAGCGCCACTCACGGTAGAATTGCGCCCTCGAATCACAATGTGATGGTTAGGGTAGCAATCTACCGTGGGTAACGCTACCACTGGATAGGGCTACCAGCATAGCCGCGTTCATTAATTCGGCCGCAGATCATGTCTGGATAGAGTTACGATGAATACGATGAACCAGTCGGAATTCATCTAAGGTGCGTCCGAATGAGAATTGCGGCCCTTGCGGCCGGCGTGCTTGGCAGGCGACCATCGCGTTCGCCGCTCACGGACGAGCATGCGAAAAGTCCCCACCGCCATCGACTACGAATGGGGCCGGCCCCGGCTGGCAGCAAGCACTGCGCCGATCAACCACTTCTGTAGACGGTGGGAGAGGGGACGGCAGTCGTTGGAATCCAGCACTCATCCGAGGGCGGCACATGCGACGGCCGCCTGCCAAGCACGCCGGCCGCGTGGGCCGCCATTCTCATTCGGGCACACTTTACATCCATAACCCACCGGATTCCCTTGATATTTCTTTTTGCGACTACAATGCTTTTCTTAGCTAACAGGACTAAGCTACTGGCAAAGAGCTCAAGATCCAAGCAAAATCGAATATGTAGCCGGGACCTGCTTTTGAAGGCATTGTCCACAAAAAAGTAACATTTCTCCATTCTGCATGAACCTTTGTATCGCTAGATAACGCAGAAAAGGCATCCCAAAAATTAGCGCTTCGAGGATTCAAATGGTGGTGAGGAACATATGAGCTGCACGGTAGTGCTGACTATTGTGATCAGGAAGAATGCCAACGCGTTTGTCGCCCCCACGATCACTTCTCCGGACAACCATTTCTGAACTAACGCCTGCCCCCACTCTGGTCCACCCGTCGGAGCCTTATCCTTCTAACATTAGACGAATTTCAAACGCAAGGTTCTGTACATTTCGTTTTGTAAAACATTTTTTTCCTGCTTGAATGTTGAATGTGTGAATTCGAAGCACTTGGTAAGGTGGCAACATTCGAACAGGAAAAGAAAATTCCAAGATTATCGTAGACTGTTGCTACAAGAAATACTCCAAAAACATGGATCTGCACAAAACTCATTAGACATTCTAGAATTATCACGCAAAACTAGCAATATCTTTTGGGCGTCGTAAACTGGCTGCTTCGTTAAAGGCACAGTCTAAGGCCATGGTTAAAATTTGATATAATGGTCTGGCCGCTGTGTGTAGCGACACTGCCAAACGCGGAATCTCAGCTCTTCAGAATAAGTGAGAAAAATCGAGCATCCATTCCCTCCGCCCCCGAAATCAGCACCCATTCACTCCGCCTACGTCATAGCTTTCGGTCCCAATACTGACGAGACGCGCCATGGATTTTGATCAAAATCTACGTTCTTCCATTTCTTATCGGCATAGTTTTATAGTGTGATATGCTCTGATGCGATGGCTGCGAACGACGAGGAAAAACAGGCCCGAGACAACTCGTCCACAAACTTTTCAACGTTGAAATTTTTAATCTTTGAAAATCCGTAACTTCATTTGTAGTGAGTTCTGAGCAATTTTAAAGACACCGTTGTTATCAGCACAGAACTCCCTCCGAGATTATAGTGAATCTATCCACGGCAGGGACCGATGCACAACCCCTGCCGTCGGCACAGGTGGGCGCACTCTGCGGCGGGGTGGGGGCCCGGCGGAAGGGCATCGATCGATTGCCGGCAGAACAGCTGACGGGCAGCAACGCATTTTCCTCTTTTTCATCCCTCTTCTGCTTTCTCCTTCGGCCATTGTTATACCTTCAGTCTGCGACCGCGACAGATTCGCTCATCTGTGACGAATCGTGTCGGGACCCACTCTCTCACCTTAAAAAGAGTTGTCGCGGGAACACTTCGCATGCGCCGGTCGGTCGCAGAGTTGCAGATGGGCGTTTTTGTTTATTTATTTATTTATTATACGCCATTGCCGACGCGCTCATAAGCCACAAAGTAGCGAGTTAGAGCCTTGAAAATGTATACAAAAACCAACCGTCTTAGCGCAACGATTCAACTGCCGACCACAAGGCCATGGTTCAAATTAGAGAATAATCGAAAAGGCGTCAAGACAAAGTCAGGAGCCACTAAAGATTGGGAGGGGCAGTAAGGCAAAAACCCAAGTAGTGATAGAAGCTTGGAACCGTTCAGTGTTCCTTGGTACGGGAAATAAATCCATAGTTATCCGTTTCATATTCAAGCTGCAATGCAAACGACCCTACCCACGTGGCTTCCTAGGATGCATACTGTCCTCCGACCGCTATTTGGTATCTGGGTGATGTATCTTAAGACCATTCCAAATGTCAGGGGTTAACTAGTGTAGATGACAGGCGGAGACAACTCAGTTACCAGCTGCAGGCTTATAGCACCAAACTTGAGATAGAGGGAAACTTGAAAGCCGAAGGAAGAATAAATACATATATGGCTCCGAACTCCAGTAGCGACAACCTTATGAGATATGGGATGGACACTTGGTCATTGATTGACATAGTTAAATACGTTGCTGTGGACAATATTAAACAGTGAGAAGGCAACATGAGAAGAGAAGCTCGTCAATTCTCTTCAGAGCTGCCAGAAAACGAAACTGTCTGCCACGCCAAACACAGCCATCACATCAGAAGAAAAGCAGTGAGGGTGCTATACATTCGAATGTTAAAACCGTGCCGTAATCGGTCGCTGTCGCGGGCATCAGTCGCAGTGGGGCGCACTGCGACCGATGCCCACGACAGCGAAGGGATAGTTGGTCTAGTGCATGTTTCGCCTGTTTTTCCATTTTTTTAGGTAATTAGAACACTTAGTTAGTAATGGAGGAACAGAAACACTAGGAGATAGATAGAAAGATGGAAGGAGAACGCTGAAGAGGGATGAAAATGAGGGAAATGCATTGCTGCCGGTCAGCTGTGCCGCCGGCAATCGATCGATGCCCTTACACCTGGTGCCCAACCCGTCGCGCAGCGCGCGCACCAGTGCCAGTAGCAGGGGTTGTGCGTTGGTTACTGCCGTGGATAGATTCACTATAGCATGAGAACTGGAACGATTCTGAGGTTGGGCTGTGCCTTTAAGCATCGATGTACATTAATCATGCTCACCATAGATAAAGTCAACCTCAGCCGGCGAGTGGATTGAAGCCAGCTCCGCATCTACTTTCCTGCACTGCTCCTTTGCATGATCCCAAGACAGCGCATTTTCGAACACCTGAACTGAGAAACGTCATGCTTATATTGAACGCATTTTGAAATTTCACAAAAACACTTTGCAAGGCACCATCATACCGTGGTAACATCTGATCACGGCGGATTCTTGACAGAGATCAGAATTAAGGATGCTCTTAGAAACCGGTTGAAGCTCATTCATTCTCCAGAACAGCTCCACGTTGGATCCTCACAGACGAAAAGAAGTTGGAGCAGCTGGAAAGCAGCCACTTCTCCGCCTTGGTCCGGTTGCGCATGCCGCGGGCCCGCTTTGGTCCATATTTTACATCGAAGTCCCGAATTCTTAGACCGTGGCCACGATTCAGCTACAAGGTTTGACCTGCAACCGCGACAGGTGTTCGTGAAGTGTTCTTGCGGCACCACACTTACGTCGCACACTTTTGTTATTGCAACGGCCTCAATTCCCCAATAGGTATTTCTACAAACTGAGGGGCGAGCACTGATGTCATGGCCTCATTTGCTACAGCAGTCCCTCTACTATGGTGTGAGAACTACGCAGCACGGACTAAGTTGCGGTGCCAACTGACCAGTCGAATTGGGGAGGGTTAATATAATAACTGAAGAGGCTGTCAGCTCCTCTAGTTTGTTGTTTCGACCCACTGACCTTGCTTTCTATAAAGGCTTGCAGTCGGCACGGATTGCAATGACCGTTTCGGTCCGTTCTTGACGGTGCACTTTGCGCCAACGCAGACTACACCGTAGTGCAATTCTTGCGGACGATAGTTGCTGTCAGGGCTCCTCTAGCTGACGGCGGCGACACACACTGTGGAATTCTGAAGCGGGTCCTGCTCAGAAACTCAGAGGCTCCGACCGCAGATTTATCTCGGGTTGAACCCCTTTCCGTTCTTATCCCTTACTTCTTGCAACTGGGACGACGTGGGGTGGGGATGAGGAGTTGAAGTTTTTCTCCATCCACTTCTTCTTGAGAGCACGTGGAGGGAGGTGGACAATGCTAAAGAGTGCGACCCGACAGAAATCTGGTGACGGACCCCGCTGTAGCTGGTGTCGGACCCGGGAAATGTTTGAGTGACCGCCTTACGACTACCCTCAGAGAGCATCGCCATGAGTCCCCGTTATTTTGCCCGTTTATGGTGGTTAATGTTGTACAGAGCGGTGCAAATCTATGCCCTGATTTTCGCATACATGGTTTCAGGTCTTGACTAGCACAAGTGAATTCCTCACTGCCAAAAACCCCTATAAGGCAAGGTTTCCAAAGGCTTAGCTCACCCCGTAAAAAGTTACCGAGTGGTGCAAGTTTGTGGACTGACTCTAAACTCTTCAAATACTTCGGCTTCAAGACGGATGAAATTCCATCACAAGAATACAATAAAAGAAATCTGCTGTCGTCTGGGATTATATCAGCTTGTACCAGGCCGATCAGACCCAAGCAATTGCCCAGCCCGGTGCATGTGTCCCGAACATAAAAGTACTCTCTTGATAGAAAACTAAGCAGGCATATCCATGGATACTTGGAGGAATAAGGGAAGTGAAGCTGAACGACAGGGAATACCCTCGATTCCACATGAGGCATCACACATTTTATAGCCAGTCTACAAGTTCTGAGAACATGAGGATCATTTAACCTAGCAGCTATTAACAAATTCAAAGGCGAATGACCCGTGGTTTGGGCAGCTTTTTGTAGCTACGTATGAGTTGAGTTCCACTTCGTTCCGTGCTAGACGATACGCCAGGTGCAAGATTCATCAGCGCAAACGTAAACTGCTCGCGTACCAAACGTGGGTCTAGGCACCTGCGATGGGCATATTCGGACTTTTTGTCCGAAAATGGTTCTAGAAGAATACATTTCATTTGGACAGGTCACTTTGACTTATTGTGGTTTCCTTGTAAGCTGCCCAAGCCCATTAGCTGGGTTGACTAAAAGCACGACCGGTTGGCGATCTCCACCTTTTGCAGGATAATCATCTAAGGTGCCCACGCCTAAACTCCTAACCCAAAAGCACATCTCATGAATTCGACCCCCTACAAATGTGAAGTGTGCTATGACCACCCACAGGCGTAGCGCAGAAGGTAGCCTCGGCTGAGTCTCCTTTCACAATAAGACGCCCAACCAACTCGCTCGTTACAGTGAACGTTGCATGTTCAGTGGCACGCTGTGTGAACTTCTGGAAAACCGAGTTAACAACTTACCTTGTCTTATAGAGAAGTTTTATAAGTTATTGTACGGAAGGTCAACAGAAATAACATCAGAATTTCTTCGAACTCTGAACTGAAGGGTGCCATTTCGGAAGAAAGGGCCATTTAAGACCGGACTGTGCTTGATAATCTGATACTGGTATGCTATGTGGAAGCCTTAGTGTTTGAATTCATGAAGGAGGTGCGATTGTGTACTGGTTCTGTTTTTCTTGCTGTCACAGCTTTGATACGAGAGTATTTTTTCACTTGAACCCACAATTTCGCATCGCTTGAGCTGGGATTTTCTGTGCAACCTTCAATAGGTAGGACAAGAAGGAGGGTCTCTCGAATTCTTGCTCTCCATCTTTTAAACGAGTTAGATCCACTTTTCCATTAACACTGGAGCGCGAGCGCGGCTGAGTTTTCGCACTGGGCGCATCCGGGTGCGCTGTTCTGCTCGGAAACTTTTACAAATTTGCTAGCGTTCTGTAGCTACTTTGTTTCCTTGTTTCATCTCTCTTACTCCTGTGTCGCGTAATTTGATATTCATTTCGCATTGAAAGTTCGTGGCTTGAAATACATGTTAAAGGTCGTGATTCTTCCTTAAAGGCAGCATACACGCTCGTAAACGTGATTGAGGTAACTACGGAAATAGATTGGTATGGCCCAGATTACAACGCCTACGCATTTTGAAGTGCCAAAAACGACCCACAATGCCGCTACATGAGTTAGAAGTTGGCCCCGCCCTGTATTTTCACGCCCCCTGTATTTGCCCTTTTCCTGCAACGCAAGGTTGCTGGGGCATATTCACCGTCGGTACTGTTGGTAGGCTGCCTAACAAGTGAATCACACACGTCACTGACTTCGAAGATAACCCAGCAACCCTGCCTTGGAGCGAAACAGCAAATACAGGGGGCGTGAAAATACAGGGCGGGGCTAACTTTTAACCTATGTATCGGCATTGTGGGTCATTTTTGACACTTCAAAATGCGTATGCATTGTGCTGTAAGCCATACGGTTCGATTCACATTGTTACCCCAACCACGTTTACAAGCGTGTATGCTGCCTTAACTGATGAAGCCTTTAATGTCTACATCAGGCCCAGGTCCGCGCAACTCGTCCACCGTTAACATGTGGCTTCCAAGAAGAAGAGCTGATTCTAGATATTTAGCAGCGTTTTTCATGATTCTTTCTTCATTGATGAAGCAATCACGTACTGAACCTTGTTTTGTGGAGAAGAGAAAACTCGATAACGATTTAAATCGTGGACAGTGCCCTTAAGGCACACCGACTTTCCACGTTACACTGCTTACGTATTTTCAAGACGCACTGACTTTCTGCGTCACCCTGTCTATGTATTCTCAAGGCCCACCGATTCTCCATATCGCCCTTCCCACGGCTTCCAGATCTATAGTCTAAAGGTTACGACTTCTAGACATTTGGACCCATTTTCTGCTCACCTTATAATAATGCCCATCAAAGGAGCTCCATCCTTCCCTGTTCTCATGTTCGCTTGTAATCTCGTAGCCTCTGGAGTAACAAAACAGCGCCATGAGAACGATCCCAAGAACAAGACCGCGATTCATCGTGATAGCGTGGAACTGCTGAAAAACAAACATTTCTTGATTGACTTTACTATTAATGCGGCATCATTCGCTAGCCTGGGGGTTTCATGATGATAGCAGACGGCCCCAAGTATAAATGATATGCGACAGGCAAGGCTTTCATCACAGTAAGATTGACTAAGAAACCTACACACCCTGCTGAATGTCTCCTATCGAGTTTGCGTGGCTCATGCCATAGGCTCTAATATGTCCTGTTTATACCACAGTGTACAAACTCATGGCTCGCCACTGGTCCTCTATTGGCCCTCGACCTTTGCAATCGACGCCTCCTCGGCTAAGGTGTCGACTAGAGTCCCACCGCTGAAAGGAGTGGCGGAGGGGAGGAGCGGCGCGGCGTGCCACTCCGCACAAAATTTCTCACTGCCGTCGATCTCCAAATGCTATGAGTGGGCTGCGGCAGCTTGGAAAGCGACGCGCTTTTGCTTACTACGTACAGGGCTACGCACTTGACATTTAAATATCGAATTAACTGATTGTATTGTCGACCACTGGGAGGGGGGGGGTAGCTGCGACGCTGCAGTGATAGCTTTATAATGAGAGTAGAGCAGTAGCTTCTTAGAAAACACATTGGAAGAATTGGGGAAGCAACCGCTCTCCCAAGATAGCGAGCTAATAGCCACAATGCCGCTTCCTGGCGATAAGATACAAAACATAGCCTGTCGGCTCGGGTCATGTTCAGTACACGTTCCATGATGTCCTGCACACTTTTACTGAGGTCCTGCACACATTCCATGGCGTCCTGCTCATCCCTACTGGGGTCCTGCACCTTTTTCATGATGTCCTGCACACTCCTAATGGGGTCCTGCACACGCATCATGACGTCCTGCACACCCTTACTGGGGTCCTGCACGCGTCCCATGATGTCCGGCACACCCCTGCTGAAGTCTGCGCGCATTCTACGACGTCCTGAACACCCTTACTGGGGCCCTGCACATGTCCCATGCATGATGTCCTGCATTGTCTCGCATAGTTAACCGACACTTCAGCACTCCCTGCGACGCCTTCTTATCGATGCTGCGCATAGTACGAACACGCGCCGAGTTCAAAAACATCCCTCCCGCACAGCGTCCTTTTCCGATCCGGACGTTTAGAGTGCACCACCCTGGAGAGCAAGGTATTTATATGGAGTATCTTAGAAAACATTGACTGATAACGAAAAAAAACTCGTCATTTAATAAACTCATTTTGAGAGGCCGGTTTCTGAGTTTTAACCGCCCGTTAGGGGCCCAGAAGTTATTATGGTGAGTTCTGTCAATTATTTTCGGCATTCCCGTGGCCGATTACCTCTAGTCACAAATTTTCAAGCGATTTTGTCCATGCCTTCCGAAAAATGGAATTCGGCGGACGGAAGCGGAGGCGGAGGTCGTGGCGGATGCGGATGAGGTGGTGGAGTACGTTTTTGCGTACTTTGAGAGGTCATAACTTTAGAAAGCGGGGACCGGTTAGGATGAAAATTTGCTAGGAGTTTATTGGCAAATCTTCTCATCACGAGGCTCACGCCAAGGTCAAATTCTTGAACAAATCGGCCAAATTCGCAGGTGAGGTTTGATTGGCTTCGTGACGGTGTTCCATCGACAGGCTTTCCACATCTGTCAACAAGAAGCCGTCTTACGACTGTTGGGTTGCGAGAGTTTGGCGACATCTCCAGGCTTTTGGTTTGATGTTAAAGGCAGCGTTCACGATGATCATCCTCGTTGACTTTCCACAGTGAAATGATAGGCGAGTAGGATCCTAGGCTCCCAGTGTCGAAAAAACGGTAGAAAACGAGCCAGGAGCGGCGAAATAACGGCTGCAAACAAGCGTTTTGGTGCCCCAGACACGCCTGGTGCCCCAGTTCCGCCCTCTCGGAATGAACAAATGAAGACTCAGATTACAGGAATGATTAAGTCAAGGAAGTGCTGATAAGTGAGCTGATCGCTTGATTGCACTGATAGGTATCATCCTTCTAGCGGTCAATTCCTCAACGCTCAAAATCAACGTAAACAAGAGAGGGCCTATTTTCGCTCAAAAACGCGTCTTTCGTGTCCCTTTTAAGCATGCCTTGCTAAATGGGGCACCAGACCTTCCGTAAACCGTGGAGATATCGGAAATGAATTTTATCGTGAACACTGCCTTTATTGGTCTAGTGGTTGCTTTTTTGAACACAACAGAATAAATGCACAGTAGTCTGGTATTGATGTGGATGGGTCGTAGGCCACCAGATTGCCGTTCAAGCGCCGGGCAATGCATACCTAATCGATAGTCAATCGATGGCATCGCGCACGATAAGTTGAGTGGTCGCGCGCAATTGTCGGTGTAAGGCCCCTGACTCAGGTACCTAGGACGACGGCCGGCGAACCTTTCCCAGCTGGCCCGCGGTCTCCGTCCTCCGGCCGCCCGCTTTTGGTTCGCCGGCCAGCCGTATGTCGATAGACCGCCGACCTTTACCAGATGGCCCGCGATCACTATTTGTATTATTGCTCACCTCAAGCATGTCACCCAGGCCCAACGGCGGAAGAACGCCACGCCTCGGTCCGCCGCAGTCTGCGGTGAGGAACCACCCTCCCCGCGGATTGCGGCGAAAACCGCCCCCCCCCCAGCTGTGGGGATACCCCTATCCCCACAGCAGTCAAAAATATACTGGCCTCCAGAGAGTGACCCGAAGTCACCTTCCAGGGCCGGCAGTAGAATGCCTATTGAGGACTCTAGTGAGATGAGGCGCCTTTTATACCGGCTGTGCACGTGATAACCACGTACGACGAGATCGGTCGTGATCATTATCAATTGTCTTTCCAACCGGCCAAAATGAAGATGGCGTGGCGTGTTTTGTGGTTCGCGGGCGAGCCAATATCCGCCCTGCATGTGCGTCGCATGCAGCATGGTTCGCCGCTGGCCGGCACCCTTGAAATGTGGGGCGCCGGCCGTCGTTTTCGGCATAGAGGTTCGCCGGCCGTCGCCCTGAGTACCTGAGTAATATGTAGACTCCCGCCGCTGAAAGTCGCGGCAGCATGCAATGAAGGAGTATCGATCATGCGGCGCCGCACGATCGATTCCCCTTCATTGCATACTGCCGCGCCTTTCAGCGGTGGGAGTCTATTCGGCCTCTAAGCAGGGACACGAACGAGGAAGGGACTCTAATTTTTTGCGTCGCCTTCCCCCCACTTCTCGTTTCCTACGTGGGTTCTTCTTTTCCTGAGGGCATTCTCTGTGGATGACCGAAGTTAACCTTTGTGGACACGAATTCCGGATTCGTTTCTGCTCCTCTACGTTGCTACGTGGGACATCTGGGTTGCCCTCATCAACCACATCAATTCCCCTATTGCATCCGTGAAACTGTGCGTTTTGTTATCGAGTTTTATATGTTACCTTGTTCGTAAATTTTGTTCGTTGCATGAAGAATATAAATCACTTATGCGCTGCGGTGTGAACCAAGTGCTGAAAACACTACCTATCTGTAGTCTGTACACACTTCTTTTGGCTTAAAGGCAGTGCTCACGATAATTTTCGTTCCCGCGTTTTCCACTCAAAACAAAGCGTTGGCCACCGAGTGTTACCGAAATTACGAAGAAACGGCGAGAAACGCACTAAATCGTCTTATTTCAGTGCGATTATTCCCAGCATCGCCGCCATCAGCTTACGTGGCAGGGACCAACCCAGCTATCTCCAGAAGAGCAGCGGAAGCGGAAGATGACAACTTTGAAACTACAGCTCGACTATGTTCTGACGAGCAATATTCTAGTATCGGACATTCGAAGATCTAGAGCTGTGTGGGATGTCGCATTCGATTCGGATCACCGTCCTGTTCTGTTGAACTTCACTGCGAGGATTCATAAGAGGAAGCGAGGGGCTCAGCCTCTTCAGAGGATTGGCATGACAAGTCTCAGAGATGAAGAGTGCAGAAGGAATTTTCGACAACGCATTTGTATTCACATCGGAGTACGGACTAAGAAAAAGCTTTGCGACGCGGATTCTTTTGTCAAGTGCATCCAGGACGCTTCGAAAGAGGTACTCCCGGTTGTACAGCCTAAGAAGAAGTTCGCCTACGTCTTAGAAGAAACAACATCTACCCACAACAGAGTATGTGCTCTCCGAACTGCAGGAAACTTCGTGGAGGAGAAGCGTCTGAGGAGGAAGTTGCGTCGGTAGCTTCAAAGTGACCGCGAACGAGAGTGGAGGTGTAGAGCTAAGGAGTTCGAGAAGGCTTGGGAGGAGAAGAATCCGAGGAAAGCCTACACGTTGCTGCGACAGTATAGCGGGAAGATGAAGAGATGTTCTCCTGTCTTGAACACTACCAATGGAGTTGCAGTTGGTGATGCGACGCTGCCAATATGGAAGGATTACTTCAGTTCACTACTGAATCGTCCAGCGCCATCAGTACCTGAGCTCCCGCATGTTCAGAGAGCACATTACGATGTCAGTGAGGAACCGCCGACTGAGTCTGAAGTTTTGGATTGTGTCCGCAAAATGAAGAATGGAAAGGCAGGTGGAGATGACAACATCACTGCTGAAATGCTGAAAGCTCTTCCTCCGTCTAGGTTTCGTGAAATGACCAACACCATCCTTGCCATATGGATGAGCGAAAGGATACCCGATTCGTGGAGACATGCGATCATCGTACCTCTTCACAAGAAGCTATCCGTCACGGATCCTAAGAAGTACAGAGGAATCTCTCTACTTCGTGTCATGTACAAGGTTTTAGAACGTATCATTCTCGAGCGACTTATCAAACATCGTGAAGGAACGATCAGAGATGAGCAAGCCGGTTTTCGACCTGGAAGATCGACCATCGACCAAGTGTTCGTCGTGAGAAGAGTAATTGAATCGTGGCAGCGATATTCGAAGCCATTACAGCTTGCTTGTTTGGACTCTGAAGCCGCGTTCGACTCTCCTCATCGTGATCGATTGCTCAACGCTCTGCGAGCAGATGGAGTCCCGGAGAAGTATGTTCGGTTAAAGGCAGCGTACACGCTAGTAAACGTGGTTGAGATAACTACGTGAATCGAACCGTATGGCTTACAACATAATGCTTACGCATTTTGAAGTGTCAAAAACGACCCACAATGCCGCTACATGGGTTAGAAGTTGGCCCCGCCCTGTATTTTCACGCTCCCTGTATTTGGCCTTTTCCTCCAACACAGGGTTGCTGGCCCATGTTTGCCGTCAGTGACGTGTGTGGCTTACTTGTTAGGCAATCTACCTACAGTACCGACGGTGAATATGACCCAGTAACCCTGCGTTGCAGGAAACGGCCAAATACAGGGGGCGTGAAAATACAGGGCGGGGCCAACTTCTAACCCATGTAGCGGCATTGTGGGTCGTTTTTGACACTTCAAAATGCGTAAGCATTATGTTGTAAGCCATACGGTTCGATTCACATTGTTACCCCAACTTCGCCGTTGATGACATCATGCGTAGAGTTGCAGAGCAGTTTCCTGCGGATGTGATCACCATCAGGACGCTCCCTTGTCGACCTGGAGTACGCCGACGACATCGTGCTATTCGCTGAAAACAACGCAAAACTGCAAAGGATTGTGAACCTCGTTTCGAAGTATGCCGCAGCCTATGGACTTCGTCTTCATCCCGACAAATGCAAGCAGAAGTGGGTCTCTCAGAGGCCTTCAACGGGTGTTTGTGTGGACGGACAACGTATCGAACTGGTGGATGATTTCTGTTATTTGGGCTGTTTGATAAAAAACGATGGTAGTTATGCAGCGGATATTCGACAGCGATGTGCGAAAGCTATGTCTGCATTCAATTCTCTAACCAAGTGTTTGTGGTCTACTACCATCGCGAAGGAAGTCAAGTTGCGCGTCTACCTATCCGCTATTCGCCCTATCATGATGTACGGATCGGAGACGTGGGCAGCACCGAAGACGCAGATGGAAATGTTGGATTGCACGGAGAGGAAGCTTTTTAGGCGTTTTCTTGGATATTTCTGGCCGCGTGTATGCCATAGCGAAGATCTTTACAAGGAAATCGACGCAGTACATCAACGCTTGACACCAGGGAGGTGCCTGCATCTCCCAACGCCATCTCAAGCAGCAATGGAAAAACGACTTTGACTGCTTAGGCATATACTAAGAAGAACGCCGGATCGTCTTGTACAACACACTTTAAGAATGCTTCCGAATCATGTCTGGAAACGGCCACCTGGGCGTAGGCGAAAGTTCTGGACGGATGTGGTTAAAGAGGATTTGAAGTCACTCGGCATCGAAAGACAGTTTAGGCGCGATGTTTCGTTTCGCAGGAAATGGAATAGTGACAGCTGGATGGAATGTGTTCAAATTGTGGCTGAAAGCCGTGAAAAATGGACACGGCTGACAACTAGGTGAAGATGCGGAATGACCGCGTCAGGCGAAAGCCAACCGATTAAGTCAAGTAAGTCAAGGGGAAGTATCCTTTCATATAATAAAAGAATCGGAGCACAGAGTACGACCACCTGGGCCTCCATCACTATAGCACTATTTCGTCACATTAACCACTCCGAAACAGTATTGAGCTGTACGTGCATTTCAGTTCACCAAAACCTTCAAAGTATAGTTAGGCTCATACGATTGTGCACTCATTTAGGGGAAGGTTGGGGGATGACGTTTTCCGGTTCTCAACATTCTGCCATCGAAATAGCCAAAAAATCAAAGAGCAGTTTGAGCTCTTTTCCTTTCTTCAGCCAAAAGACTTCACCCTCATTACGTGGAGGAAATTCAATTCTCGGCATCACCTGGGGTCACGACCTTCGTGCGTTGGTGACACGACAACATCATTGACGTGACTTGAACCACCTCCCGGACTTTATACCCCGCCCCGAACCCCGATGAACCGTTATCAAATTCTTTTCAAGCATCTTTAAGATCCATTCGAGGATTTCCGTGTAGCTCAAAAACCTTCTTCAACGACGACAACTTCACGGATCGATTCCGCAAAAGTAATAAGCGGCGCTTTGGCCGTGTTTTCCCTGACGGTGAGAGATTTAATTGGTTTAGAAAAGCCACACAGTTTCCGGACAGAGCGCCGCGAAGCGGCGCGAACCCCCGGCTTACGGTTCCCGGACAAAACGCCGCCAAACGGCGCTTTGGCCAGGTTTTTCCTGACGGTGAGAGATTTAATTGGTTCAGAAAAGCCACACAGTTTCCGGACAGAGCTCCGCGAAGCGGCGCGAACCCCCCGGCTTACGGTTCCCGGACAAAGCGCCGCGAAGCGGCGTTTGGCCGGGGTTTTCCTGACCGTGAGAGATTTAATTGGTTCAGAAAAGCCACACAGTTTTCGGACAGAGCGCCGCGAAGCGGCGCGATCCCCTCGGCTTACAGTTTCTGGACAAAGCGCCGCGAAGCGGCGCTGTGGCCGGTGTAAGATAATCCTTTTCACTTCAAACTCAAAAGCCACTGGAAGATAGACTGTGGAGAGAAAAAGGGCTTCTCGTAGCCGTTTATCTGGATGATGGCCTCATCTGGGCCGATTCCGCACACCGGTGCGAAGAGTCCGTCAGGATTGTGAGAGCAGATTTAGCAAGAGCCGGCTTCCTGACAGCCGAAGAATAATGCTCCTGGGTCCCGTCCCAGAGAATCACGTGGCTAGGGCATGTTATCGATTTGCACTCATTTTTATTGAACGTATCCTCAGACAGAAGGGCGAAGGCACGAGAGCTTGGTGCGTCCTTGCTTGAGAGCAGAGGGCCTTCCCTGCTAGACAGGTTGAAGTGGCAAGGTGTGATGTCGTCAATGCATTTAGCTTTTTTCTGCAGATATGAAGCGTCGACAGAAGGCGCTAGTTTCGGCCCAACTCTTCTCTTTGGTTTCGCGTTGGCGTTATGTTCCCTCCCTACCCTCCGGGCTTTAACTCTATTCCAACGCCGATAAAGCCTTTTACACATCATAGCGTTGGAATTGAAAACGGAGGTTTTGCCGTAGTATATCGGAGGCAAAAATGGAGTTTTAAATTCCCGCGCACAGAAGAAACGGTAGGGGTGGGTCCCGAGTGGAACGCGGGCAGCGTCGGTTCGGCGCTGAAGAGGACGCGCTCGTTTTCCTCCTTCATTCCGGCTTATTCGACTCAGCGACTTATTCGACTCGTTTCGGGAGAGGAATTAAGAGTATAACTGTGACCCTGTTGCCCAGCAGGTACTCGGACAGCTGAATCGGGCAGGCGAATTTTTCAAGAAACGCTACGTAAAAAACCGACCTGTGGCGGTTTCTTTCTTGTGTCACATAGTTTCTCTTGTTTTACCATAGTAAAATATTTTTAGTGGTAATTGTTATTATTTGCTGTTTACGATTTACGATGGTTTTGTCGTAATTACGATTTAAGAAATTTGAAATTTTATTTACGCATTCGGTTTGATTCGAATATTTAGTTTATTTGGAATACTTAAATTCTCGAAAAAATACGGGTTAGGCGGCCCCATAAAGGTATGGTATCGTCCATCACTGGATGAGGGATCGCCGCGACACTGCTAGGCGGGAAAAATTGCGCGCGGGAAAACGAAGGGAGAGTGGCTATTGATCGCGCAATTCTTCCCGCCAAGCAGCGTCGCGGCGATCCCTCATCCAGTGACTGACGATATACTCTTACTAGACACGGTCGCGTCGCTCCGCACTGCTTCCGCCTTCTAAACTTGTCGATACCGTGCGCTGAGCAGCGACAGACTTCGGTTCACTCGCAGTATATCAGTTAACGTGCTCCAATACGACCACTCTTTTAGCGCGAATTCAAGTTATTTGAAATATTTTTAAATCACAAGCCTCTACTTCATAAGTTTGGTTGAGTTTAAATTTAAAGTGTGTATACCTGTGCCTTTTTCAAGTTTCTTGTGCTGTACTAACTGCTCTTACTTCTATACTTGCTACTGCAATTGTTATTTTCGGTTAAGACGAAGGATATTCAAGGTTATTCACTCATGATTTTTGACGAGATGGACGCCTCAACTAATGCTGTTCAAAAGTTCAGTTTAAATGGTGACTTGCTGTCTTCTAAGAGGAAGGAAGGGAAAATATTCGAGCCTCATGTGAAGGTTCATTTCGGAAAAAAGTTAGTAATTCTAGCGTAAGATGATCGAAAACGTCATTTTAAGTTCTCTATCTGATAATAGAATGAAAGAAGGCGATGCCTTCCTCGCCCGTGGAGTGGAAAACCGTGTTTCAAGAGGTTTCAACGTTTTTTAAAAGAAGTCTTAGTGAGAGTCTGTTTCTCGCATTCATTCGTTTCTATTCTGCGAGCGTTCGTCCTCGCGTCTTCCGCTTACGACCATGAGTTCGCCCAACGATGGGACTCCTCCGGCGGTGGAAGAAGTGGTGCAGCTGGCAAAGGAGGATTATGAAGACTTGCTAGCACGAAGCCTATCAGTCGACGACCGTCATTTCGCATGTGCCACCATGGATCCCGCGTCTCCGGCCCTTCTTCCTTCCATTGTCGTCGCGAAACCAAAACCGACATTCATGAAGACGGGCCTCGAGAGGCAATATGATTTCAACAGCGACGTACTCCAGCTGCTATATTCTGCTTCTACTCTCGCCACTGATGGAAATCCGTTTTGAACCGGGCCACGAGCCTGCTTTCGCAGCGCAATGAGCTGCTATGCGCAGATAAGGATCCGGAGGTTTCGGAATATTTTGATAAACACAGCAAGCCCGATAATTTTGAAGCGAGAAATCCGATCCTTGCTTCGTTTCTTCGCGAGAAGAAGAAGGACGAGAAGAAGGCCGCGAGCAAAACAGTGGTTTGGATAAACTCGCACCCATACGCTAGATTCCAGCCCTTTCGTTCTGGAGGAGGGTCCTGGACACTCCCTCCTTCGACAGATTTCGCTTACGCCCCCTATGAATTCCGTTCCAGCTTCAGAGGCCAGCCCTCAAATTTCAGCGCACATGCTCCCCCCGGCAGTCAATTCACCAGACGCAGTCAAAACCCCCGCCCTTTGCCGTGCTACAATTGTGGGAGAATCGGACACTTCAGCAACGAGTGTCGAGAAAACGTCAAGTGAGTTTTTGGCCGGTTCCATCCATTCCAAGCAAGAGGTTTGGCACAGTTTGGCTCTTTCCAATTTTGTGCGTTCGGTCATTTCTTTTGGCTTCAAGCCGTTTTGCCACAGCCAACCCTGTTTGGATTTTTGTAGAGATAATGCGAAATCGGCGTACGACAATTCTTCTTTTGTAGATTCCGAAATTGAGAAGCTGCTTGCCTCAGTAGCCGTTCAAGAGGTACTTCCCCCGTTTCATCGCGTCAGGTGCAACCCGCTATCCGTAGCCATTGGTAAGAAAATGAGGCTAATTCTGGACCTATCTATTCTCAACAAGTGCCTACTTAAGCGGAAAGTCAAGTACGAAGATGTGGGAAAAGTTCTACCCCTTTTGCCTCGTGGGGGGTTTATGGCGTCTTTCGACCTCAAATCGGGGTACCATCATGTGAAAATGCACTCAGATTTCAGACACTTCCTGGGTTTCCGTTGGAGAGGGAGAACTTTCAAATTCTTGGTACTTCCGTTCGGGCTTTCCTTAGCCCCTTTTGTATTTACTAAATTGATGAGACCGATCCTCCGCCTGTGGAGAGAAGAAGGGCTTCTCGTAGCCATTTATTTGGATGATGGCCTCATCTGGGCCGATTCGGCACACCGGTGCGAAGAGTCCGTCAGGATTGTGAGAGCAGATTTAGCAAGAGCCGGCTTCCTGACAGCCGAAGAATAATGCTCCTGGGTCCCGTCCCAGAGAATCACGTGGCTAGGGCATGTTATCGATTTGCACTCATTTTTATTGAACGTATCCTCAGACAGAAGGGCGAAGGCACGAGAGCTTGGTGCGTCCTTGCTTGAGAGCAGAGGGCCTTCCCTGCTAGACAGGTTGAAGTGGCAAGGTGTGATGTCGTCAATGCATTTAGCTTTTTTCTGCAGATATGAAGCGTCGACAGAAGGCGCTAGTTTCGGCCCAAGTCTTCTCTTTGATTTCGCGTTCGCATTATTTTCCCTCCCTACCCCCTCCGGGCTTTAACTCTATTCCAACGCCGATAAAGCCTTTTACACATCATAGCGTTGGAATTGAAAACGGAGGTTTTGCCGTAGTATATCGGAGGCAAAAATGGAGTTTTAAATTCCCGCGCACAGAAGAAACGGTAGGGGTGGGTCCCGAGTGGAACGCGGGCAGCGTCGGTTCGGCGCTGAAGAGGACGCGCTCGTTTTCCTCCTTCATTCCGGCTTATTCGACTCAGCGACTTATTCGACTCGTTTCGGGAGAGGAATTAAGAGTATAACTGTGACCCTGTTGCCCAGCAGGTACTCGGACAGCTGAATCGGGCAGGCGAATTTTCAAGAAACGCTACGTAAAAAACCGACCTGTGGCGGTTTCTTTCTTGTGTCACATAGTTTCTCTTGTTTTACCATAGTAAAATATTTTTTAGTGGTAATTGTTATTATTTGCTGTTTACGATTTACGATGGTTTTGTCGTAATTACGATTTAAGAAATTTGAAATTTTATTTACGCATTCGGTTTGATTCGAATATTTAGTTTATTTGGAATACTTAAATTCTCGAAAAAATACGGGTTAGGCGGCCCCATAAAGGTATGGTATCGTCCATCACTGGATGAGGGATCGCCGCGACACTGCTAGGCATTTAGCTTTTTTCTGCAGATATGAAGCGTCGACAGAAGGCGCTAGTTTCGGCCATCGCTGAAAAACAGAAGGCTGGGACAGTCCTAGCGTTCCGATGGAGCCTTTCAGGCGACGAGAGGCGTGAAATTCAAGGTTGGTTGGCCTTTTATGGGATTTTTCCAGGAATTTCCATCGCCTCTCCTTCTATGATCACAAAACCATCTTTCGTGGCCTTCTCCGACGCCTCCCAGTTAAGCACAGGAGCAGTGTTGTATTTTGACAGTAGTTCCATAATCACAACTTCAGCCCTTTTAGAAGAAAATATTATTCCTCGTTCGTCAACTTTCAGAGAACTTTACGCCATATTCTTGGGTCTGAGAGCATTTGCTAGACATATTGCGTTAGAGGATTGCTTATGGTACTGTGACAACCAACCAGCAGTTGCTATCCTTCTTAAAGGAAGCACTATCCAGGATCTCCAGGAATTAGCTACAGAAATTTGGGATTTTTGCCTCCTAATTCATAGTAGAGTAGAACTTGTGTGGTTACCCAGGGAACACAATACAGAAGCTGACCTAGCCTCTAGGTTTGTAGATTTGGATGACTGGGCCATCTCTGATGTGGTTTTTGGCGAACTTTCGAAGCGTTGGGGCCTTTGTCAGGTGGAAATGTTCGCATCTGAGCAAACTAAAAAATGTCCATGCTTCATTTCCAGGTTCGCAGAAGCCAACTGTCTTGCAGTCGATGCGTTCTCTCCGGGGTCCATCAAGAGCGGGAGTTCCAAATTCTGCTGGTTAGTTCCTCCGCCTTATCTCATTTCCAGGGCTAAAGCCTCGGCTAGGGTGCATGGTAGTAGGGGCATTTTGGGTTTTCCTATGTGGCCATCCAATTTGTTCTACCCTTTATTGAGAGATGGCGACGGCTGGATAGAAGACATAAAGGACGTAGTCGTGTTTCCAGCAGGTTCCCCAGTGTTGCGGGGATTTTTTCCTTCATTTACTTCCAGCTCACCAAGTCTTCCCTTTGATTTCGCTTTCGCATTATTTTCCCTCCCTAACCCCTCCGGGCTTCAACTCTATTCCAACGCCGATAAAGCCTTTTACACATCATAGCGCTGGAATTCAAAACGGAGTTTTTGCCGTAGTATATCGCAGGCAAAAATGGAGCTTTGAATCCCCGCGCACAGAAAAAACTGTAGGGGTGGGTCCCGAGTGGAACGCGGGCAGCGTCAGCTTGGCGCCGAAGAGGACGCGCTCGCTTTCCTCCTTCATTCCGGCTTATTCGACTCAGCGCCCACCATCCCACCCAATAATCCTTGGCCAAGGTTACCGCTCATTTCGCATTTTTCAGCCTTTCCTACTTCGCTACGCCAGCAGTCAGCAACAAGGATGGCCTCTATCGCAGCGTCAGCGGGCCTGGACGACGTGGCAGCCATCATAGAGAGCTGCATAGATATAGCGGTGGCCCGGGGGACTTTGAAAATCTATCAGAGGGTGAAGAAAAATTTCCTGGCTTTCATTCCTAAATTCAAAGCTCCGGTGTCTCAGCTGTCCTTCCTTAGGACCATTTTTATCGCGTCCCTTTTTCACCACGGGAAGGTAAAATCGGTGGGTTACCATGTGGCAGCTCTATCCCATTTCTTCGGGCCTTGACCTCCCGCACGAGCGGAGACAACTAAGGCTTTGCTACAGGCAGCTGGTAGGGATAGGCCGCCGGTTAAGCATCCATCCAAGGCTTCCCGGGCGGACGTGGATACCATAGTTCAATTTGCCTTGCGCAACGGCACCAAAAAGATAGTCAAGGCGGGAATTATGTTCAATCGCTTTCCTTGGCCTTTTGCGAGTTAGCGAGCTATGCGCTCTCTGTTTCCGCGATTTCTCCTATCAGGGCCACGGTGTCTGGTGGGTGCACATAGCGCGCTCTAAAACAGATCAGGCGGGATAGGGCGACACGGTGGCGTGCAGGATGGATTTGGAGGAAACAAAACTCTGGCAACGTTTTTGTCAGCTAAGCAGGCCGCTCCTGCCAGAAAAAATTAATTTTCGCAGGTAGTAATGGAGATCCTCCTACCAGAGACTTGGTGGCGCGAAAAAGCTAACTTATTCTTCACAGCGCCGGCCTGGGACACAAAACCCTTACCACCCATTCCTTCAGGGGAGGGGCTGCTACCCACGCAATCAGGCAGGGAAGGGATTCGGGAACGGTTATGTTGGCCGGCCGGTGGAAGTACTTTGAGACTATCAAATCCTATGTTTATCCTTCACCGCTCTAGTCTTTACACCTCCCCTTCAGTAGCCAAAAAGGTAGCTCAGGAGTTTCTTTCCCCTAATTCTTCGCTTTCAGATAGTACCAGGTGTCTCGCTTATTTCAGACGTCATGTTCGTCTTCAGGACGCCATTCTACGAGAAGTCGCCGGTTGTGGAATACACAAACTGCTGTCTAGCAGTAGTTATTGGATGGGTCGTTCTGGCGGCCTTCTCTTCTCCAGGGCACGTATCGTTCATGTCTCGGTTTGCTGTATTTAAGCCTCCATTGTATGGCCTTTTGGTTTTGCTGATTTAACTCGCCGGGTATAGGTCCTTGTCGGTTCTCCTTCTGCTTCGGTGGTCAAATCCCTTTTCTACCTCTAGCTGTACCATTTCTAGTTTTTATCCTAGCCGGTTCACTATTTTATATATTATTTTACAAGTCGTTTAGTTTATCCCGTTCGCCTAGCCTTTTGGTAGCTTCTGTGACTATTTCCCGTTGGGATTATGATTTTTTGCCCGATGTCATGGTATTGGTCTTTGATTATCGTACTCCTTGGCTATGTATTATTTGATCATTCAATCCATGGGTTCCTGTGGTCTCATATCGTTGATCTCACATATAGGTTAGCTTTGATATATAGTTACCGTTGCGAATCTGATACGGATCTCTCTGTGAATTACGAGTCGATAAAGCCTTTTAAACGCCGATAAAGCCTTTTACACATCATAGCGTTGGAATTCAAAACGGAGGTTTTGCCGTAGTATATCGGAGGCAAATGGCGAATTTTCGCCAGAGGTCCGCTGCTCCCAACGTCTGAGGAAGTCTCGATAGCGCAGTTTTTTGGATAGCCCTCGACCTCTGGGCCAGTAGCAATCCCCCAATGTGGTGACTTTAATGAGGCAGCCAACCTGAGGTCGGTGACGCCTAGATGCCACCTATAGTTGCCACCTTAGAACGAGAATCATTCTCGAAGAGCAGCGTTGAATGCAAAACACTCACGAGTCGACGTACTTGAACCAGCAAAGCACCAACCTACGAGTCGGATGCCCAACACAGCGCCTTAGACCACTAGGCCACGTGTTCATGTGCTTGGGACTCTTTCTGTTTTCCTAAATACACTCCCTCCACAGTTCTTCGTATTCATTGTAACTTTGATCGAACTAGCAGTAGTAAATATGGGTTTCGGGAGCGTGCAAATGTGTCTATCTTTCAGATTCAATAAGTTTTCAACCTTGGATGATGGGATTTCGGAAATTTTTAACATTTTAAAATTATCAAAGCGAGAGAATTTTAGATTCAAAAAACGATTTTGAAAAATTTTCTGTTGGATGACCACTTACCACTGGACCACGATACACAATACTTTGTAAAATGATTGTCGAGGAGCCAACCTTGTGCTTTTTTTCACAATGTACCGGAGAGTTCAAAGGATTTTTTAAATTATGAACTATTTTTATCCTTACTCTGTTTCACTCTTCCCAGTCAACATAGAAAGAAGTGAACTTGAAGGGAAAGAGGAAAACTAAATTTAGATAAAAGCCGCACTTAGATGAACTATTATACAGCATTTATACGCGGATCACGTAAGTTTCATGCATTTTCTGAAAAACGAAAGCGTTTTTCAGCCATCTTTCTTAGATGGCTTTCTAAGCAAATCTGATTTTATTTGTGGTGAGCGAATATTGAAAAAAAATCTGAAAATGGTTGAATATGGCCACAGCAACTTCTAGGAATTGGAAGTTGAGCTTAGCATAAGACTAAAGCACGTGAAATCTATAAAGGAGACGTATTCATGTCAGCTACGTACAATTTGACGTTAATCTCGCACTAAACTCCGCCAGGAATCATTGAAACATCAATAAAACCTTCGAACGTTTCGCCTGTCATTCCTATCAGCTGGCAGCGGAGCTGGATGGCCGCCAGCCGGCGGGTGCAATTTTGCTTGCCCACCTAAACAACGAGATAGGCCGCCGTGCTGTGCTGTGGTGATAAGTGGACAGCGGACTGGTCGGATCGCCAGCGCTCCACTGCCCTTTCTTGGAGCGCACTTGCTTCAAAAAGTCAGCACCATTGGACGTGCTCGACCCTATGACCGCGGTATCGACCCAGCTCCTCTTCCCTCCGCGCGCTATTTCACTTTCCTCTGCGCCG
The DNA here is from genome assembly GCA_029168955.1 of Aplectana chamaeleonis. NCBI lineage: Eukaryota > Metazoa > Nematoda > Chromadorea > Rhabditida > Cosmocercidae > Aplectana > Aplectana chamaeleonis. The sequence continues at coordinate 388,795 of JAPDOI010000153.1, forward strand.
GTGAGCGAAGTCACCACCCGTTTCTTGCAGTCAGCCACCTCACAAAAGAACGCTCACTGCTCCCAGGTGGCTGACTGCAATGGTCATTAACATTAGCGCCGCCTGTGCATTTCTATGCCGGCCCGTCCATATTGATAGCCGAGACGTGTTTGACCCAGGCACCACGCAGTGACAGCCGGTAGCTGCCACCCTTCGGGGGGATTGCTACTGGCCCAGATAATTTCTGGGCACGCCGCCTTGGCAAATGGTCGGCGGCCGAACCCCCCCCCCCCCCCGGGAGCCGTCGACGACCATTTGCCGAGGCGTCGCTGAAAGTGATTGTCCTTGGAGCGCGTTAACTGACCCTCACAATTTTCGTCGAGCGCGTCGCGGCCACAGCGGCGTTCTTATTAGAGCACGATAGACGTTTTTTCACCGTTTTCGCTGCGCTCCTTCCTTCGTTCTTACTATTTCTGCTCCGAAACTTACATTGAGCTGCAAACTTGCTCAGATTTTTCACACAAGTCCTAATCCCTTCCTATGTCACCAAAACAAAGATATCACAAGTATTTATTTATTTTATAACACTTTATAACAGCAGTTCCACACAATACAATGGTACATGCGTGGGTGAAAATCAAGCGTTTTGTGGAGAAAATTCTTATGCACTTATTTATTTATTTATTTATTAAACGATATCACATTATTTCAACGTGTCGTCGCATGCTTCTTTTCCAAATAACACGATCATCGCGAGCAACTCTCATCCACGTTTCTCCAAAAACTGACACAAATAGATCTCGCCATCTTTTCTTCGGTCGACCTGCGTAGCGCGTCCATTCCCAAGGTCTCCATTCAGTTATTGCTTTTGTCCATCTGTCGTCATCTGTGACACATACCTTTCTCGCCCACATCCACTTTCTCTCAGTTGCTCTTTTGACTATGTCAGGAAGCTTTGCTGTTCCTTCCAACCATGCGTTTGTGCGGCGGTCGAGAAGCGTCACTCAAGCATCTTTCTCATCATTCTTCGTTGAGTGATCTTCAAATTTGTTAGATCCTTCTTTCTTGTGATCCACGTTTCGCAGCCGTACAGCAGAGCTGGTTCAACGCACCCTTGATATGCTCGTCGCTTGAACTTCATTGGTACTCTTCTGTTAGTGAAGTACGCATGAAGACGATTGAACGAGTTCCATCCAGATTGAATTCTTCTTAGCATTTCGTTTGCCAGGCTGCTGTCAAAAGATATTCGTTGTCCTAGGTAAACAAAGCTGCTGTGGTATCTTATCACTTTTGCGTCGATAAGGATGGGTATCTCTTGAGAATTGGTCATGGCCACGGTTTTCGAGAAGTTGACTTCCAGACCAACATCTTGACTTTTGTCGGTCAGATCTCTCAGCATGACGTTGAGCTCCTGGGCGCTGTGCGAAAATAGGACCACGTCGTCGGCGTATCGGAGATGGTTAAGACTGCGACCGTTCACACAGATTCCCTTATCTTTCCAGTCAATGTTTCGGAAAACCGTCTCGAGGACTGCTGCGAATAAGGCAGGGGAGAGAGGGTCACCTTGACGAACTCCACGCTTGGCTGGAATAGAAACTGAGTGACCACAGACGGTGATTGTCATAGCGGCATGAGCATAGATCTTGGAAAGAAGACGGATGATCTTGGGGTGAAATCCTTGGCGATGTAACGACGCCCAAATCGCGGCATGCTCCACGGAATCAAAAGCTTTGGAATAATCAATGAAAACCATATAGAGTGGGAAATTGTACTCACGGCTTTTCTCCACTAGTTGGTTGATGGTATGGATATGGTCGACAGTGGCAAAGCTTTGGCGGAATCCCGCTTGCTCGACTGGTTGGTTTTATGCACTTGGTATCCATAATCAGGGGTAATTTCCAGTGACCAGGATGACAGCAGGGAGCGAAGTCGACGAAGAAGGCTTCAAATCCACATCAGTCTCATTTTTCATCACGATCCTTCAATGTAGTCCACAGCACCATCGCGTAAATTATTGAAGAGGCCCTGAAACACAGAAAATAAGTATATCGTAGCCAAAAAATGATTCAACTCGAGAAAACCTACCTCGTTGATATGTTAAAATTCCAAATATGCAATAGAGAGAAATATTCTAGCAGATCTTTGTGCAGAATCTATACATATAATACATATATCTAGCCATGTAGTCTATCTGAAATAGTAAAATTAATATCAGCGAAGGCAAAACCTCCATCTACCTCTACTCTTCTCCGAGTTCTCAAACAAGTGTTACAAAACGTTACTGTCTTCATACCACATGTCAATTTGACCTGGTCAAAAACATATGAATAGAATATGACACAGAAAATGTGATAAAAACCCGCCTTGGATAGGACGTTTGTTCCGTCGGCAGCAGTAAGAAGGGAGCAATTAGATTTTCTTGCCGCACAAACAAGAAAAGAAACGATTCGAAACATCGAGATAGTTCCACAAAAAAACTGCATTCTGCATATCTTTTATGGAACGTAATCTTAAAGTGTCGGTTAACTCACCGTTCCGTGCGAAAAAGGACATCTCCTCAACGTGATACTCCTTCTTTCCCAACTAACAAAGTATGATCACATTTCCTTTCCATTAACAGGTATACCAATGCATAAAGGATAAGGTCTCGCAATATTTGAAATGCCTAAAAAAGGCGCAGTAAACCTTTCCCATACCGAAACACATATGGTACCATACCTTGGAGGGGGCGGACATCACTCATTGACCTAGGCATGCGGCACGGTCGATTGATATCGCTCATATAGGAAAGAAAGAACAATGGTACATAATAAACACTGAAAGTAAATGTTCATTTTTTGGTACAAGCGTAAGCCACACCGAATATTCCTTGACAGCGCTCAATAGCATCCCCTAGTAACACCCCGTCAGCGGCCCCTCAGGATGTTTCGAAAATATATGCCCACAGGTTTCATTAAAATCTACAAGAAAGAAAAAACCGATACAAAAGGATCATTAAAAGAAGAAATTTTAACTCACCTTTTTGGGACAATGTCAAACCGTTTATGTAGATTATGAATTTGTTGCCATCGGTTTGCAGATCTTGCTTCGGAAAACCGTGGTGGCTCTCGCAAAACGTAAAATCAAAAAGTAAATTACAGCCATATAAGAGAAATGACTGCATGCCTGCAAATTATACAAACTGATACCCACAAAATCGGATTGCTCAGAAAAAATCAGTTGGTGAGTGCTGGTTCATTTGGCACTATTAAGGCTGTAGATACGTTAGAATGAACGGAGGAATGATGAAAAGAACACCGCTGCTTGCAGACGACTCAACAATGGTTGCCACTGACGTGGAGACTCAGATCTGTGTAAATTTGCATCAATATTGGGTAATTAAAGGGCCGTGAGTTCATTGACGGGGCGTCGCCAAACAAGGGCGAGGCGTCGACAAAACACGTTCTTCGCTGAGGCGTCGACCCGTTTTCGTATTTCGAAACTTCTCTGCCAGGGCGTCGCTGAAAGTGGTTGAGGCGTCGTCAACCATTGACGAGGCTCTGCCGGAAACACCCTTTTCGCCGAGGCGTCGTGCCCAAAAATTATCTGAGACAGCGATCGACAGTTCAGGGTGGCTAAAATGTGGCTTGTGGCCAAAGACTCCATGAACTCCTTAGGTACGGATCCTAAGGTGTTATAAACCAGAGGCATTAGTGTGCCGGACGGCGACACCTTTATGCAATGTATGGGATACTTCCGCGATACTTAGTGCACGCTATATCGCTCGAACGTTCCCTGTGTACACTCAAACGTCTGCTGGGTTCAGTAAAAGCAGGGGCACCAACGAGCAGGTACCAACAGACTTGTATACACACTTCCGAGGTGAACAATAATACAAATAATGGTCGCGGGCGATCAGGTAAAGGGCTGCGGGCCGTCGACATGCGACTGGCCGGCGAACCAAGCGCGGCCATCCACAGAAAAGGACTGCGAGCCAGCTGAGAAAAGGTCGGCGGGCCATCGACATGAAGCTGGCCGGCGAACCAAAAGCGGGCGGCCGGAGGACGGAGACCACGGGCCAGCTGGGAAAGTTTTGCAGGCCGTCGTCCTGAGTACCTGAGTCGTTGTAGTCAACGTTCGGAGTGATAACGACTGATAAACTAGCCTAACCTCATTTGATACGTTCATGTACTATACTGCTACAGGTGGTCTTCGCCCGATGGCCTGGACGAACTCAGACGCAGCGCCTGGGTATGACTGCTGTTTCCATCTGGACACCCATGCAGAAACTTACAACCACCAATTCGTATTCTTCAACAAGAATGTGAAGAGAAAAGAACACGTTCTGGCCCGTCAGATTCTGTTAACAACAGGTTCTAACTCGTCAAGATATGCTACACTACGACTACTGTGCACGTTTCGGCAATGAAGCTCATTTGGAATCACCCAGGTATGACCGGATCCTAAAACAGGTCAAGATTGTGATGAAAGACTTGCGTGACGCCGTCGGCGGGAGATCATTCCCATGTCCATTCCTTCGGTGAGGTTGTTGATTGATTGGTGCACACCTTGATGCCGTTGAGGGTTGTCGGACGATAGAAACAGTATGAGACACACTTCAGGTGAACTTTTTTAGATACTCTTTGATATCATAATCGATATGACACGAGGAATGTACTCAGGTACTCCGGGCGACGGCCGGCGAACCTCTATGCCGAAAACGACGGCCGGCGACCCACATTTCGAGGGTGCCGGCCAGCGGCGAACCATGCTGCATGCGACGCACACGCAACGCGGTTATCGGCTCGCCCGCGATCCGCAAAACACGCCACGCTATCTTCAATTCGGCCGATTGGAAAGACAATTGATGATGGTCACGAATGATCACGTCGTAACGGGCTTATTACGTGCACCGTGGGTATAAAAGGCGCCTTATCTCGCTCAAGCCCTCATTCGGCATTCTAATGCCGGCCATTGAAGGTGATTTCGAGTCACTCTCCGGAGGCCAGCATATTTTTGACCGCTGAGGGGATAGAAGATATCCTCACGGCTGAGGGGAAGGCGGGTTACGCCGCGATCCGCTGGGAGGGTGGTTTCTCACCGCAGACCGCGGATTAAGTCATTGTGGCGGACCGAGGCGGGGCGTTACTCCGCTGTGGACACGGGTTGACATGCTTGAGGTAGATAATAATAGAAATAATGATCGCGGGCCATCTGGTAAAGGTCGGCGGGCCATCAATGAAGCTGGCCGGCGAACTCAAAGCGGGCGGCCGGAGGACGGAGACCGCGGGTTACCCTGAGTACCTGAGTAGGTAGACTCTGTTTCATTCCAAGTGATCTCATGTTTTCGTTTATCACCGCGAGGAGCGGTGGCTCTATCGTTGAAACCTCCTTATCACTAATTATATTTCCCCGAGGCCCACCGCTCGGCTGCTGGTGATAATCTAAATGAACAAGTCACTAGGGATGTACTGGAGCTTATGGAGCTTCGGGAAGGATGGCTTTTGTTAACAAAATTGTTGATAACAAATTGATAAAGAGTAGGGGTATAAAAGAAGTGGAGAGCGGTGTGTCTACATTCCCACACCGTTCTTCTTCAGGGGTCAGCAGCTGAGGATCTGCCTGGACTATGAATTTGGAAAACAGCACCACCGGTTGTCCATATATGACGAAATTGGAGTAAAAACTTGGAAATTTGAAGGACCGTGACGGGAATGAGCCATCCTTCCCGAAGCTCCATACCAACATTCTGATACGAGTGTGTCAACCTGTGTAGCGCAGTTCAGGGTGTATATCGTTCATCCTGTTGAGGACAATTCTTATGATGGATTCCACCTTCGAGTTTGTCGTAAGCTGTGGCTTGTTTGCCACCGAATATCACTTGAGACATCTGTATGTCTCTCTTGCCTTCCTATAGCTCACAGCGACCGCTTCGCTGTTCTCCCAACGTGAGCTGTCATCTCACCTCTCTGCCTCCACAGCTCTGAGAAGAAGCGCGGTCAGCCGAAGAAAACCCCTAGCAGCGCCCCAAGGGTTAAGGAGTTGACCTCTCTACAATATTTTTAAGAGTGTAAGTAGAACGCTGCACCCAGGCGCATTCCTTGACTATCTAACGAACATGGCAAAGGATGAAGTCACAGGCAGCCCTCCACTAAAAAGTGCCTTGAGACCACGCCCACACGTAACTTAAGCGCTACGGCTTAAGACTATTTCTTAGAAACATTCTCATGAGCACAGTAACTGAGACTTTTGATTGTTTAAAAGCTTCTTCGAAGTTCCGCAGCAAACTCATGATTATTCTTCCATGCGAGCATAAATCGATCACAGCGGTCCAACAAACTCAACAGTTTAATCTCAGATAATCACAGCATGGATCAGCAAAGCAATTTAACAGCGGATCTAGAGGCTCTCGAAAAAGAACTGGCTGAAGGAATCAGCAGTGTCGAAGATGGAGCAAAAACGGATGACGCTGTCAAAGTCCAACGGGTTGAATCCTGAGACCGCAAGCAACAACGAGGGCGTGGTTCTCGCAACCGCCGCGGACGCAAGTGGTCATCTTCATCCTCGTCGTCCGAGTCTACAGTTTCGACATGACGTCTCCTCTCTATGGAACTTCAGAGGTCGAAAATTGTTCTTCAAAGTCATGCGATCATCTAGAATGCCTTGCCGGATGGTAAACTCGTCAAAGTGATGAATATCCCAGTGGAAAACATCATGAGAAGTTCAGCCTTTTGATGTGTATTTCTTCTTGCCATTTAAGGCTATGTAGATTCGGCTTAATCCTCACAGACGCCTCGGTCATCGGGACTCACGCGTAAAATAAAATGCGTGTGGTGCAGGCGCACACAACACACGCGCCTTTACGCGCAATTCGCTAAAATTCTCAGATAATTTTTGGGCACGACGCCTCGGCGAAAAGGGTGTTTTCGGCAGAGCCTCGTCAATGGTTGGCGACGCCTCAACCACTTTCAGCGACGCCCTGGCAGAGAAGTTTCGAATTACGAAAACGGGTCGACGCCTCAGCGAAGAACGTGTTTTGTCGACGCCTCGCCCTTGTTTGGCGACGCCCCGTCAATGAACTCACGGCCCTTTAATTACCCAATATTGATGCAAATTTACACAGGTCTGAGTCTCCACGTCAGTGGCAACCATTGTTGAGTCGTCTGCAAGCAGCGGTGTTCTTTTCATCATTCCTCCGTTCATTCTAACGTATCTACAGCCTTAATAGTGCCAAATGAACCAGCACTCACCAACTGATTTTTTCTGAGCAATCCGATTTTGTGGGTATCAGTTTGTATAATTTGCAGGCATGCAGTCATTTCTCTTATATGGCTGTAATTTACTTTTTGATTTTACGTTTTGCGAGAGCCACCACGGTTTTCCGAAGCAAGATCTGCAAACCGATGGCAACAAATTCATAATCTACATAAACGGTTGCACGAAATTAGACACTCCGCCCCCAAGAGCTGTCCTTGGCATGTGATAGGCGGTGTAGCCCGGAATGTTAGGTTGGGGATAAGTGGTAGATGGAGAGAGCTTGGTTTCTTGAACCATGATAACATCCGGGTGATGAGAACGTGCGAATAGAGAGAGTTCAGATAACTTGTTGCGAAGGCCGTTGAGAATAATGTGAACACTGGAGAGGGGGCGGTTGGTAATTGAGGAATCAGAGTTGTTGGGGGCAGAGCATAGAACGCAACGAAAGGATGAGTCATGATGCCTCACAGAACTGAGGCCCGAACAGGAGAAGTGCACCCACCTTTGGCATCCGAAGCACTGGACACTTGTTTTATGCCAGGTAACATCCTCGCCGCAGGTGGCACATGGATACTTCCGTGCTGGACCTGGATTCCTCTCGACGCCGGCCCTTTGTAATAAAATCCTCAGGAGAGCTGCGGCCGACCAGCACCTCTCCCATGACAAAAACCCTCTTCTCGGAGGGGTTGACGTCGGTTTGCACGGAGGCGATCTTCTTTCCTCCACACTGCCACGGCACGAACGTACGACATCTCGGCAGCGTGTGGAACTGCTGTTATAAAGTGTTATAAAATAAATAAATACTTGTGATATCTTTGTTTTGGTGACATAGGAAGGGATTAGGACTTGCATGAAAAATCTGAGCAAGTCTGCAGCTCAATGTGAGTTTCGGAGCAGAAATAGTAAGAACGAAGGAAGGAGCGCAGCGGAAGCGGTGAAAAAACGTCTATCGTGCTCTAATAAGAACGCCGCTGTGGCCGCGACGCGCTCGACGAAAATTGTGAGGGTCAGTTAACGCGCTCGAAGGACAATCACTTTCAGCGACGCCTCGGCAAATGGTCGTCGACGGCTCCCGGGGGGGGGGTTCGACCGCCGACCATTTGCCGAGGCGTCGTGCCCAGAAATTATCTGAGTTTCACCGACTCACCGTTTCTCGGATTTACGTTCGTTAGAGTCCGAATTCAGATCAAAAAGAGCTTTGCGGCCAGTTTTTCTTACAGAAGATCGTTTTAAATACGAAAACCAGTTGTCTTGTAAATACACTCAAGTAATACAACTGGAATAGTTTATTTTTTCATGTGGTACGGAATCCACTTATCATATATTCACTTGTGATATATTCTTTATACTTTTAAAGTCATTTTTTTTAATATTGATGATGACCAACGTGGGATATATGGTTTTAGAACCACAAAACTGAGGAAGTCATGTGATCTGGTGGACAATAACACTGTGATAAGGAATTTGTTATACGAAACCGATGTACTGTCATTCGCGTTAGAGGGTTAAGAACATATGCTGAATCATTTACTCCTTTCCTCGTCTGTGTGAGCTTCCCCGCAGTGCCTGGCGAGGTCAGAGTAATGACGGAACGTTTCCTGACATTCAGGGCAGACAATTTTTAATACTGCATCATTGACTTGATGATCATGCTGAACCCATTGATGATAAAAAGTGGAATACGTTTCTTCGACGCTGTTTGTTCCCCGTATTGTTATAGTTGAACGCCGAACCGAAAATCCGTACAAGTCCAAAACGCTATCAGTCTGCAGAAGGTTCGGAAAATGTGCTTTCACCCAAACTTTGCTTAGGGGGGGGTGTGTTTCGGGCGCTAAACACTATTATAAGATCCTTTTCCGGATTTTCGTAAAAGTAATGCGCTTTTGGAGTATAGAATATGTACTAAAATCAGAAAAAACGCCTTGTGCAAGTGGAAAACGCTTTCACTCTGTGCAAAGTTCGGAAAACATGCTCTCACCTGAACTTTGATCAGGCGGTTATTCTGGGCGCTGGACACGATTATGAGGTCAGATTCCAAATTTTTCAAAGACTAAAGCGCGTTTCGGAACGTCCAGCAGGTGCGGAACTCTGGCGAAAAAAAAAGACTACACGAATTCTTAACTGGTTTATACGTCTAAAGAAGGATGCTTTCACGCTCCACTTTTGATACCTCTTGGCTTTGTAACCGTGGAGCTTGCAGTAATCGGAATGTTTCAGGAAGAGGGTTGTTGAAATTTCGGCATTTCTAAGGGGTTAAGAATCTGATGATTTGAAGAACACACTTCAAGACTCCCAAACAGCTTTGAACTTGACCGACTTCCTCTGATTACCTAGTAAAAATAAAATCGAATTTTTACCGAAAGTTTGCCGTTTCAAGCGAAATTTTCGGCAAACGGCCACGGCAAACGCCAAAAGTGGCCGGCGAACGGCAAACGGCAATTGCCGCACTCCCCTGGTGAATAACCAAAACAGAGGCACAGATTCAGACGATGGCATCCTGCTCCCCTGCCATCAACAATGGAGACTGGACAATTAATTGTTGAATACATAGGATGCCAAACGCGGCTACATTAGATAAGCAGAACGGTTGCAAAAAAAGGATTTCACGGATGGCAACGCGGATTGAGGTTCTGAGGAAAACTGGAAAAGACTCGTGGTGAGCTTGTTTAGGAACTTCCTGGAGAACTTGTCTGGTGCTTTAGAGTACCAGGTTATTTTTGCGGTGGCCTACCGCACTCTTGTAATCTCCAAGTACCGAGCGGTACACATTGCCAAGGTTGCATAAAGTGGTGATACTAATTGCATTGCCACATCGCCGACCGCTTATGTTAAATAGGTAAACTCTCGAGGGAATACTGAAAATTATTGTTCTTGTTATGAATTACATATATACAACGCCCGGTATATCTCATTGAGCCCACATTCATACAAAAATCTGAAAGAAAACTCTGGGTGATCGTGATTGAGAAGAATTATAGTCGATGTTTAATTTTTTTACGCTTTCTTACGATTAACGTTCCAGAAGTAGAACAGCTGTGAATAGTGGAATGGTATGTGGCGTCTGTTATCAATGAAAAAGGCCCAGTACGAACTGAAAACTCAAAAAGCTGGCGCATTATTCCCGGAAACCCACAGAAAACTTTTGTGCTGGAAAGAAGTGATGGGAACGGTAGCTAAGCAAACAGGGAAAATTAGCTTCGTAATGTAAAGAGAAGAGTTACGGTGAAAATCTCAATCCTATAAACACAGTACTTTTATTCAAAGGAGCTGTTTTGTCGTAGTCATATACGTATGTTAATGCACTGTCGCGTATTCATCGCATAATTAAAGCTTTATCCATGCTTTTAAAAAAATCAGTTTTCTGTTTTTTTTATTTGCGCGTGAAGGCGCGTGTGTTGTGTGCGCCTACACCACCCGCATTTTACTTTACGCGTGAGTCCCGATGACCGAGGCGTCTGCGAGGACTAAGCCTGTAGATTCTGGCAAAGCACTAGTGATCTGTGGATTTCGATTATCAGCAGCAGCGGAGCGGTAAGCCTCAGTGAAATGTAACTAGTGATAAGGAGGTTCCGACGAAAAAGCCAAGGCTCCGCGCTGTGATAATCGAAAACAAGAGTTTACTTGAAATGAACCAGAGTCAGAGTCTACAAGCGAATCCCACATTATAGTTGACGAGTTCGAATTTTGTGTATACTCACGTTATTCAATTATTTGAACAACATCTCTTGTGTATTTCCAAATTCTGTGCCCCAAAATTCAGGAAATTCCTCTCATATCCATGCTACGCAGCAGGGTATTTCAGAAACGTCCTGGCCCGTTTGAAACTATCGTTCTGTACTGTTTCCTCCTGAATTGGTAGGACTCAGTGATATTGGTAATTGTGCAGAAATTCATTTCATTCGTTCTTCTTATTGTGAAAAGCTTCTTTTTTCACTGTATCTGAAGAAATTATCATGTATTTTTATGTAGAATAATTATTCTAGCCATAAAATAGCTGCAGGACTAGTTTTTTTCACATTAAAGAACTAACTGCGAACATCAAACGCCAATGACTCAAGACTGAAAAAAGACACCTTTTTATTTAAAAACTTTCACACGGTAGGTTTGGGGCTCGTCAACACTTTGGGGAAGAATATTAGCCTTCTTCATGTTAGCGCCCCCTTTCTTTCATAATTTCTCGTGTAAAATCACACTATAAGATACAATCACACTTTTCGTCTAACAAGGGACGACCCCCCGGGAGAGGTGACGTCCTGAAAAAAGTTCTTCTAAAAGTTGTGGGGGGAGGATATAGTAACATTACTGTATGTTGGGTTTTACCTAAGGACCATCCGGTAGAGCAAAAAATTGGAACAACATGAAAAATTAGCGGGCGCATTCTCTTCAACCGACCACCATGGCTGTGCCTTCGGTTTTTCAGGAGCGAAAATTGGCTGGCTACTATATCTAACACCCATCTACCTCAATCTGCTTTATTTAGATCAATATGGTGAGAATTATTTTTTCAACTTTTTTTCGCCATGTGCTCACTCATTCATTCTCGAACTCGATAAGATAATCGAAAAAAATTCCTGCGTGATCGAACTAAGTTTAGTAGTTTTCGATGAAGGGTCAGCAGATGTATTGGGCAACCCTGCATGGTGGACTGGGCAACTTCAATCAAGTGATACGAAGAATGGAATGCACAGTGAGCTCGGAAACGGCTTATATCTCACGAATGGGCCAGAATCAAATCGTCAAACCTTGTATAGGGCAATTTCGTTGTAACTAAATGTGTGCCGAGCATATGAACTCACTCCAGCTGCTCCTAGAAAGAGGTTACAGGTAGCTTCAAATAGTTTTTTCTTTGTTTCTGAAGTATCAGACGGCCCTTAGGTAAAACCCAACATACAGTAATGTTACTATATCCTCCCCCCACAACTTTTACAGGAACTTTTTTCAGGACGTCACCTCCCCCGCGGGGTCGTCCCTTGTAAGGTTGAGATCGGTGGACCACACGGTGCTCCAGAGATTCATAATCTACACGTTACGATGCGCATGTGAGTCAAACGCTAAAACCGCCGCTACCTCCGCTTAGAGAAACGGAGCGCCGTCAGCAGGATCAAATTCGAAATTTTCGTGAAAAATTGATCCGAGAAGGTGTATTTCGTTCAGAATGCCCATTTTCTCCAAGTCACCTTACCTTGTGAGAAGATGAAATCGTTAGATGCTACGTGATCTAACAGGCAAGGGCGACTTCATGACCGAACTGGGCATAAAGCATGCCTGTTTTTCGGTTCCCATCGGCTACGCATTCAAAAACTACCTCGCTTCCACAATTAGCGGTAAATTATGCGTATTCAAGGCTATGCCTTTTGGCTTAGCTACAGCACCTTACGTACACAATCGCCCGGTGAAACTAGTTGCAGGTTTCTTGAGAGAATGTGGCATTATACTAAAGATTTACCTCAATAACTGGCTGCTCATTGGTGATTCCGCAGAGCAACTTTGCAATTACGCACTCACGCTTCTGTAGCAATGAATCTCCTGAATAATTTCGTATTCTTGGCCAATGAAGAGAGATCTCAATTTTTGCCAACTCAGCGAATTCAGTTTATGGGGATCAAGAACAATACGACTCAATTGGTCTTTCACGTCCCCGAACGCAAGGTAGTATTGATTGAGACAGAAGCGAGAGCACTATCTCAGACACTCGTTGTTATGAGTTCGATACCAAAAAGCCATGAGTTGTTATCAACCGCCAACCAATAGAATACCAAAATTTATTTCACAGACCCTCGGCCACATCCGCAGTCTTTTGGCTTGCTATGCTCAGTTGCTCTCCGGGCGACCGCAGTCCCGCTCGGAGCGATAATCGGTGGTTGCTGTGGTCGCTGTCCAAGCGATTTCCGACTCAGGCATTTGGCCGCTCGGAGCGGGACCGGCTCCTCCCACTTATGACGTCACCGCCCGGACAGCAGCCGAGACTGAAATTGCGGCCGAGGTTGCTGTTCGGTTGAAAAATCAACCGACGGTCCCTGTCCGGTCGCTGTCCGGGCGACTGCTGTGCTCTAGTGAGAGAGCAAGAGACGCAGTGCGCCCTACTGGTTTTTAACTGGTCCCGACACGATACCCTGGCGTCGCGGCGCGGCGCGTTCTACGTTCATCGCATTGGTTTTTGTGACCTCCCACTCAGTTTTCTTTGTTTTTTTCTTTTGTAGTTCGTGTATGATTCACGTCTTGTTTTTAGGAAGCCGCGATGCAGCCGGAATCGAGTTATTTTGGAAGAGGAGCGGTTGTTTTCCCACCTTACCATTGTGTTTTTCCAAAAACAACCGCTCGGCTACCATTGTGAAGCCATCATGACAGCGTCGCGGCTTCCCCCCGTCAAGAGATTGACAATAATTGCTATTTGCTAGTTGATATTCTTTGCTTCTCCACATCATATTCCGCTCCGCAATTGCGTATCAAGGCGGTTCGCGGCCGCACGCGCCCGAGCCGGACGAGTTTCTAGCACCGATCAGCTGATTGTACGTGGGTTCCCTTCATTTTATTTATCTCTCTTATTTCCTTTTCTGATTAAACACGTTTTTTTGTGTTTTCATATATTACAGTGTTATATCTATATACATGCGCACGAATTTTTCTTCCCAGATGCCGTCGCAACAACTTCCATGGCAGAAAAAATTCCCGAGTGTGGTTAAATTTTTTTAATTCTCGTTTCTTTTTATTTTTTATCCTCGTTTATTTTTCGTTCATACGATAATCTCTATTCATTTTGTTTTTTTAACATTCAAATAATTTTTATGATTATTTAGTTTCGTTATTCTCTTCATGTGTTTGAGTTTTTAAGAATAGTTCCGGTTTAATCCCGAATTCGATTGATTCTGAGATGAGACCGGAACCATCCTTGGAAACCAAACAATCATAAATTATTGGAATGTAAAAAAAAACAAAAAGTGAAAAGAATTACAAAAATAAACGTGAATTAGAAAGTATCTACCATCGTTGATTTTTCTCCCCTAGAAATTGTTGCGATGGCACCCGGAAGGACATAATTAGTGTGCGTATAAATGTAACCCTTAAATATAGGAAGAAACACAAAATGGCAGCTTGAGTCACAGAAGAAACCAAGAATTTTAATGAAAACGAAAAACCACCTACAAATAGCTGATCCGCTGCTGCGCTGGAATCTGGTCCGGCTCGAGAGCGTGCGGCCGCGAAGCGTCTCGATACGCAAATGCGGAGCGGAATTTGACACGGAGAAGCACAGTAAATGCTATTTTCTCACTATTATCTGTGTTCAGAACATGGGCAAGCAACGGTGAAAATTACCAACCCTGAGAGCACAGTAGTGGGTCGCATACTAGGATATTCCAACTCGTCTCTCTAGTTTGAAATGGAATTCGCCACAGAATGTTTTTTACACAACTTGGAGTTGTTCAGGCCTGTCTAATATCCGCTGGCGACCTGGATGTTAACTGAAGTCGCTCATACCGAAATAGCAAGAAAGCGATTTCTCTAGACAAAACGGGAGGCGAACATTGTTCACCTGTGCCTGCTGCGTCGCGGTCGGTGAGCGTCGCGCGCAACGCGATGGGCGGGACGCGACATTCCCGCTTTTAGGTGAAATCCAATTAACTGGCATGTCCTGGAGCGTTATTAGCTTTCCTGCGTTCATTTCTTGTCATAATCGATACCCATTTACTCGTATGGAGAACTGAAGACTCCCAAACGGTGGTGTGTTTTTAGCGTTCTCCTTGCGCGCGAGACTCATCGAACCGCGACGCGTACTCACGCGAGTGAGCTATGGCATGAAGCCGAAGTCTTCTACGATGAACCTCCAAAGGGAACACCCTCTGTACAACTGCTGTATTTTAGAAGAAAAACTGAGGCTTCAGAGACCATTTGGAAATATACGGGATTTACACCACTTTCCAACGGGCAAATTTTGCAATTTCTCGCTTTAGATGGTCAACTTTAGCTCAAGCGTAGGCTTATTTTACCGAAGCGCTCATTAGCGGCCCCTCAGTGTGATGACTGTAACGCTGAAAGGCGCGGAAGAACCATTTTTTCTGCTGCTTAGACAGTTGTTGTTTTGACGAACGTTCGGGCCTACAGCCCGTGTGAGCGGGGCCTATGGCGGATTAACGCGGCCATTGTCAGAGAGGGTCTCAAACCACTGCCACGAGTGAGGGGGATCGCGCTGCGGCCGGCTTAATCCGGCCGTAACGGGAGATTTCCCACCTCAGCAATCAATGCATTGCATACTTATCTACCATGACGGTGACAGCTGGATCAGGACGGACCACGCGGGCTCAGTACGGCCACATCGAGGGGATTTTAGACCTAAATGAGCAACGTATTGCATGCGTATAGACCGGAATGGCTACGGGCAGCACATTCGTGCTCAATCCGGTCATAACGGATGGATTTTTTGCACCTCCTTCGCATGCTCATCGACCGGGCTGGCTACAATCGATCGGCCGACTATGAAGGAGGTCTAAGGGCGGCTCAGAGCGGTGCAGGATCACTACGGATGGTAGACGGCTCCGAATAGTTAGGTGGCGTCAGAGTAAAAGATACAACCGATAGGGACGTGGAGAGCGGGCCGTCTCTATCCGGTGCTTTCTCCAATCATGACACTTCGCTCCCCCCCTTCTCCCTCTTTCAGAGCCTTCTTCGCTGTTGGGAAGCGCTAAGACCCCTCACACATTTTATTCATGGCTTCAGGAGCATGAAGTGGATCCATGGTGGCATGTGCGGAACGAATCCATGTTTGTCCCACTGAGAACACAGGTGCTGTAGATCGGTAGCGGGCCTCAGATTTCGACCATTACTGGCTGCTCTATCCTGAGGGGGGGGGTGAGCAATCGAGCGATTTTAGTCCTTGGACTTAAACTTTAAGATTTTCTGTAATCTTGAGTGCCCATACAGTCCCAAAAAAGCTTAGCCAACTAAATTCACCTCCATTTCAAGTTCACACCTCTGACTGCGGGTTTATATTACGTTGAGTGGTTTTGTTTGGATCGCGGTGGAATTCGTACCCAGGATGAGTGTGTTCTGCGATTCCTGCAGTTGCATGTACAGGACCCGTATCTTGATTTAAACTCGGTTCTGGGTCAGTTGTATTTTTTTGTAGTTTTTTAAATGTGGTATCTGTGGATTGTAAATTGCTCACAATCGATTCAATTCCTCATTCAAGGACCACTGGCCTATCAACCGCAGCCGCTCTCTTAATCCGGTAACCCAGTGATGTCTTCGGTTGAATTCTTGGCTTCTGTTGTGAATTCCAAAGTCGCGCAAGCGGCAACCAAGGCTGCTGACAAGGACTTTGCAAAGACCGAGGATGAGGTAGCTTCTTACCTGACGTACCCTGTCGATTATTATGATTGGTCTGAGAAGAATTCTTTTTTAGGTGCCCCCACTGTTGCTGGATTCGCATGCTTAGAACCTGCTAAGGGCGATTGAAAGGCTTCTGAAGTCTGTGAAATTGGATCTCATTGTTTATGCAGATTTTTAGCGTAATTGTTCCGTGAAAGGAGTATACACACTTAGTTGTTGAATTTTGATTAATGAATTTTCAGCATTTGTAATACAGTGTAGTGCAACTATTTTGAATACCTTCCACACACTGAAGTGCTCTACTTTCCACAGCATCATGTAGATTCAGGTTCTACGTCGCGGCGCACGCTCTATATGAAGCGCTGCTGGTTTCAAACCACGCGGGGCCCGCTTTGGATCAAGCGCTACTAGCTTTAGACCACGCGGTGCACGCTCTAGATGAAGCGCTACTCGCTTTAAACCACGCCGGGCACGCTCTGGTTGAGAGGCTACTAGCTTCAAACCACGCGGGACACGCTTCGGATGAAGCGCTGCTAGCTTTAGACCACGCGACGCACGCTCTGGATGAAGCGCTACTAGCTTTGAACCACGCGTGGCACGCTCTGAATTAAGCGCTATTGGTTTTTAACAACGCGGGGCACGCAAGCGATACTAGCTTTAAACCACGCAGGGCACTCTCTGAATGGAGCGCTATTGGTTTTTACAACGCGGGGCACGCTCTCGGTAAAGCGATACTAGCTTTAAGCCACGCGGCGATTGCTCTGCATGGAGCGTTACTAGCTTTGAATCACGCGGGGCACGCTCTGCATGGAGCGCTATTGGCTTTTTACCACGCAGCGCACGTCCTAGATATAGCGCTACTAGCTTTATTCCACGCGTGGCACGCTCTGGCTGAAAGGCTACTAGATTTAAACCACGCGGGACACGCTCTGCATTGAGCGCTATTAGTTTTTTGCAACGCGGGGCACGCTCTGGGTGAAGCGATACTAGCTTTAAACCAAGCGGCGAATGCTCTGCATGGAGCGTTACTAGCTTTAAACCACCCTAGATAAAGCGCTGCTAGCTTCAAACCGCGCGCCGCACGCTCTGGATGAAACCCTACTAGTTTTAGCCACGCGGGGCACGCTTTGTATGAAGCACCACTCACAGCTGACAACGCGTCACACGCTTTGCATCAAGCGCAACTGGCTTATTACGACGTGGCTTACGCCGTCCCGTGGAGCGCTCGTGTCCTCATCAGCAACTCAGTTGGAAATCCGACCGAACATAACCTCGAGCGGACCTCAGTCGCCCGGACAGCAACCTCGGTCGCCCGAGTAGATGCCCGATTTTCGCTCGGAGCGGAGAGACAGCGACGCCCGGGTTGCTGTCCGGGTCCGCTCCGAGCGGCCAATCGTCTGAGGAGATTTTCGCAGCTGCTATTTTTTTCTCTGTTTCCGTCTCTTCTGGAGGGGATGAAGCCCCTTAAAAGAATAGGGTACTTGCTACAGCCTGTGGGCAAGGAGGTTATTCCTGCCACAAGCTGCAATAAGGATGCCATCCCAGCATGGTCCGCAATGAGATAGCACTCCTCACCGCGGGCCATAGGGCCAAAAATTGTCCTCCTGAGAGTGACCCGAGGTCACCTCTCAAGGGTGGCCTTGAAAGGCCAACTGCCCGTCTATACGCCTTTTATACCAGCAGGATTGGTTGTTCTTTGATTAATAACGAGGCTAATACGTTATCACCAGGTATGTGCGGAAAAAATATTTTTGGAAACAGAAAATCTAGTTCGACAGGAAACAGAAAAAAAATCTCTAGAAATGGGCAGAAAACAGAAAGTTTTCAAGAATCAATAAAGTCCTCAGCGCACACTGTACAAAAATTTTCACAACTTTGAACTTTTTTCAATGAATTTTTAGGTGACCTATTCTCCTTTTGTTGAATTTGCAGAACCTTACGGTCACAGCAAGAAGTATAAACGCCCAAAAAAGCATGTATTGAGTGCGAAGATATGGAAAATGTTCCTCTAACCTTCCTTTACCCTGGCACTAAAGGCTCGATTACTCTATCAGAAGCTCAATATGTCTGTGCAAGGGATTGAGATTGAGTCGAAGCGAACTTTCCCTTCCATAGTGTATATATTTTGACACTGATTGAGGGATAACTGCTGGTTTGAAAACGGTCCTTCTCCTGGAAGCCAGAAATCACGCGCGTACCGCACAGTTGTGCCGATCGAGTATAAATAACCTGACGCGCCCGCCGTTCGCTCCATCGTTGAGAGCCTCTCGTACCTCTCTGGCAGAATCATCATCTGCATCAAAGCCTCACCATCGATTCCTTGGCCCTTCATCTTAAAGGCAGTGTTCACGATAATCTTCGATTTTGAGATTAATCGCTAAATCGATTGTTTGGCCTCCGAGTAGAACTGAATAGACGAAGAAACCGAGAAAAACGCACCAGAAGGGCACGAAATCCTCAAGTATCAGCCCGCCTCTTAAGTATCAATGGAACTATTCGTTGTGACAATGAAATCTTTTGTGGACCCATCTTTTGCAATTCTCTATTCTGTGTTGCTCCGTTCTTTCCTTCGGGCCCTAACTAATACTGTTTTGCCCAAAATATTCTTCCATTTTCGATTAGACCCATTTTTTACCGGTGACAACCACCGTGAACACGTTCACTCAACCGGACATCTAGTCCAGGCCAGAGAATAATGTCACTGAAATAAGACGTTTAAGTGCGTTTCTCACCGTTTCCTCGTAATTTTGGTAACACTTGGAGGCCAACTCATCGTTTTATGTGAAAAACTCGGAGACGAAAGTCATCGTGAACACTGCCTTTAACTGAATTCTGTACCAGCCTGCGGTGCACTGAGTCAAAAAACGTGTTTAGAGTTTGCGCTCATGACACAGTTGGGGCTAACATTACCCTCGCTTCACCGAGGCGGGTGCGCTGAAGAATGCTTAGTCTCTGCCAACGTGTAGAAGTTATTCATACTCAAGCGACGCGCCAGTGTGCGTATGAATAGTGGGCGTTGAGTAGTATTAATGGCCTATTATTCATAGTAAACAGTAACATAGCAATTTTTTCGCGTCATTTGACTGCATCGCGTACCATTTGAGGGATTCGTCAACGGTAAACCTCTGGGTAAGGATATCCACTATTAGATGAAGACAAGGAATCGGTTTCCTGAATCTCTTTTGGGGTGCGCAGCGCATTCGACGTCGTATTCGTGGAAACTTGAAATGTTCTCGCGCCTACTTAATGGCTTGCGGGGGGCCAGTCGACTTCCCAGTGAATGCCTCCATTTCTCTGAATGAATCTGTTACTAATCAAAGGGTCCCGGAGGGATAGCTGGGTTGGTTCACCTCGGCGAGGATCGAACCCGATCGTGTACAGCGAACAGCAGCGCCTCCCACCACGCCAGATACACCCTAATGGATAACCACAACAGCGAGATAAAAGTGTCTAGCAGGTGGGCACTGCAGAGAGCTTATGTAGGTGAACCTATTGGCTCAGCTTCGATAAAGTAGTGCCACTTTTTTCTAGGGCAAACCTGCTGCTAATCGCCATTCACTTTTTTTCTGTTTTCTGTCCAATTTTCGCCTATTTTTAAAGAAAACAGAAAAAAATGGCCAAAAATGAGCAGAAAACAGAAAACAGAAAATTCCGCGCATCCCTGAGTTATCACCTGAAAAAAAACAACCAATGCCGCCTCTCCTTATCTCTGGCGATGACATCGCTGTCGCTCTGAGAGCGACCGGACAGCGGCCGAGGCTGATATTCCAACTGGACAGGGACCGCGGCGTCCCTTCGGCCGCTGTCCGGGCGATGACGTCATAATTGGGAGCAGCCGGTGCCGCTCCGAACGATAGTTTGTCTGAGTATGCTCCGCCGGACACCTGCGGGAAGGAACACATCAGCTCGTAGTAAAGAGTAAAAGTAAAGAAATAATTCAGTTCAGTTGCCCAACTGAATCCTTTTTAGAAAGCAATCAGACGCGCCACAAATATTTCAGACGTGCGTGTTGTAGGATAGCGACCCAGGCTAAGTAATGAAAGTTAGCAACGAACAAGATGAGCTGAATCCAGTCAGTCAACTCTGACGGAGTATACCAAATCAGCTCTGATTAACTTCTTGGCTAGAGACGACAAAATAACGTGCCTGGTCTAGAGCGCGCCCCTGACTTTTTTCAAGGAGCGATGGACTAACCTAAAAAGAGTGTTCACGATAATTTTCGATTCTGAGATTAATCGCTGAATCGAATATTTGGGCTCCGGGTGGAACCAAAATGACGAAGAAATTAAGAAAAACGCTCCAGAAGGGCTAGAAATCCATTACTCTCACTGGACAAAAGAAATCTTTTGTCAACCCGTCTTTTATAATTCGCTACTCTTTGTTGCTCTGTTCTTTGCTACGGACCCTAACTAATACTGTTCTGCCTAAAATATTCTTCCATTTTCGACTAAGCCCATTTTTTACCGGTGACAACCACCATGAACAGGGTGGTGGCCATCGTGTATCAACACCTCTGGGGAGGCGGGAGAAACGGGGGAGGAGCGAGGTTCGTGATTGGACGCAACACGGGGCTAGCCCTGTTGCGTCCAATCACGAACCTCGCTCCTCCCCCTCTCTCGCTCCCTCGAACTCTCTCGCGCCTCCTCGGGGGAGTTGATACACGATGGCCACCAACCCCATGAACGTGATCATCCAATCGGACAACTAGTCTAGGCCTGAGACGAATGTAATTGAAATATGAAGTTTTAGTGCGTTCCAAGCCGTTTCTTCTGAATTTTGGCAACACTCGGTACCCAACGCATTGTCCTGAGTGGAAAACTCGGGAACGAGAATCATCGTGAACGCTGCCTTCAAATGATTCAGAAGAGATATCGGCTCATCAATGTATCAATGCTTATCAATATCGATATCAGCGCGTGCCCGAGTGCACAGCTTTTTACTCAAGGAGAGGTTTTCATTACTCAGGTAAAACTAGTAGTCCAGAATCGGACGAATAGTTGTCGAGAATCGGTCGACAATCGAGAAGTTGTCCAGAAAGTTGATAGAAGTTGTCGAGAATTCCGAAATACGCAGTTTTTGTCGAGAACTGCGGCCGATTTGTTCAGAATTTTGGAGAAAGTTGCCGAGGGAACGGGTGTTTGCCGAGAAATCGGACAGATTTCTCGGCAACTCCTTCCGAAATCGAGAATATGTCTCGAATATGTCGGAAATTTCCCAAGAATCCAAAACATCACTTCAGAACCCTCTTTGCACCACATTCTTCGTAGGTTGCGACTGCTGTTTTTGCTCTTTTCTTTTCGTGTGGGTCCTCTATCAATTATAATGTACATATTTCGCCGATTTCCTGAATATCAAATTCGTTTTTTCGACTTCTCATCTTCTGAAAATGGCGAACATACCAAAACGTGGGATTTTCAAGTTAGCGAATTTTGAAAGTTCTTGAGCTTTCAAGTACTAATCTTTTTTTCGATGATCGGTAGTTGCAGCAGTCAGATTTAAAATATATTATTCAAGAAGTTACCCAAGAAAGGTCAGAACAGCGTTTGAAATTAAAATTGTTCATTCGAATAAATCTCGAGTGATTCAGTTGTGACCGACAAATGCAACTCTAAATCTTGCAATGGTTGTTTAGCATTATATTGGTGTACAATATTCTATACCAAGCCCAGCGATTTCTCCGCCATTGCCTGGAGAGATGTGACACGAACAGGGTTCGGCGCGGGTGTTGGCCCCCACAGGTCTGAGCTCCAGAGGGGTTGGAGGCAGGGTCTGGTCCTTGGAGGAAGACCGATTGGACCATCCTGTGTGTGAGTAAAACCGCCATGCGCATTTTTTCACATGGAATTTGAATACTCATTGCGGTTTGGCCGCTGGCTTCAGGTGTGAACCCGCGGGAAGTCCATATTCTGAAAAGCACGGGTCACGAGAGTAGGATACTTGAGTCGACCGGGGTCAATTTCCCCTAATACAAACTTTCATCGCCTGAGATGGAAGTTAAACACCGCTACAGTATAATGGCTCACACCTTTCTCAGGTGTGGTCCCGCCGGAAGTCTATAAATTTCAAAACTAATAGCCACGAGAGTAGTATATTTGAGTCCAGCGTGGTCAATTTACTCTGAAGTCAAACTTTCACCGTCTTAGAGTAATTCCGAAGACCGCCACACTGATAGCACATTGGTGCTGGCCAAGGCCAGTAGCAGCCCATGATGAACGGTTTTGTAGACCCACAGCATATACGATGCACAGTTTGCCTCTGGTAAACGTCGAAGAAGCGAGCCTACTCGGGAATTCGGGAAGCAACATGGTGTGAAACCATAGTGGGCTTCACCAACCGCTGTATCAACAGTGGAGCAGGAGCCCCTATTTTCGGTAAGTACAAACAGTTGTATGTGTGTATAACTGTGTGTTAACTGTCGAGAATCGGGTAAGAAGTTATCGGGAATTGGTCGGGAAGTTGTCGGGGATTGTAGAGAATTGGGCGAAAAGTTGTCCAGAGTTCTCTAGAGTCTGCGAAAGTTGTCCTGCATTCGTACGCCTGCAGGACAACTTTTTGTCCGATTCTCGACGACTAGTTTTACCTGAGTAGTGACAGGGGTCTATAATGCTCTTCAGCAGGTTATTTACTTGTGTTCATCGGATCTCGCATCGCCGCCCTTTCTGCCGCCGATGCTCGCTAACCGCGACGCAGCACGCACGGGTGAGCGATGTCTGCTCCCCAACTGTAATTATTACTAGTTTTATTTTGCCAGCCTTCACTCATTGCTCTAAATTTCAAAGTCGAGCAAAACACAAATCGAAAAAAGTCATGATCGTGCTTCATCATCACTGTCGTTGGTTGAACTCGATGGGGGTCTCTTGAAAGGAGGCAACGGCCTAGGTTTAACTGAATTCGGAAGAATGGTGTTTTAACAGGAGCTGCCATTGTTAATAAATTCGGAGTGAGTCCGAAGGCGAACGCCCACGCGGTCGGTGTGCGTGTCGAGCGGCCGTTCAGAGTTAAACGCAGTTGTGTAATGTCAACAGTTGGTGGTGGGGGAAGGCCTTAAAGGCAGTGTTCGCGATGATTTTCGTTCCCGGGATTCGCATTCGAAACAATGCGTTGGCCACCAAGGGTTACCAAAATTACGAAGAAACGTCTTGAACCGCACTAAAACTTCTTATTTCAGTGACATTATTCTCTGGCCTGGACTAGTTTTCCGATTGGATGAACATGTTCACGGTGGTTGTCACCGATGAAAAATGGATTTAATCAAAAATGGAAGAATATTTTCTGCAAAACAGTATTAGTTAGGGTCCGAAAGAAAGAGCACAGCAACAGAGAATAGCGAATTGTAGAAGACGGATCCACCAAAAAGATTTCATTTTCACAACGAACAGTTCCAGTGAGAGTTAAAAGGTGAGGTGAGAGTAAATGATTAAGTGCCCTTCTGGGGCGTTTTTCTCTATTTCTTCGTCAGTTCAGTTCTACTCGGTGGCCAAACGATCGACTTAGAAATTAATCTCAAAATCGAAGATTATCGTGGACACTGCCATGAAAGGCAAGGTTCCGGCACTTTTTGATTTTTTCTGAAAACTGTGCTAGATAGGTCCACTGAAATCAGGGATGAGCGGAACAAAAATTGTGAATTTCGGAAATCGGATCCCGGAAATAGAACCAGAATTAAATTTTCGGAAATCGAAATCGAAACAGATCTTGACGGGTTGGAACAATTTGCAGTTTCAGTTGGGATCATCGAGCGACTGGGGTATTTCACAGCTGGTCGAAGCGACCTGCTTGGCTTTGTTAGGTTGCTTCGATTAGTCGCATCGCTTCCACGATAGAAGCGATTCTTTTGGTCGAAGCAACTAGGCCGTAATCTTTCGTCAAGACGTAGGGTATTCGGCGCCAAAAGGCAGAATCCACACTCGATCTCGAGGCGTTGTCCGCAAATCTCCGACAGGTTTCACGCGGCATTGCTTCCTCACGAGCGATACCAAGTCGCTCGACGATTTGAAGTCGCTGGACAGAGCGATTTGGTGAAAGGGTCCACGAGGCACCTGCTGACAAAATTTGAGCCAAATCGGTCCAAAACTAACAAAGTTAGGTCGGCGAATGCTTAGCTGAAATTCCTGTTGTTCGTCGTGTAACGTGTTCCTGCTTCCTGCGTCATGGTTTCTCGTTCGTTACGCACCCTAAGTATATAAGGTGTGCCCGAATGAGAATGGCGGCCCACGCGGCCGGCGTGCTTTGCGTCGCAAGTGCCGCCCTCGGAAGAGTGCTGGATTTCAACGAAGGCCGTCCCCTCTCCCACCGTCTACAGAGCTGATTGATCGGCGCAGTGCTTTCCGCGCAGCCGGTGCCGGCCCCGTTTGTAGTCGATGGCGGTGGGGACGTTTCGTATGCTCGTCCAAGAGCGGCGAACGCGACGGCCGCTTGCCAAGCATGCCGGCCGCATGGGTGCCATTCTCGTTCGGACGCACCTTAGTTGCCACAGCCAATGGTCGCAGGGGATCAGTTGGGCGGGCAGGTAAGTTGATAGGTGCACACATAAGCAGGCTGGTTAGTAGGTAGCCAATGCGTTACCTACTTACTGTTTACCTTTAGTTACTTTACTCCACTTTTTACAGCTTTTCGTATCAACTGATATTATCAATTATTTGATCAGGCTGTGCTGATCTCGACATTGATAATAACATTGAACACTGCCTTTGACGATCGCTGTGAACATTTTTGAATTTCAACAAAGCCATACAGGTTATTTGTAAAATTAATCAACTTCGTGTCCCAGCTACTACCATCCGCCCACCAATCAACGAAAAGCTGATCGCTTCCCACGGGTTCTTAACTGGTGCAAATCTCTCAGAAAGAAGCTGCGTTTACGCTACAAAATTGACACAAAGTAGTTTTCTTAATTTCGAGGCTTGCAGGAATCGGTATGCTTCAGGCGAGGGTTTTTCTTTGCACTTTTGGCATTTCTACAGAGATGAGATTTTAAAGATTAAAGGCAGGGTCCCACGATAAAAACGAGTCCTCATGAGAATGTAGATTTGGCCACCACAAAAGTGAAAATAAGTGAAAAGAACAGGAAATTTGAGGAAAAAACGCTCAAAAACAAGGTATACCGGCTAATTACCGGTGTCGGCCGGCCCCCCTGATTAACGCGATTCTCGTTAATGCTTGTTTATCAGCCTTTTATTTTGGCTTTAAAGGCACAGTCCAACCTCAGAGGTATTTTTTTTAATATTATGGTCCGGTCGCCGCCTATAGCAACCCTGCCAAGCGCGAGGTCTCAATTCGCTCAAATATACGAGAAAAAGCTAGGAAAAAGTCGGCCACGCCCCCTTGAAAGAAAAAATGGCTAACGCCCACTGCCAGGTTTCCGATCTCAATAGAGATGAGACGCGCGAATGTTTTTATTCAAAATCTATGTTCTTCCTTTTGTTTTCGGGCTGGCTTTATAATTAGACCTGCTTCAGAACGACTGATGCGAATAGCGAGAAAGAACAGGCTCGCGAAAACTCGTCCGCAAACTTATCGTCGTTTAAATTCGTAATCTTTGAGAAGCCATAACTCCGTTCGTAGTTAGTTCTGAGCGATTCTGGAGGCACCATTGTGATCAGCGTGAAATTTTCTCCAAGATAAGCAGGAAAACGAAAATTCGATTTTGAGGTTGGACTGTGCCTTTAAGGTAGTCAGTAGTCTCCAGAAGCGCTCAGAAAGTCTCGATAAGCAAAATAAAAGTTGACAAAACAGGCATTTATAGAAATCTCGATAGTTGGGGGCGGGAGGACACCAAGCAGTAACTTGTTCCTGAGCGTTTTTTTTCTTCGATTTTTGCATATTTTCACTTTTGTGATATCCAGATCTACCTTTCTATGATGATGACACATAAACGGGTTTTATCGAGAACCCTGCCTTTGAAGGCAGTGTTTACCATAATTTTCGTTTCCGAGTTTTTCACATAAAACAATGCGTTGGTCTCCAAGTGTTACCAAAATTACGAAGAAACTACGAAAAACGCATTGAAACGTCTTATTTCAGTGGCATTATTCTATAACGTGGACTAGTTGTCCGGTTGAATAAACATGTTCATGGCGCTTGTCATCGGTGGAAAATTGGTTCGATCAATAAAAGAAGAATATTCCGTGCAAAGCATATTTAGTTAGGGTCCTGAGGAAGGAACGGAGCAACAGAGAGTAGATAATTGCAAAGGACGCGTCCACAAAAGATTTCGTTGTCACAACAGACACTTCCTGTGATACTTAATGGCAGTGGTCACGATGAAAAACGTTATCGAAAAAACTACAAAAATCAGCTTAGATCGAAAACAGCTGAAAAACTAGGAAGGTAGCGCGGTGAAAAACGGTCTAGAATTAGAGTTACTAGGGCCCAAAGAAGCTGTTTCGTGCACACGTGCACAGCGATGACGAAAAAGATCGCCGTCTCATGCCGAGCAGTCAAAAATCATCGACATTCAGAGGACGAAATAAATGCAAATTTAACGAATAAAAACAATTGAACAATGAAAGCATCACTTCAGTCACTGTTTTTGACTAGATGTGTACATAAATTCGAAGGTTCATTGATTGAAATTCAATTTCAAGCCAGCTGATGTTCTTGATATAAGAGGTCATCGATGCCTATGATGTGGGGTGGGCTCGTCCACCATCAAGAGACAAGAAAGTTCAGGTTTCGAATTTGGCCCAAAACAGTGGTTTTTTCGCGATTTTTTCTCATAGGTCCTACTACTCGAGATCCAGAGAAGGATTTGGAGAGAAAAAGACGTCAAGCATATTTGGTCGCGGCCACTGCCTTTAAGAGGCGGGGTGATACTTGAGGAATTCGGGTATTTTTTTTACGTTTTTCTCAATTTCTTCGTCATTTTAGTTCTACCCGGGGGCCACTCAATCAATATAACGGATAATCTCGAAATTAAAGTTTATCGTGAACACTGTTTTTAAAGAAACGATTGCAGCTATCCGTGCAACTTAAACTTTGGAGGAACTCCTCTGATAATCTTTTCAATATACTTTCCTTATCTACAGATCATTGGGTTCAATTGCACATTACATGAGCTGGAACTAGTCAAAATAATTATTTGGTAGGCCGGGATCATACTTCCAGCAACGCGCGACAGTGCATATCAGGCATATAGATTTTCGGTCGATATTGATGGTAAGTAAACATTGCGTCGCATCGCTCGTCGCCGTAACTATGATCCCGGCCTCAAAGGCACAGTCCAACCTCTGAATCGTTTTGCAGTTTTCCCACTTATCTTGAAGAGATTTTCACCATGGTGTCTCCAGAATCGCTCAGAACCCTTTAAGAACAGAGTTATGGCTCGTCAAAGATTGTGAATTCGGATGGTGGGAAGTTCGTGGATGAATTCTCTCTAACCTGTTTTTCTTCGTTGTTCGCAGCCATCTCACCGGAGCAGGCCATACTATAAAGCTAGATCGATAACAAATGGAAGGACGTAGATTTCAATCAAAATCCATGGCTCGTCTCGTTCCCATTGAGACCGAAAGCCCAAAAATTGGCGGAGGGAATGGGTACTGCATGGGGGGGGAAGGAAGGGAAGAGGTGCTCGAGTTTTCTCGCTCATTGTGAGCTGAGACTCCGCGATCGGCAGGGTTGCTACACAGCGGCCGAAAA
Organism: Aplectana chamaeleonis; assembly: GCA_029168955.1. Classification (NCBI taxonomy): domain Eukaryota; kingdom Metazoa; phylum Nematoda; class Chromadorea; order Rhabditida; family Cosmocercidae; genus Aplectana; species Aplectana chamaeleonis. The sequence continues at coordinate 416,971 of JAPDOI010000153.1, forward strand.
TTCGAAAAAAAATTAAAAATACGGATTTTCTCAAATATGGACTAAAAGCTTGCATAAAACTTTGTATCTACTTGTCTACATCATTGAAACGCACTAGTTGAGAGGATTCCAAACATATCTTTAAATTTGGAATGAAAACACTTCTAAGTAAGTTACAGGGAAAAGACGCTCCAGTTGCCCACTTTGGTAACTTCACCCATTTTTTCCTTTGGATAGCGGCAGATTGTACGAAAGAGTATAACACAGTTCAAAATTAAAACCGCGGTAGCCCTAAATGTGGAGTTTTCCTTGTAGAAATGAGTCTATTGAATGGACGGGGTTGCGGCGGTAGACTGTCGCGTGCGATCGAAGCCTCGTTGGTCAGCGGTGTCGCGAACGTCGCACGGCCCGCTTTTGAACAATTGTTGCACCGAGTGGGAAGTTGCTTGTTAATTTTTAGTTGTTTTTTTTTCTTTAGCTGCCGATAGTTTAATCGATGCATTGCTAATTCAGTACTCAATGCAGTTATTGGCAATAAACATGAATGAATGAATGAATGAATCTACCGCACCTTGTAAACCCACTGGAATAAGCTTGAAAAGGAGACCATATACATTGGAACGCCTGTACTGTGTACCTCAGCCCCTTGGAAACTATCAGCTCAAAGATGGTGGCACGTGGGTGTCAGTATCGATCGACTAGTTGTCGTCAGCCATACTCGCGACGCATGCACGCGACGTCTGTTTCCCAGTGTGGTTTACTTCCGTTCGTCGCGTGCGTCTGCGTGCGTACACTGCGTCTCCGTCTCTCCACAATTTCTCGCTGTCTCTACCCTCGCTCCGCACAAGCGCGCGAGGGAACAGGGTAAATCTGGCTCGGACACAGAGGATGCAGTCCACGGCGGCCAATCGATTAGCCTAATCAGTCTTTGATCCGCCGTTTTTACTTCAATTTTTAAACTAAACTCCTGCTGTTTATCCTATTCTTTCACTGAACGTTTTCATTTGCGAATGTTATTTGTTGAATACGAATCTTGAAATTTTTCTCCCTTCACATTTTCATTGAAATTTTCTAGAAACTTTCATTGTTCCCATCCATTTCAGAACGGATTCTCCGAATGTCGGGTTGGATAGCAACCGGCAGACTTCACCACTGGCAACCGCAATGGCCGCTAAAGAAAAACTTGGCATTATCTTCAGCGCCGGTCCTATGGAAGAGCCCACGTCAGACACCTCTTCGCTCAGATCCCCGTAAGCTTTTCTGTCATTTCTTAATCGTTTTTTTTTCAGCAAGAGCTCGGAAGCTATTTAGCGATCTAATAATATTTCTTAAACACGAATCGAATACGCATGGTAACTTGAATTCTTTTACGCAAAGTGAAGCAGAGGAGGTCAAAAGCGTGCAGCGAATCGATTGAAAATTGTCCTCAATGGAGCAGAAATACATGATATATTATTATTCGAGAAATCATATTTTAAGAATTGAATCGTGTAACATCCACTCCGCTTAGTCCCCACCGTAGGAGACGCGACGCGGAGGCGTTGCGGTAATCAATATCTTATGGGACAGTTTAAATCCAATCTATTGCGCCAATCACACATTTCACAGCAGTTCTAGTCTCAACTACCCACTCCGCCAAGTCTGCATCAGCGTGACCCGCGACGCGTCGCGCCGCCTTGCGTCCACTTCGTTTGCTCTCGAAAAGCCCGGCGCTTGAGTATGTAAATATACATACTTATAGACCAAAAGGATCAATAAAATCACATGCTTTTTAATGTGGAGCAAACATTAGAGGGACGCGTCGCTGCGTGTGCGCGCCTTCTCCCCCACACTCTCTCGCTGCCTCTCCCTTCGCTTCGCACACGCAGGCGAAGGAACAAATCAAATTTATGCTCCGAAGTGCCGGGCGTATACATATCATTGAATGGATCTGGTATTTCTTCTCTACTTCATTTTTTTCTAACAGGAACACCCAAGAAATCGTCTTCGCAGAAGGACTACCGTATGACTGCACTTGTCCAATATGCGAGCAGGTAATACTAGTGGTTATACTTCACCGCAGCGGCGAATAACACAAAACTCTCGCTAAAGGTCGCTATCACGCACTGATTCAGCGCGAGCGATCGCGTCGAAACACCATACAGTCAATAGGAAAGGAAATAATGAGCACCCAGTGGTCACCTCTTCCCGCCGCGCGAACGCTTGCGCCAGATTAAGGCTTCCATTTGAACCGAAGCCGACAAAAAATACTGTGTGTGCCCATCGCGTTGAGTCCGCTTTTGCTGTCGGCGCATTTTATGATGTCTACGTCAGGTGCCTTAGATTTTGGCAAGATAAAGCTCTAACTCCGAGTAAGACCCGGGTGGATTTTCAAAACGCTGTCCTCTATGTAGCGAGGGTGATCGCCTAACCTTGAACTGCACGAGCAGCCATGTCGCGCCACGCGTATAGTGATTTCCTAGGGTTTCGCTTGTGTGACTTCCGCAGCTTGGATGACATGGCTCTTTCTCCAAAAACTTAGACGATGATGTCGCGAGGCGACCGCTCGCGGTGCCTCAGCTAGGCGATCACCCTAGACACGACTTCACTTTACCCTTAAAGGCAGTGTTCACGATGAAAAATCTCTATTTTTCAACAGAAACATGAGCTTTGGGAACTACCGATGAAAACAGTGAAGAGAGAATCACGAAATACCATTGGGAAGTGGGTGAAAATCACGTGAGCCAGTCAACCCATTGGGTCACCCCGCCTCCCAAACTAATCCTTTCTAAAAAAGCTTCAACACGTAAACACTATTTACTAAGCAGCCGGTTGGCGGAGGTAATGGCTCCGATAAGTAGCAGTGGATGAGGTGGATCACGTTATCACATAGAAAAACTTCATTCCTTCACACTGGTCAATCCTTACATTCTAAAAAATATGACGTCACACAATAGGTCCTGCTTAGGCGAAAAAAGTGCTTTCTCGTCAATTCTAGCAGTGCTTCCTGACGCTGATATCCCAGTTAGCTGTTGACCTATCATAATCTGTAAGAGGCTGAATATCCAGGATTATCGTGAACACTGCCTTTGAGGTGCTGCAGGTTCAACTAACCGAATCCGCAGAGCTGAGTGATATCAATAAGCATTTCTGATATTGCTCATATGCCTGAAGCCAGAGTTATACTTTGCGGCAGCTGCAGATGCAACGTGCGAATAGATGCCTTCTCCCAAATTGGTCTTTGTATTTCGTTGCAATGATGTGTGAACAGCACAACATATAGAGCACATAAGATTTTAAAAAAATGGAAATTTTATTTGAAATTTCAGGCGCTGCGCTCTCCAGTGACCACCAACTGCGGACACATCTTCTGCAAGCAGTGCATCTCCATCGAGAACGGGTGAATTTTTTTTATATAATTTAATGTCCGTTATTTTGCAGCAATTTGACCATCCTGTTTGTGCTACCACTTCCTCATTTCCATAAAACTAAAGGGGTAGTGTTCACAATCAAAACAATCTTGGAGTTTTTCACCGCAAATGGGAACGTTCGGGGCTCAGTGAAAAACTAAATGTTCAGAAAGCGACTAGAAACGAGCCATAAGAAGCTCAATACGGCCCCCAAATTCGACTGTGGCAAGCCCGCCTCGTCCACTACCTCAACGGCTCTGGAGGGAAAAAGGTGGTGTAAACATGCCACGTTCGAACTTTTTTCTGCAAGAAGTAGTTGAAATTACCGGAGGAATATACGGCAAACCTTGATTTTACCGAGAATTCGCCGCGAAAATACCGCGAGTCGCGGCAATATCGCGCAAATGACGCAAATTGATCATGAGGTGACAAAGAGGTGTCTATCGATTCTCATGGTTTTTGGCTTTTTGGACAAGTTCATGGAATGCACAGATGGGGAGGAGCCTCGGGCCTAATTCGGATGGCTCAATTCGACGTGCGGCGCTCCAGCAAAAGGAACGCAGCTATTTTAGGCCGCGCGCAACGCCTTCATCCATTCGAGCTGAGCCCGAAGCCCCTCCTTTTCTGTGCATTCGATCAACAAGCCAAAAAATTGACAGATTTCAGTAGAAACCGGGGTTCAGGAGTCTGAAACCTTTTTTTCAGAGAGTAGGCATTGAGGCACTTCTGGTTGATACCGAGCATAAGACCTTGGACTTTTTCGAACCAAAAGCGGAGGTCAAGTTGGGGAGAAATACTAAAAGCTCATCTCACTGAGGAATGCGGACGTTTGAGAATGCTGGAAACTGAACTAGTTCTCCAAAGTATTTTAGTGACGATACCAATTTGAAGCCCTGTAAGGCGTGTAAATAAGATTAATAAAAAATTGTGCTACATACTTTGTTTATAATGGAATGCGCAAACTCATGGCCCGCAAATGGTCCTCTACTGGCCGTCTGCTACGTACCCGGTCAATCCCGGTATGCTTCGGCGACCACGACACGTCACACGCTGGTGAGTTCTACAGTGCGTTCAGAAATGATAGGCTCACCCTTAAAAATCAAGGTTTTCGAAACACTTTACAGTTTAGCGGTCCATACTGTTTGCCACTGAATTCAGCAGTGCAAAAAACCTGTGCTTACTCAATCTTATGAATACTCCACGATTTTGAACAATTTTAGGTGAACTTTCGGTTTATTCACCGTTCAAAAATGACAGGCTCACCCTGCGAGAACTAAAATTAATTGAACAAAACGTGAACAAACAATAAAATCTAGTATGATATAGGTCCACCACCGTTAGTATTGACCTCAAAAATTATCTTAGGCATAGAAAGGATCAAATTTGATATGACATTCTTATCAAGGTTGGTCCAGGCTTCGAGAACATCAGCTTTAAGCTCATCTACAGTGACATACTGCTTGTTGATCGCATAAACCTGTCGCACAATTATGCCCCAGATATTCTCTATGTGGTTGCGACCAGGGCTGCACGCAAGCCATTCCATCTGCTCCAAGCAGGATTTTGTAGACCTCAACACATGTACTGCAGCGCTATCCTGCTGGGAAGTGAAGCGCTGACGTCGTATTCTAGAAAATAACGGCAGCAGATGTGTCCTCAGAGTTTCCTGGTATTCCTCCAAGTTCATCCGACAGGAAGTAAAGGTCCACTCCAAAGCACCTTTGCTGCAAAATGCTCCCCAACGCATCAGCGAGCCGCCGCCCAAATTCCTCCTGCTGAAGATCAACGGATTCTTGCGGAGATCCCTCCAGTAGTACCGAGCTCCATCAGGACCATCAAGATTGAATTTTTTCTCGTCGGAGAAAATAACTTGAACAATTTTAGGCTCATTGTCAAGTTTTCTTGGCTTATGGGAAATCGCCTTACCTTTATCCATTCGGTTGCCATGTTCCTTCTTGCAAATTCCAGTCGAGCTTCTTTATGGTTGGCGGACATTGACGGGGCCTTCTTTATGACTTGGCGGACGATGTGTTCATTGCCGTTTAAGGTGTTCGAGACAGTTGTTTTCAAGACATCAAGCGGTAATTCGGACCTGACTTAATTCAGCGACAGTGTGCTGTTGGAACATAGGTGAGTGATCCTTCGGGCATCCTGACTGGTGACCTTCTTAGGGCGTTCGGTGAACTTCGACTTTCCATAAAAAGCCGGATCTCTAATAAACTGACCAACACAGTGTTGCGAACGTCCGATTTAGGCCGCTATTCTTCTCTGACTCAGTCCAACAGAGGCGAGGGCACGAATCTGGGCTTGTTCAGAAGTAGTAAGAGCAGTACCACGTCCCATACTAGCTACAACGATGAACGATATACCCATGTCAATACTATGTAATGGACTTGTAACGAGAAATTTTTCGAAGTAAGGAATGTGAATTTTTACAGGGTGAGCCTATCATTTCTGAACGGTGAAAAATCCGAAAATTTATCTCAAAATTGTTCAACATTGTGGAGTATTCATACGATTGAGTATGCACAAGTTTTTTACTTTGCTGAACGCACTAGTGAACAGTATGGATCGCCAAACTGTGAAGCGTTTTGAAATCCTCGGTTTTCAAGGGTGAGCCTATCATTTCTGAACGCACTGTAGATGGCGGCAGTTGTCGTTGATGCAGACCGGGGTTGGCCGAGAACGCGTCTATTACCGTAGTAGACGGCCAGTAGAGGACCAAGAGCGTACCATGATTTTGTGCATTTCGTTATGGATATAGTGTATTTTCAGCCCTATTCCTTGTCCTGTCTGCAAAACCGAGGTCACATCTCTGAAGCCTAACAAGGAGAAACAACGTCAGGTAACTCTCAGGGATCAACACACTCATTCGGCATCTTTCCTAAAAAACCCATACCTTTAGGTTCAATCGCTTCCCGTCAAATGTCCATTTGGGCGCCGTGGCTGTGAGTGGAGCGGAGTCCTCAAGGATTTTCAGGTAAAAAAAGGTCTCCTTATAGCTACCGTAATTTATTGAGATTGCCGTACTGGATATTTCGTCCAGAAACATGTCGACTCATGTGATTTCCACGGGGTTCCCTGCTTCAACTGTGGGAAAACGGTGGCCGAACGAGACATGACGTCACATCTGGAACAATGCCAGAAGAATGTCGTCAAATGCAATTATTGTCAGATGCTGGTGAAGTCGACCAGTATGGAAAAACACATGAAGGTACGCGGTCAGGCCAGTGGTATGTGATTGCGGACAAAACACCCCCACATGTGCATACTCTGTTTTAAGTGAAACCTCCTTCTCCCCATACTTTTTCGTTGTCTCTCTCCTCGCACCGCACAAGCGCGCCTAGGGACAGCGTAATTTTGACCCTGAAACAGAGGATACACTCACGTGTAAAGCAGCTCTGTGAATTTGCTTGGTTAGGCGCGTCGTTCACAGCGTTTATTTACATAAATGTTAAAGACTATTCGCGGTTGTGTGGTTGTGTTCCGCCGGACCTATGTCATTTGAAAACTATATTTATTGACTGAAAAAATCTGCCGACATCGTTCATTGGCTGTTGTTCAAGTAACTTCTTTGGCCCGGAACATCCCCCGTTTCACTCGAAACACCTTGCGATTGCCTCGAGATAGACTCAGACGACGACAGTCTGGCGAAACACAACTGTGAGTTTTTGGCAATGCAAAATGAACCTTAATTTACTTTGTTCCCTCGCGTACGTGTGCGGAGCGAACAAATAGACCATGAGAGAAAATGGGTAAGAAAGAGACGCGGCATACGCACACACGCGATGGACTCCAGTAAATTTTGAAAAAGCGAGTATAGTATGAACCCCGCAAGCGTCGAAGTGGAAAATTCAAAATTGCTATTCTAATACCTTAATCGACCGGGCAACCCCCCAGTTCTGCATCGACATACTTTCTCTCTCTCTCTCCGCAATCACACAGCAAGACATTCAAATTTGGGAGAGCAGTGAACAACTACTTTTCAGATTTGTCCTCGCATGATCATCAGCTGCCCATTCCAATGTGGTCTGGTGGACCGTCCACGAGTAGAGGTACTGTGAACAACTTTTTTTCTCTGATCTTCACCTACTATCGTTCTCGGCGCCGAATTCCGGTCCGTATTTGCGGACTACGGCTTTTATATTACGCGACATGTGATAATCGTGCTGGGAGAAAGGTGAGTCGTGCCGGGACCGGAATTAGGCTCTGAGAACGACAGTACCTACCCCGAGCAGAGGTGAGAAGAAATCCGAGTTCTGAAGGTTTTGGGTTTTCCAATTTGCAGAATACGCTTCACAATGCGTAATAAGATATTAAGACTACAGTCGGCACGGATCGCACTAATAATTCATGTCTTTTCTTATGAGTTAGCGTTAACTCGGTGCGCATATACAATAACATACAAGCACCGCGTTTGCGCCAGTACACAACGAAGAGCGCGAATTATCAATGCTATCCGTGCTGACTGTACTTACAGAATACATTTTTCCGATTTCTCTTAACAGTCAGATTTCCAGACACCTCGTTTTCCGATTCCCACAGCTCTGAAAAGAAACGAGTGCAGATTTTTCACCTTCAGTAGGCGGAGCTTCCCCGCAACTCGTGCAAAGTTGTGACGATTGCCGCCTTCTTCCTGTGCTTCATAATTTTAACCTCCCTACTGTTCATCGTTTTCTCACCTCACCGAAGCGGAGCAATGGGCGGACCTTCCAAGTCGCAAAACATTGTCAGCAAATTTCGAAGTCAGACATTAACGGTCGGCAAGCCGAGGGCGCTCACAGCTGATTGCTGGTGTATTGCCTCCACTGCACGACCCGCCGGGCCGATCGCGGACCGATGTGAGCTCGCCAGTCGGATCGTGGACAGTGACCAGTGTGCTGGGCCGAACACCAGCAACAATGGGAACGGCGGCGAAGCATAAGCAACCGTGAGTTTTCTATCCGAGATGACGTATAATGACCACTCACGCCTTGATGAGGTATGGCGAAGCAACAGTGAGATGAACCTTTGATTTGTCCGCCACTGGCTCGCTAGGGACCTCTGCATAGTATAGCAGCAGCCGCCACGTTGAAGGATGGGAAGCGACTCTACGGCTGCGTACCTGCGCTTCGATCCCATTCATTACGACTTTTTGCTGCCGGACTATGCATAGGCGTTAACGGAGGTAATCGCGAATCAATAGCGATAGTACAGATGTGGCTCTTCCCGCCAGAGTTTTCAACCCGGCGAACCACTGGCCTATACAGCTCATCTACGCAATTGCGTTCAGTCCGCAAAGTGCACGCTGAGTGCAGAGGCGTGTTGCGGCGCGCTCCAAGGATCCTCAGACAGGGATGTCGAATCACCCGAGCGGTTTTTGCTTTTTTTGCCGCGGCGAAAAAAAAAACCGCCCGGGTGACCCGACATCCATGTCTGAGGATCGTTGAAAGCAATACGCTTCCGCATTCAGCGTGCACTTTTCGGACCGAACGCGATTGCGTAAAGGAACTGTACCTATATTGCCAGCCACTGGACAGTCGTGCACCGTCGGTCAGCCCGGCGAGGCTGTGAGCGCACTTGGTCTACCTGGCGTTGCCGTGTAGGAAGGTGGCTCGCCCTACATTTGCTGAAATTTGAAAAAAAATTCTCTCATCCATACAAAAGTCTAGCTGCCAGAATATTAATAAATCTATTGAGATTGAGCAACATCGCCCCAACTGTCCAAATGTCGACAATGCGTGTCCATTCACCGTACTTGGATGTGATCATGTTGGTAAGAACACAATCTTCATAGTGGCTAAAAGTAGAGTCGCCTTCAGAGTGATTTGCCGGACTGAAGATGGCAGAACTACGCTCTGCGGTCGCATCGCGGCAACCGCTGACCAACAACTGGTCGCGTTTCGCCCTGTCGAATGCAATATAAAATCCTCTTAAGCCAAATCATGGTGTCGGCAGAAAAAAATCAGACTCCTAGTCACGAATTTGCATGTACTGCGCATTCCGTGGGGGATGGCGAAGCTGCAGACCATCAGCAACTAGCGTATGTGGCACTCTTAGACTTATCTGCTACAAAGAGATGCAGAAGACCTTACGGCGGAACCCCTCTTCTTATAATAACCGCACTAGTGGTCTGCAGATCTGTCACCCTCCACAGAGAGCACTATACAGTCGATATCGTAGAGTCAGGCCACTTCAGGGTGGGCCGTAAACAGGCTGCAGCGCGTTCGCGTCGCGGTAACCAATGAATGAATAGCTAGCGCAAATCTAGGGAAGTTCCGCGAGGCTATAGCTTTGTTGGCTGCAATCACGTACCCCACCAACCTCCAACTTTAGGCAGGTAGACCCTGACACAGACGGCATGGGCTACGCGGTCGAGCATCACCCGATGCGTGCGGTCGCGCCGCGTGCTCGATTCTCCTAGATAGCCCGCGATATGATGAACATCTCATCTCGAATGCATTCTGCGGCTATCCCTAGTATTCTTCGACATCTGATTTTCATCCTTACGCAGGCTATCTAGCAGAAAAGAGCACGCGGCGCGACCGCAAGCAACCAATGAGGCTTGATTGGGTAGCCCACTACGGCGGTGTGAGCGTTAAGGAGGAAGAATAGTGAAGTGAAGTAAGGGGAGGAATAGCAAAGTTATGAAAAACAGCTATCCGCAAAATAATTGAAGTCGGTCCGAAAGAGACTGTTCGCTCAGGTGGTCGGTGTGCGTGTCAAGCGGTCGTCGCGAAGGCATTTTTTGAACTTGTGGATCGACGAGCAGAAATTTTAGACGAATAGTGAGTGGTATCCCAGTCAGGTGCGTACAACCGTAAAAAATTTCGTTCGATAAATGCCTTCACGACCGTCCCACGACACGCACACCCATCGCGTAGGTGGACAATCCCTTTCGAACAGATCGTAACAAGGTCGGAGATTCGTGCAAATCGTTTCTTGACTCTAAAGGTAGACTTCGGGTGTAGAGAATGTATTTGGAATACCCATGAAATTCTGTGTCGAATAATGTGTCCAGGGAAAATATGTTCCCGTTCTTACAGCCCATTCCAACTAACGAAATTCTTTTTTTTACTCAAAGCTGTCGGTTTTTCGCTCATAATTTTTTTTACATTTGGGGACGAACCTTTCATTAAAGGTCGTTCTCGAAATCTACGTGGAATTCCGCATGGAATGATATGTTGGGTCCCTGCCATGAATTGCACCCAAAGCTAGCCAGGTAGATGGAGCTATGTCTCATAATACATTACATCGGGTGCTCTCGCTACAATGACATTTGATGGAACCTGCTATGAGCCTGGTCCTCCTGCAATGGCGGGTGCAAGTGAAGGTAGGAACCCGACACACCCTCCAACGGAGAATTTTACAAATGTTTCGAAAACAACCACCAAAAGTATATCTTTCAAAGTTCAAATAAGTTGCATTCAAAAAATTCGTTTTTTTTTTCAATTTAAAATTAGCCAGCGGTTTGGGGAAATATATATCCCAATTTAAAACACTATTTGACGGGGAATCTTATGTGTATTCCAAAACCAAATGTCACACAAGATCGTTCTCTAATAGTAAGGGTAAAAAGGTTATGAGCGAAAAGCGGTATTGCATAAATTGAAATCAGCTGCAGAATTGTATGATGGTTCCAAAAACAACTCAAGCGATTCTCGGTTCCAAACCACCTGACAGTTAGGCTTGCTCTCCCAATCTGTAGTTCGGCTTCTGTTACTGTCCGGGCCACTGCTCTTCATTTCCGGGCTACTGTTTTTTGCTGTCCGCGCTCCTCCAGCTCGTCCGAACGGCAAAAGGAGTGGCCCGGATTATGGGAGAGCAAGCCCCACTGCCATGTGGTTACGACTCCGGTTCGGTGCGGCTCTGGGCTGAGAATCGCCCGAGAACCTTCACGAAACGTCCATCGTGAAAGCCAAGAAATTTGGGAGCGAAAACCGGTAATTTTCAAATCTCATTTTCCATAGGAAAATTAGTCCCAGCGTAACTAAAAAAAATTCTCATGACCTTAGGTGTAAAGAATTATGAATCTTGCAATAAAACTACTTCTTCGTGAATTTTTTTCTAGAAATTAATAAATCTGAATAATAAAAAAATGCGAAAAAAAGATTAGGGAAACTTGATTTCTCAAATAACAGGTGATATAGGGAACCTCCAGCTTTTTCTCACCTGAGCACCCTAAGCAACCAGCTCGGACCTCAACGAATGGATAGTCCTCTTGCCAGGCTAAAAAACGCTTCGGGTTGGAAGACGTTCGCCGCCGCGCGACTGCGCCGCCTCCGGTCCGCTTTGCGTCGGCGTTGCCCCTCTCCCACAATCAACAATAGCATAACTAGAGGTGCAGTTTTGGGGAAAATAAAGCAGGGGAAAAAACTTGACCATCTCCAGTTTTGCAGGCGACAAGACCACAGTCCAGAAACATCTGACCGAGGAACCCATCCGTCACTTAATGCTACTCTGTGACTCAGTCACGGATCTGAAGGTGGTGATTTTTCGGACTATGATTTTTTTAATGATCTGAGAGAGATTTTTAAGACATGTATGTATACTTGAGTAGACTATGTAAAGTCTGTCTGAATGGGAATGTCAGCCCACGCGGTCGACGTGCGTGCCTACCGGTGTTCGCGAAGGCATTTTCTAAACCTGTAAAACGATTAGCGGGTATATAAAACGCATAGCGAATAATATCCTAGTCAGGTGTTCACAGGTAAGCTAATACTCGTTTCAAAAACATCTCACCAACGGCTGCTCGACACGCAGACCGACCGCGTGGGCGGACAGACACATCCGGAAGGACTTTACTTGCTGCTTTGCCTATGTGATTTAGGAAATTTTCGCGATGGTTCAGAGGGCCTACCACGACGCCATACACAGTTAACGCGGCCTTGCTGGAGTGATAGCGCAATGCCGCCAGAGCTGTACGACATCGTGGTAGGCTCCCCAAACCAGTGGCAAATTTACTGAGTAAGACACTCCAAATCTGACTGTTCCTTCCTAGAATTACCATATTGTGGAGCAGGCGGAGTTGGCTCGCATTACTGGTAATCACGATGATTTGTTACGGAAGGTGAGGCCTTTTTCTGAACGTACAGTCTACAGCAGCGAAAAAAGATGATTGTGCGGTTTCGTACATACCCTCTGATTCGGTGCTCAGTTTAATGTTTTATTACGCGCTTCTGCGGAGCGAGGGAGAGACAGCGAGAAAGTGTGGGGGAGAAGGAGACACAGCACGCGCACGCAGACGCACGCGGTAAACGTAAATAAATATCACCCCGAAACAGAGGACATTTTCACCATGCATACAATAGGTTGCGCCATAATCCACGGCGAACTTGTAATTTTCTACTGAATTTCGGACAAAAACACCGGGAACGTTGAAAACATTATTTAATAATCTGATTTGAATTAAAGATTGGGTGGGAGGGAGGAACTCACCGATTTCAAACGTTTCCGAAGCATTTTTTCTGTAAAATTCAGAGAAAAAAATATAATTTGCTGTCGACTATAGCTGGATGCCCATCCGATCACCTTGATCGAAGCCAAGTTTCAATTTTTCTCCTAATCTCAAAGAAAGAAGCACAGTAAATGTTGAAAACGGTAGGTCTCCCCCCCCGCCCCCACAAACAAGGTACCAGTATCTTCACTACCGATGCACGCACGAATGAATTAACCGGTTGGGTTCCGCCTGAAGCCTTCATAGGTGTGCCATCTTCATCGGGGTCTGCCACCCTAATAATCAGCAGTCTCCATTTGTTATGGTCTGCAGCCATAAATTGAACACAGTCGCCCACTTTCTTAAAGGTTTCAAGATAAAAAACGCATCTTAGCTCTCGATTTTTGAGTAGGCATACTCACAAAGTTAAGAATAATAGGGGAAAGTACCCAAAAACTCTCCAAAAATCAGAGAAAAAAACTGTTCGTAGAAACATCTAAAATAATTATTTCCGCCTGTTAGGTGTGTTTGGGGAGACTGAAGACAAAGCGTCGAACCTGGCGTCAGAAATGGTTTAGCGCTTCAAAATTATTTGGTAAGCGACTTTGTTCTCTGTTTATTACACTGAAAACTCTTGAAAAAATGAGATGGTTCAATGCACATGCTTGGATGTTAGAATCTTTCGCGATATGGGGTATTCAGAAACTCGAAAACTGTTCCTCTGGTGCAACGAAAGGTGGAAAACTGTAATATGCCGTGGGCAGGGTGATCCAATGTGTCGGCTGGTCCACGGGCCGGCTTGCGATGGTTCCCGAACCCCTCCATTCCGGGTATCAAAACTCGAGGTCTGATTATATTGTGAACACTGTTTTTTTAATTGAAAAAACAATATATTGGTCTTTTTGAATATGTATTCGGCCTATCTCACGCGTAAGGGGTATTCGAATATTGAATCGGAAAAACTTCTTTTCAGATACTGCTCAAGAACAATTCAGAAATCCAACTATTTTTCTTTCAAATTTCAAAAAAAAAAGTTTGTTACGAGTTTTCGGTCAAATCAATTTGATAGGAAACAGTTTTCCGAATATATTCATTGACTCAAAAAGTGCTTGGGCCTAGAAATTCAAAAAATCACATATTTTGTATTTTCGTTCATTCACTCACGATTCGCGAAAGAGGTATTCAGAGAACAACTATCCAAGAATCTCAGAGCCAGATACCCAAATCATTTTTCGTCGGATTAGTTCTTAAAATGCGTCATCCGAATAAACTCATCTCTCCGAAAACAACCGTTAGTGACCAGAAATATGCTCTTATTTACACCTCTTGCTGGGAACAGATTCTGCGCCCACTTTCTCCTATGGGCCAATCACGGGCGTGGCTGGCGCATGGCGCCAAGGCTGACATGATAGGCCAATACCAAAAAAGTGGGCGGAGAATCTCAACCCAGTTGGTCTAAAGCGGTATCCAGCAATATACGAACCATTAATTGTATACATTACACAGCCTATTTTCATTCAAATCTAATTGCAGACTATAACCGCCAACGAAATGTACGGACCACAGCTGATCTGGCGAATCGATAACGTGACACAGAAACGGAACGAGGCTAGGGTTAGTTCTGCAGACTGCAATTTTTGCCCTAGAAAAAATCTATCTCCAGAGCGGCACCCGACCCATAATTCATTCGGAACCATTCGTCTCTGGACGCCATGGATACAAGTTTATGGCCAGCGCCTGCCTCTTTGGCGACGGTGCATGTGGGTTGAATTGAGATTTATTTTTTTGGGCAACAAAACCACTAGAAATGTAAATAAATATGAAAGTTGAACTTGTCACCTAAATTGTCTAACACTGTCGTTGTCATCTGAAAAAACTGCGCTGGTTCAAAGAACCTACTGGCGTCAAAAAGGCCCGCAACCTTGCCGCGTGACGCTTTCTGAGGCGATTCTCGGCCCCGAGCGGCCTGTCATTTGGTTCGTTTTCAAAACCTCCAAGGTGTTGCTTTGTGGACAAACTGAAGGAGCCCGAAAGGCAACAATAGTGCCCCGGACAGCAACGGAAGCCGACCCGCAAGTTTGCAATACGAGCCTGACTGTTGGGGTCGAGAATCGCCTGAGGGTGGGGCCAGTAGTTTAAATAGACCGAGTCCCTAATTATACCAAATATGGCGTTACCCATAAATCACCAACAACAACATATTCTTATTTGCACACATTTTTAGATCGCGGAAAATACTTGGCAGTCTACCTGACCTTGATCCGGGGAAGATTCGACTCGCTGCTCACTTGGCCGTTTGAACACACCGTCAGCATCACACTGCTCGATCAGGTAACTCGAACGGTTGACGTCCACCCCAGGCAGTGGCATGTGGTACATATGACTGGCATGGTGATAGGGGGGGGGAGCTCAGACAGTCGGTGGGTAGTACGTCGGCACAATAGCGTTTGTACTCCGGCGCAGACGAATTAGCAGCACTCGAGCTGTAGCTACTGCTAACAGCAGGAGCTGCTGCCAAGCAGCAGGAGCTCCTGCTGCTAGTTCTGGAATACAACCCCTTTGTTTATCATGGCACGCGTGCTCTTGCCAGTACCTCTCTCCTAGTGTCTGCTGACACTCTCCTCCATTGATTTGTCTGATACGAATGAACATTGCAGCATCCTCTTGTATGACGGCGGAGGGTATATAAGGCGGCCAGTCTCGCGGAGGGGGCAGTTGGACGTTTGAGAAGAGTTTGAGAAGGTGACCTTGTGTCACTTTCCGGACGTTAATCTTGAACGCTGAGGGGATCCTCGCCATGGCCCATCGCAAGCAGGGATGTGCGGAAAAAATATTTTTGGAAACAGAAAACAGAAAGCAGAAAATCTAGTTTGACAGAAAACAGAAAAAATCTCCAAAAATGGGCAGAAAACAGAGAACAGAAAATTTTTAAAAAATCAATAACGGGTGTTCAGCGTACACTAAACATTTCAAAACATTCAACTTTTTTTCATACATTTTCTGACTGATCTATGTTTCTTTCATTGAATTTTCAAATCCTTACAGTTGGATAGAGCAAAAAGTGTAGACGCTCAAGAAATGCAGATTATGAGTGTGATGAGATGACAAATGTTCATCGGACCTTCCTTTTCCCAGGCAAACAAGCTCGATTACTCTATTAGAAGCTCAATACATATGTATGTCTGTGCAAGGAGTCGGAGCGAGCTTTCCGTTCCTTAGTGTACATATGTTGACACTGATTGTGAGATAACTGCTGGTTTCAACACTGTACTACTCCTCAGAGCTGAAAGTCAAGCCCGCACCGCGCGCCTGTGCTGTTAGAGTATAACTGACCTGACGCGCTGTTCGCTCCACGTTGAGAGCCTCTCGTACCGCTGTGGCAGAATTATAACCTGCCTTATAGCCTCACCATCAATTTCTCGGCGCTTAATCTTAACTGAATTTTGTGCCATCTGAGTAGCAGTGAATTAAAACACTCACTTAAAGATTTGCGCGGCACAGTTGGGGCCAACATTACCCCGCTCCACCAAAGCAGGTACGCTGGGGATCGGGTTTGAATAGTGGGAGTTGAGTACTTAGTATTAATGACTTGTTATTGTCAGTAAAGAATCACATTGCATTTTTCCTTTCACTTGACTGCTTTGCGTTACATTCGAGAGATTCGTCAACGATAAGCCTCTGCGTAAGAATATACACTATAAGATAAAGATGAGAAACCGGCTCCATGAATCCCTATTGGATTGCGCAGCGCATTCGACATCGTATTCGCAGAAGCTTGACTCTGAGAGAATTCGCCGCTGCGGCTCCGCGATAGCGCCGCTTTGGCGCGTACAGGCACCGAAGCGGCACTATCACGGAGCCGCGGCGACACTACCACGGAGCCGTAGCGGCGGGGACCCGACAGTGCCGCTTCGGCTCCGCGATGACGCCGCAACGGCTCCGTGAGAGTGTCTGATATGAAGTTTTCAAGAATTATAAAACAACTAGGGTGGGAGGGGGTTATTTGTGAAAAAATTCAAACCTGCGGTTGTTGCGTCCTTTGTGTGATAAGGATAGAGCTTACCGCCGCTTTTGCGCACAAGGAAATACGGAATGTACCTCAAAATTGGGTATACTGAACCGGCGACAATTTCGTTTTACCACACAGGACAGTACTCCATCGTACTCCACGCGGGTTCGCTGCTTCGTCCTCGCGGAGCCGGCGCGGTTCTAAGGCGGAGCCGCTGCGGTACTATCGCGGCGATGTCGAGGCTCAAGACACGGCAGCAGAATCGCCTGATCACGGAGCCGCTGCGGCACTATCGCGGAACTATCACGGCACAGTCAAGGATCGCGGTACTTTCCCGGCACTGACGCCGTAAATTTTTTCACAGGAATGGGTTTCGTGCTTACTTAGTGGCTTGCAGGGCCCAACCGACTTCCTAACGAGTGCCTCCATCTCCCTACATGAATCTGTTACCAATTGAAGAATCCCGAAGGGTTGCTTGGTTTGGTTCACCTCGGCAAGGATCGAACCCGACCGTGTGCACCGAACAGCACCGTTTCCCTCCACCACGCCACACGTGTCCTAACGGATAACTACAGTGCGGTCGGCTGCCAAGGGTAAAAAGGCGGCGGCGGGCGGCGGCAGCCGCCGTTTTTGTGCGGCGCCCAACTTAGGAACTGTTTAACGCGTTAAACGACTTACTCGGCTGATTATGTTTTTGTGGCATACTTGAAGCAGCCCTATGATTCCATCAAAGAAGTTTGGTGAAATTTCGACTTGTTTGAATTTTTTCGAAAAATTGAACTGGAAGAGTGGCGAGTCTTCAGATGCTCATAAACATTTCCAAAACAACGTTATATCGTCAGAGATAATAGTAAGTGGTGCAGAATATTCGGTATTACAAAAATAAAATATTTTCTCAAAAAACACCGAGCTGTGAAGAAAAATACTCTAGACGAAAGTTGCAATTGAGCACTGCGCTGGTTGATTGAAATTAATTTTGATCACAGACAGACCTGTGGTGGTTGAAATGTTATAATGTCGATTCAAATAATTTGTGTACGCAACCTCGAATCTACCAAAGAATTTTCTTGTCGATCGGGCATTTTTGAAAAAAATCTGAAGTTTGGTGTTTTGTTTTCTTGATAATCCAGTGTCCATTAAAACCCCCAACAAAAGTATTAATTTATGGTGAGGAGTGCTTACTGTCAAGACAAGTATGTGACACCACTAGTGAGTTATTTGCTCATTTTCGGTGTCTGATTTCCAAATTATCATTGACTCAACATTGTTCTGCGGGACGCAATTAAACTTTATGAGGCCCTCGACTGTGTAACTCCTATAAAGTAGATTTTTCGGAAGAGTTAATTATGTAAAGGCTCATGTGGGCATTAATAAAAAGTATCAGAATAGGAGAAACACGAAAACGAGAAAATTTGAATTTTTTTTTTTTGAAAAATTCGTCTTTCTTGTTTTTTTATTCTTCGGTATTCAGCACCTATTTAAAACAATTAATAGGCAGTGCAGCGATTATAACCCTGACTTCGGATGAGAGCTCATATTTCCACGCTATGAGTTAGTTTGAGGCAGATTTATCAAAGAATGGGTGAGAAAGGTTTTCAAAAGTGCTCCGCGCTCACATTAGTGACGTTTTTATATTTGGCCGTATGTGGAATTACATGAGAAGGGCTGTTGCACTGCAGCAGGTGTTTTCCGGGTGTCAGTGAAAGTTTCTGAAATCCATGGAAGATTTTTACAGAAAATGATTAAACTTCGGTTTTGCAAAATAATATTATATCAAAAGTTCAATATTTACACCAACGTCAAACATTCTCCGTTCAAGCTCAATCAATGCTCTTGTCACATACGAAAGAAAAGAAGGGTTGCTATTGAACCTCACATTATGGACGAGAATCATTAGATGGTGATAAGAAAAAATAGGAGCCGAACCCAGCTCCTCACGCTAATAATTCTTTGCCTAAGAGTATACTGATTCAAAAAGGTTTCATATCGTGATATTGAAGCGGAGAGGTTGCACATAGAATACCAATGAGCTAAGTTTCTTAATAGTCGTAGAATAGAATCTTAAACGTGGATGCGAAGAATCTCGATTTTTTCGTCGATGGAATTCGGAGCTCTGGGCCCGATCTGGGCTCACTGATGACAGACGGGTGTCATTAAAATTAAATCGACGAAATTCGTGCTCGCCCACAAAAACGCCTAAACAATATTCAGATACATAGAAAAAGTTCTTGTGCCAAATTTTGTGCGAAATGCCATTCTTCGAGGGTAGCTGTGAACTGAAAATGACCTAAGTTCAGACTGAAAGCGAAATTTGAAGAAACGTGAAATCGTCAATACTGACAGGATTTTTTCGCAGTAGTAAAGAGATACGAAGGTGTAGGTTATGCCAAATATCCTGACTCCTCTGAATATGCCCTGATTCGTTCCTCTGGCATCGATATGCCGTCGCCCTGCTAATCGCTGACTTCGCACCTTCCAGTTGGACGCGTCAGGTCACCACAACGGCCCACCAACAGCACAGAATTCAACGTATCTCATTAGAATAGCAGTAACTTCTGGAATTTACAAACTATTCATTATTTGATCGGAAAAACAAGAAAATTCGATTTTCTATTCAACTAATCGGAAAAATCTTCCGAATTCTCATTCCAATCGAATAGAAATAAGGATAGACTTTTCCATATTCTTTACTCATTCAAAAGAAGTGAGATTTCTATAGCCTTAAAAAAATACCGAATGAATGTACGCATTCGAATAAGACACATTTAAACTTTCCTAATGAGTGAATTTTTCGAATAACGCGTTTTTATATTTTCGAATGAATGAGTGAGTTCGAGAAAACCTCAGATCTTTTGAATGAGTGAAGAAAATGGAAAAAGTCAATTTTTATTTCTACTCGATTCAAGTGAGGATTCGGAGGATTTATCCGATTAGTTGAATAGAATTTCGAAATTTCGTGTTTTTCCGTGATGCATACGTATGAAAACCATGAACATTCTCAAAATACCAAGACTTCAGAAGTTACTTCTATTCTAATGAGATACGTTGAATCCTGTGCTGTTGGTGGGCCGTTGTGGTGACCTGACGCGTCCAACTGGAGGTGCGAAGTCAGCGATTAGCAGGGCGACGGCATATCGATGCCAGAGGAACGAATCAGGGCATATTCAGAGGAGTCAGGATATTTGGCATAACCTACACATTCGTATCTCTATACTACTGTGAAAAAATCCTGTCAGTATTGACGAGTTCACGTTTCTTCAAATTTCGCTTTCAGTCTGAACTTAGGTCATTTTCAGTTCACAGCTACCCTCGAAGAATGACATTTCGCACGAAATTTGGCACAAGAACTTTTTCTATGTATCTGAATTTTGTTTAGGCGTTTTTGTGGGCGAGCACGAATTTCGTCGATTTAATTTCAATGACACCCGTCTGCCATCAGTGAGCCCAGATCGGGCCCAGAGCTCCGAATTCCATCGACGAAAAAATCGAGATTCTTCGCATCCACGTTCAAGATTCTATTCTACGACCATTAAGAGACTTAGCTCATTGGTATTCTATGTGCAACCTTTCCGCTTCAATATCGCCATATGAAACCTTTTTGAATCAGTATACTCTTAAGCAAAGGATTATTAGCGTGAGGAGCTGGGTTCGGCTCCTATTTTTTCCTGTCGCCATCTAATGATTCTCGTCCATAATGTGAGGTTCAATAGCAACCCTCCTTTTCTTTCGTATGTGACAAGAGCATTGATTGAGCTTGAACGGAGAATGTTTGACGTTGGTGTAAATATTGAACTTTTGATATAATATTATTTTGCAAAACCGAAGTTTAATCATTTTCTGTAAAAATCTTCCATGGATTTCAGAAACTATCACTGACACGTGGAAAGACACCTGCTGCAGTGCCACAGCCCCTTTCCTCATGTAAATCCACATACGGCCAAATATAAAAAAACGGCACTAATGTGAGCGCGGAGCACTTTTTGAAAAAACCTTTCTCACCCATTCTTTGATAAATCTGCCTCAAACTAACTCATAGCGTGGAAATATGAGCTCTCATCCGAGGTCAGGGTTATAATCGCTGCACTGCCCATCAATTGCTTTAAATAGGTGCTGAATACCGGAGAATAAAAAAAAAGAAAGACGAATTTTTCAAAAAAAAATTCAAATTTTCTCGTTTTTGTGTTTTTCCTATTCTGATACTTTTTATTAATGCCCACATGAACCTTTACATAATTAACTCTTCCGAAAAATCTACTTTATGGGAGTTATACAGTCGAGGGCCTCATAAAGTTTAATTGCGTCCCGCAGAACAATGTTGAGTTAATGATAATTTGGAAATCAGAAACCGAAAATGAGCAAATAACTCACTAGTGGTGTCACATACTTGTCTTGACAGTAAGCACTCATCACCATAAAGTAATACTTTTGTTGGGGTTTTTAATAGACACTGGATTCCCAAAAACAAAACACCAAATTTCAGATTTTTTTCGAAAATGCCCGATCGACAAGAAAATTCTTTGGTAGATTCGAGGTTGCGTACACAAATTATTTGAATCGACATTATAACATTTCAACCACCACAGGTCTGTCTGTGATCAAAATTAATTTCAATCAACCAGCGCAGTGCTCAATTGCAACTTTCGTCTAGAGTATTTTTCTTCACAGCTCGGTGTTTTTTGAGAAAATATTTTATTTTTGTAATACCGAATATTCTGCACCAATTACTATTATCTCTGACGATATAACGTTGTTTTGGAAATGTTTATGAGCATCTGAAGACTCGCCACTCTTCCAGCACAATTTTTCGAAAAAAATTAAACAAGTCGAAATTTCACCAAACTTCTTTGATGGAATCATAAGGCTGCTTCAAGTATGCCACAAAAACATAATCAGCCGAGTAAGTCGTTTAACGCGTTAAACAGTTCCTAAGTTGGGCGCCGCACAAAAACGGCGGCTGCCCCCGCCCGCCGCCGCCTTTTTACCCTTGGCAGCCGACCGCACTGTACTACAGCGAGATAAAAGTGTCTGGGGTGGGGAAACTGGTGAAAGCCTGGGTGAAATACACTCTTAATCTATCGGCTTAGATTCGATGGATATGACCACTTTTTTTTCTAGGGCATTCCTGCTCCAAATCGCGGTTCGTGTTTTTTTTCTGTTTTCTGTCCAATTTTTGCACGTTTTTACGAAAAACAGAAAAAATGGCCAAAAATGGGCATAAAACAGAAAACAGAAAATTCCGCACATCCCTGATCGCAAGAGGAGACTCCCCGTTACGGACCGTGTCGAAGATGATATCCTTGTTGCGGACCGCGGCGAGGTGGACCTGCTTGCTGCTGGCCGTAACGAGGATCATGACCAAGGCCGCTAAACAGGGTGGTAATCCAATTTCTTTCTCCGTTTGCAGAAGAGGCTGTCGACAACTATGAGTTGGCAGGATATGCTGCCGTCAACAGCAGCTCCTGCTCACAACGAGGTGTAGTATTCCATTTTTGGCTCTAGAGTGCTAACGCTATTGTGCCGACATACTACCCCCGACTGTCTGGGATAAGGTGTGATAGAGGTCAACTTTGATGATCGGACTTCCGGGTTATTTCCTTTGTCAACCAATAGGCAGAGTTTTGGGGAGTCAAGAGCTTTTTGCCTATGGATAAAATATTCGTACAGAATGATCGGAACTGCTTCATTTTTTCTGCATTTGTACCAGCTATGGAACGGGGATTTCTAGGGAGGAACGGGGAAGAATTTTTTAAGAACTTTTCGAATCCCGTTAGTTTCGGGACAAAATAGGTTGAAATAAACGCAGATAATCAGGGAGCCGCTGAAGTGGAGCAGTATCTTTACGTAATCTAAGTAAAGAGAATGAAGTCCTTATTTATTTATTGTGGTGAGCGCGAAGCGCTCACCAGATTTGGCTTTGATTCGCCATCGCGCAACCCCCTGATCTCAGTATCAGGGTCCAGAGTAAACGTAGGAAGACCGTTCTTTTCGCATTTAATACACTTTAGAAAGGTGAGTAACTGTTCAAAAAGTGGCCCGGAATGGTTTCCTGAGGTTCGAGGAAAATTGCCAAAACCACGTGATTTTGGTCGAAGAAAGGTTCATCTCCTTTTTTTTATTCAGTTGGCGTACAGTTCACCTCCGCACTGCCGTTCAGTCCGCAAAGTGCACGCTGATTGCGAAATCGTGCTGCGGCACGGTTGCAAGTATCCTCAGACAGGGATGTAGGATCACCCGGGCGGTGGGATCACCCGGGCACCAAAGGAGGAAACCGCCCGGGTGATCCCACATCCCTGTCTGAGGATACTCCCAACCGCGCCGCAGCACGATTTCGCAATCAGCGTGCACTTTGCGGACTGAACGGCAGGGCGGAGGTGAACAGTACACGATCTTGTTGGAACACTTATCGTTGAGCTAGAAAGCTCATTTTTGGCCAGAAAGTTGGTTATGATTGCCGCTAGCTCGTGGCAAAATTTGAAGTTGGTAGATCAATTTTTGCGGGACCTCAAAATTGAGGGTCAAGCAAGACAAAAGCACGTAAACATGTTGTTATAAACCATCCGACGTTTACTCATTCGTAAAAATGAACTAATGAAATAAACACAACAACAACAATGAAATAAACAATTGAACGCTCCCTGAGACGGGGCAACGCTTCAATCAATACGGCGGGATCTCGGAAGTACTTTTTGGGTAACTCAGAAGTGCGCCACAGAAAGCCGTAGATAGTGTGCGGGACCACAGTAGGAATACGCAAGACGCCGTAGAACGTGTGTGGGACCCAAGTGGAAGTGCGCCGGACGCTGTAGAAAGTGTGCGGGACCGAAATGGGTGTGCGCAGAACGCCGCAGAAAGTGTGTGGGACCCTAATGAGAGTGCGCCTGACTCCGTAGAAAGTGTGCGGGACCCAAGTGGGAGTGCGCCGGACGCCATAGAAAGTGTGAGGCACCCAAACAAAAGTACGTCGGACGCCGTAGAAACTGTGCGGTGACCAAGTGGAAGTGCACAAGACGCCGTAGAAAGTGCGTGGGACCCAAGTGGGAGTGCGCCGAACGCCGTAGAAAGTGTGCGGGACCCAAATACTAGCACGCCCGTGCCGATCATTTTTTCCGCAGGGCTACCGTAACCATTCTTGAACAAAACATGATAACGAACGATAACAAGCGCTCATAACATGCGGGGTATAAAAGGGCAGAGGAGCGGTATGCATTCATTCACACACCGCTCTCTTCGACGAGCCATTGGGAAGTGGCTGAGGAGGTCGAAATTGTGCAAACATGATTGTTGGCTACTACGATGGGCTCATATCCAAGCTGACACTTGAAAATTTTTCAAAAGAGGATTACGATAGCCTTGCGGAAAAAATGATCGGCAGAAGCGTGCTTGTGACCCAAATGGGTGTGCGCAGAACGCCGTAGAAAGTGTGCATGCCATCAGTGGTAGCATACAGGACATTAGTGGGAGTGCGCCGGACGCCGTAGAAAGTGTGCGGGACCCAAATGGATGTGCGCAGAACGCCGTAGAAAGTGTGCAGGAAATCAGTGGGAGTGTGCAGCATGTCACAGAAAGTGTGCAGGACATCAGTGGGAGTATGCAAGACGTTTTAGAAAGTGTGCAGGTCATCAGTGGTAGCATGCAGGACATTAGTGGCAGTGTGCAGCACCTCATAGAAAGTGTGCAGGACATCAATGGGAGGGTGCAGGACAATAGTGGTAATGTGCAGGACGTCATAGAAAGTGTGCAGGCCATCAGTTGGAGTGCGCAGGACGTCATAGAAGGGTTGGGGGCAGGGCATCAGTAGGTTTACTTTGAATCAACACCACCACGCATAAATCATGTTATAAAGAAAACCTTTAGGAAAAATAAATGAAATTCCTGAAAGTTTAGGTTCCTGGCAAAAGTAAAGATTTGGCATGGCCATTTTTTTCGAAAAATTAGAAATATACTCAGTTAAACGGGGAAGGTGAAGAAGAATGAAAAAAAGGTTTTGAAATATTCCTGAGAACGATTTGGCGTAGAATAATTTGATTTAGGGAAATGTAGTGAAATAGTTGAAAGTATGATTTGACAGTCGAGTTTGAACCAACTATTGATAAGAGTTGTGCAAAACGAGAGATCGTTGTATGAGCCCTGCGGAAAAAATGATCGGCACGGGCGTGCTAGTATTTGGGTCCCGCACACTTTCTACGGCGCTCGGCGCACTCCCACTTGGGTCCCACGCACTTTCTACGGCGTCTTGTGCACTTCCACTTGGTCACCGCACAGTTTCTACGGCGTCCGACGTACTTTTGTTTGGGTGCCTCACACTTTCTAGGGCGTCCGGCGCACTCCCACTTGGGTCCCGCACACTTTCTACGGAGTCAGGCGCACTCCCATTAGGGTCCCACACACTTTCTGCGGCGTTCTGCGCACACCCATTTGGGTCCCGCACACTTTCTACGGCGTCCGGCGCACTCCCACTTGGGCCCCACACACGTTCTACGGCGTCTTGCGCACTCCTACTGGGGTCACGCACACTATCTACGGCGCTCTGTGGCGCACTTCTGAGTTACCCAAAAAGTACTTCCGAGATGCCGCCGTATTGATTGTAGCGTTGCCCCGTCTCAGGGAGCGTTCAATTGTTTATTTCATTGTTGTTGTTGTGTTTATTTCATTAGTTCATTTTTACGAATGAGTAAACGTCGGATGGTTTATAACAACATGTTTACGTGCTTTTGTCTTGCTTGACCCTCAATTTTGAGGTCCCGCAAAAATTGAGCTACCAACTTCAAATTTTGCCACGAGCTAGCGGCAATCATAACCAACTTTCTGGCCAAAAATGAGCTTTGTAGCTCAAAGATAAGTGTTCCAACAAGATCGTGTACGCCAACTGAATAAAAAAAAGGAGATGAACCTTTCTTCGGCCAAAATCACGTGGTTTTGGCAATTTTTCTCGAATCTCAGGAAACCATTTCGGGCCATTTTTTGAACAGTTACTCACCTTTCCAAAGTGTTTTAAGTGCGGAAAGAACGGTTTTCCTAAGTTTACTCTGGACCCTGATAATGAGATCAGGGGGTTGCGCGATGGCGAATCAAAGCCAAATCTGGTGAGCGCTTCGCGCTCACCACAATAAATAAATAAGGACTTCATTCTCTTTACTTAGAATACGTAAAGATACTGCTCCACTTCAGCGGCTCCCTGATTATCTGCGTTTATTTCAAGCTATTTTGTCCCGAAACTAACGGAATTCGAAAAATTCCTTAAAAATTCTTCCCCGTTCCTCCCTAGAAATCCCCGTTCCATAGCTGGTACAAATGCAGAAAAAATGAAGCAGTTCCGATCATTCTGTACGAATATTTTATCCATCGGCAAAAAGCTCTTGACTCCCCAAAACTTTGCCTATTGGTTGACAAAGGAAATAACCCGGAAGTCCGATCATCAAAGTTGACCTCTATCTCACCTTATCCCAGACAGTCGGGGGTAGTATGTCGGCACAATAGCGTTAGTACTCTAGAGCCAAAAATGCAATACTACACCTCGTTGTGAGCAGGAGCTGCTGAATGTTTAAAATGCTCTCTACGAGAAAGAGGAGACAATATGTCCTTTGCCAAATAATCGTATATTTTAGGTAGTAGGAATCTTCAACGGGCAGGAATATTGAACTTGATCTGAAAAAAAGTGACTTATTGATTTCACTTGAAACCAACAGTGTTGTCGAGAATTGGGAAAAATTTAAATGAAGGCGAAACGAAAAGTCAGTCTATAGTGTTTTCGTCAAAAAAAAAGTCATACTTGAGGTTGTGAGATTTTTCGGTGGCGAAAAATATTATTCATGTGGAATAAGAACAAGATAAAAGTAGAAACAAATGAACAAAGCGAAAAATAAAACAAATTGAATTACTTTGATTGAAAAACTGACTCATTGAAGAAGAGAAAAATTTAAATAAAGGAACAAATAACATGTTTCGGGTAGTCCTGTGCTGACCTTTTTAATCAGACCGAAGCGTTTTCTAAAAATTTCAAAAATTCGAAATTCAAGAGTTTTGAATAGTCTGCTACAATTTATTCCTCGACGATAGCTTTTTCAAACGTAGGCCTCTGGTGAGGCGGAGGGTTCTCGAGGTGTGTAGGGAGTAGAGTGAGGACCGAATATTCGAGTTCGAATAAATCTTCGAAAAAAAACGAACCTTCCTTCATTCGAGCATTCGGCTATTTGCAGAAATCGAATATTCGAACATTATTCGAACTAGAAAATCCGACAGGCTAGTACATACTAGTCCGCCGCGGTTCGGTTATTGACATAGGTGTATAGATAGCAATCGCAGATGATGGTGTCACACATCTGCTCTCAGAAAACTATTCATTTCTATAAGTTCATCTTGGGTGGCTGGTTTCCAGGTTCGGATCGTGCGTCTGAGGCACAGAAGTCAAACTTATGGGTTCTGCGGATTATTTTTGATTTTTCCGTGGCCGATTGCCCTTCGTTGAGAGATTTCAGGAAAATCTATCCACGCCTTCCCAAAAAAAGGAAGAGTGGGGGAGGGGCGGACAAACAAATTCTTCTTCTTCTTCTTTGCAGCCACGTCGAGGGTACTGTCATAGATTGAGGAACTGGGCGACCAATAATGGATTCGTCCATAGGTCCATTGTGGTCAGCGTGGTTGGTCTCTCCGGACAATCAAACAAATGTGCCGTATCGTGGCCGTGGCATCCACAGTCTGGGCAAACGTCCGACTTGCTGCTGTCAATCTTGCTAACATATGCCATAAGAATAGTAGAGTGACCACAGCACAGCGATGCCAGGGTGAATATGGCCCTCCTTCCGAGGTGAGACTCGGATGTGCAGACCCAGGGCGGCACCACTCCCAGGATGGGATTTATCGCCGCTTTTTCCAGATGACACCGTACGAACTGTGTGTGCTCCTCGCGCAACAGACGGAGTCGTTCTTGCTGTGAATCGTGCCATCTTTGCAGATTGACTTTGATTGGAGCATCGGCGAATGGCTTTCTGACGCGTCTCTCCCTGACGGGGTTCAGCACTCTCCATGAGGTGTGGTTGGATTGCTTTATGATATTGATAAAAAATTGTTGAGCCTGGAGCTGACAGTGTTCTTTTACTGGTAATAATCGTGTCTCCGCATGCAAGTGATCGACTGGGGAACTTCTTGCACATCCGGTAGTTATACAAAGTGCGGCATTCTGTATACGCTGCATCTTGGTCCAGGAGGCCTCTGATACCAAGTGCTGCCACACCGGTGCAGCGTACTCCAGAGCGGGCTGAAGAATTGCCTTGTATGTCGTGATAATAGTTTCTTTGCTACTGCCCCATGATGTACCGCCCAGGGGTCTGAGCACATTAAGCTTCGCTTTGACGACGGCCTGCTTCTGCTCGGTGTTCTTATGAAACTTGAGCGATGGATCGAGCACCAGACCGAGCAGTTTGGGAAAGCGAGCAGCAGGCAATCGATCCCCGTCCCACTCGACATGCGGGTGAGCGCTGTGCTCCGAAGGATCCGTTGTGAGTACGGATACCGACGATTTGAATGCAGAGATCTTCAGCATTTTGCGGCCGAAAAAGCTTTTCAGTGTGACCAGGTACTCACTGATCTTGGAGGCGGCCACATGGATATCCCGATCCCGACACATTATTCTCATATCATCGGCATAGGCGACCACCTTGATATACTGGGGGAGGGGGCATGTCTTCGAAGTACAGACTGAAGAGCGCAGGCAATAAAACGCCGCCCTGCGGAACTCCAGCTGCTATAGGAATACTATTGGAGACATGGTTCTGGAACATAACTCTGGCTCGTCTGCCCTTGATGAATGCCGATATCCAGCGTTTCTGCCACGGCGGTATTGGTGATTCGAGTAAGTTGCTTGACAGAACTCCATGGTTTACTGTGTCGAATGCCTTGGTGAGATCTAAGGCAACAGCCACAGTTCGCTGTAGCTTCTGGGCATTGAACCCATCGATGACAAAGCTTGTAATTTCCAGCAGAGCTGTGGTGATGGAATGCAGCTTTCTGAATCCATGCTGAATCACTTGCTTCTCATTGTGCTCCGCCAAGTCCTTTACGATCAGTTTTTCGGCTACCTTCGCGAACGTGGACAGCAAGCTAATAGGTCTGTATCCCTTGACTGAAGCCTGAGGGTTCCCCGGCTCGGGCAGCGGCACAACGTTAGCTGTCTTCCAGTTCTGTGGGATGGTGCACGATCTGAACGAGTTATTGATCAAATCAGTGAGAAGCGGAAGGATTTCATTTGGTATCTTCTTCAAGACAGCAGGACATACCGTATTTTCTCTTTTAGAAGTACATGTACTTCTAATACTCAAGCCCCTATTTTATAGGTACTTCTATGAGAGGTGTACTTCAAATAGAGGCTGTACTTCTACTTCTCAGCCCTCTCTTTTGGATGTACTTCTATTAGAGGTGTACTTCTAATAGAGGGTGTACTTCTATTATTCGGCGCAATTTTTTTAATTTCTAATGCTGAGCTGTTCGCATTCCTGGCAAGATTTCCAGTGAAAAATCGAGAATTTGTATGTATTGAAATTTCAGACCGCAACCCCGAAAACATAGCCATTTAGGCCGCGATCATACCTCCCGCGACCAACGACGGTGACGACAGTGACAGTGCATATCAGCCATATCGATTTTCGGTCGCTATTGATGGTAATCATTGCGTCGCCTCTCTCGTCGCTGGAAGTATGATCCCGGCCTTAGGCCCTGTCGAATTGAGGCTTTCATAATCACTGATACCATATTTTCAAAACCATGGGGGAATCTTGGCTTTTTCCGCATATCCTTTATAACTTTGTCAACTTGCGTCGTAGTGAACGCTTCGGCCGTGCTCATAAGCGGGAGGCGGCACAGCTCTCGTACAGTCACTCTATTCTGCGGACCACGCTCAGCACTGGTGATGAAAAAACTTCTCCCGAGCGCATAAGCGGCTTCTTTTCCTGATTTGAATACACCGTTGTCCAATTCGATTGTGGAGACGGTAGCAGGCAAGCTCTTACCGGAGAGCTTCCGTGACACCTTCCAAGTAGCTGCAATGTCCGTCTTGAAGTCCAACTGCCCAGTGAACTTCTCCCACTCTTCTTTCTTGTGCCTGTCTAATTCCTTTCTGATCTCATCGTCTAGTTTAGCAACGATGGGGTCCAGATGGTTGACCGCTCTCCTGGCATCTCTTGTCCTGATATTACCGAGGATCTCCCTTGTGACATTTGGACAGAAAGTCTTGACGCGGCCGACAGGAATGGCTCTGCGGATCGCGTCAGATAAATGGCACTCTTTCTGGTGCACGTCGCCATTCCACGGGTAATTTGCCGACAGGCGAAGCGCAACTTCACTGAACAGGCTCCAGTCTGCTCGGCCTAAATTAAGATAAGAACGTTGACGAACACCAGAATAGGGAGCGAGAGAGTTGGAGAGATCGATATGGATGAAGACGGGGACATGGTCACTTGGCAAAGTGGTTGTGGTGGACCATGAGCAAGAGTTAGAGAGGTTGGACGAGACAAGAGAAATGTCTGGGCTGGAAGATCGGCCGTTGGTAGGGAGACGAGTGGGCTGATCATCGTTTAAAATGACCAAGTCACACTCCTCTGCCCATTCTTCGACGTCATTTCTTCTAGCGTCAGAATCAAGTGACGAGCAAAAGATGTGAGCATTAAAATCGCCCGCGAAGACAACTGAGGATGAGAGGGAGCAGTCGTAAAGCTGCTTAAGTAAAGGAACAGGATCGTAAGATGGGGGGCATGAGGTAGTGGGTGGAATATTTATGTTGAAAAGAGAAAGGGGTGTTTTAAGAGGGAGATGGATTGGAAGGTACTCGAGAGTACCATCCGTGGGGGTGTTGGGTATGAGGTGGGAGGGGAGAGAAGATAAAACAAAGGTTGAAACTCCTCCGCCATGAGCTGACCTTGGAGCAAGGAAGGCGGTATAGCCCGGGATGTTAGGATGAGGACGGGTAGGGGATGGAGAGAGCTTGGTTTCTTGAACCATGATCACGTCTGGATGGTAAGTACGTGCGAAGAGAGAGAGCTCAGAAAGTTTGGCACGAAGACCGTTGAGATTGATATGTACAATGAAAAGGGGGCGATATGAGGAAGAGGAATCTGAGATGGAAGGTGAGGAGCATAATACACAGCGAAAAGAAGAGTTATGATGCTTCACACAACTGAGACCCGAACAAGAGAAGTGCACCCACCTTTGGCATCCAAAGCATTGGACGCTGGTCCCATTCCAATTGACATTTCTGTCGCATGTGGCACATAGGTACTTCTTCTTCTGAGCGGGTCCAGGCTTCCCTTCCACGCCGGCCCTTAGCAGGAGAATCCGAAGGAGAGACGCGGCCGGCCAGCACCTCTCCCATGACAAAAACCCTCTTCGTGGAGGGGGTGACGTCGGTTTGCATAGAGGTGATCTTCTTTCCTCCACACTGCCACGGCGTGAACGTACGACATCTCGGCAGCACAAACAAATTCTGCGTAGTTTGTCTCATCCTTTAAAGGCACAGTCCAGCCTCAGGGGTAATTTCCGATAACATAGTCCGGTCGCCGTGCATAGAAACCCCGCCAAGCGCCGAAATCTCAATTCTTTCAAATAAGCGGGGGAAGTGGAAAAAAATGGGCCACACCCTTATGGAAGAAAATGGGTTACCCCCGCCGACAAGCTTCCGATCTCAATAGGGACAAGTTGCGAGATGGGTTCTGAACAAAATCTACAATACCGGCCACAACTTCTGTCCCAAAGCGCGTCGGCGACGCGAAATCGCGTCGAAAACGCCGTTTTCGTTCGGAGTGGACTTTTTGAGAACCTGAAAAAACCATTCGATTCCCCTCGATGAGGAGATTCCGATTGTATGTTCAGACTTGAGAAAAACTCAAGTCTTCACCTAGTTATGGCCTATTTCCCCTAAAAGGAATCAAAATCTTTGTGAGTGGTTACTTTTTGATTCTGAAAACACTAATCGCTTCCTCACGTTCACGTTTCGCCGTTGATAGAGCATTCTTACTCTTTAGGTGGGCAAAATATGCCATAACTACGTCAAGAAGTAACAATTTTCTCAACCTGAAAAGATTTTTGGAATCAGGACGATGAGAGGAAGCGATTAGTGTTTTCAGATTCAAAAAGTAACCACTCACAAAGATTTTGACTCCTTTTAGGGGAAATAGGCCATAACTAGGTGAAGACTTGAGTTTTCTCAAGTCTGAACATACAATCGGAATCTCCTCATCGAGGAATCGAATGGTATTTTCAGGTTCTCAAAAAGTCCACTCCGAACGAAAACGGCGTTTTCGACGCGATTTCGCGTCGCCGACGCGCTTTGGGACAGAAGTTGTGGCCGGTATTGTATGTTCTTCCATTTGGCATTGGTCTGGCTCTATATATGTGATTTGTTGCGGGACGATGGCGACGAATGACGGGAAAAAACAGACTCGAGACAACTTGTCCGCGAACCTCTCGCCGTTCAAATTCAAAATGTTCGAGGGGTCATAACTCCATTTGTAGTGAGTTCTAAGCGATTCTGAAAACACTGTTATGATCAGCGTAAAATTTTCTCCAAAATAAGCGGAGAAGCTAAAAATCGATTGTTATGTTAAATTGTGCCTTTAAAGGTCGAGACCGATTTTGATGAAAATAGCTGTGACATGTACGTTTTTGCAGCGCTTCGAACCATGCATAAATTATTTCTCTGGCGACAGTATGAATACTCAGGCAGTTACGCCGGCTGAGGGGAAGGCAATGCCGGCTGACTAAGCATTGTACCCGGGCAAGCCCCGGTATTCACTGCCCCTCAGCCGGTAAATGGAGGTCCGCTCACCCGGTAATAGTTGTTTACCATGTGAATGATATCGATCTGCAGGAGCAGATAAAGCCCCTAGTAGGCCCTCCCTGGTCCCCAGCAAGTTCGAGGCTTGCGCTTCATCCCTGAAGCGGCAAGCTTACCGTGCTTCAAAATTCATGAACTGGCCCGCTGTCACGCCCGCACGGTTACAACGAACCTTAGGGGGGTAAGGGGTCAATGATCCAAATCGTGTGTGTGTGACCAGCCGTTCGAATGCCATCGTCCGGGTCAGCTCGCAGTCCATTTTGCCCGCGCCGTACATGACCGTGGTTTGCTTTAGCTCTTCAGTATTGGGCCAATGATATGCATATGCCTGCCCCGTAAAGCCATGCCCATCAGCCGGTAGAATGCATGCCCGCCCGCTCAGCCGGTAAGACACTCCGCCCCCAAAATAAGCCTGCCCGCTCAGCCGGCGAGTCCATTTCTCCGCCCGCTCAGCCGGTGTTATTATCTGAATAGGGAAGTTTTGATAAGGACAATATTGTGTTCAGAATTGCTTGGTAGCCTCCTCTGAGTTGACTCCTTCTTTGAAGCCTGTCCAGATTTATGGATGAACCGTATTTTCTTACTTGCATTTGTCAGTGATAATAAAGCTTTAAGAGCAGAATTTAAATTCTATTTGCCCCACAGTACTTAGTTGCATGACATTGCTATTAACTCTCACATTATTCGTCCTTCGAATTTCGATTATTCGCTCGTTCGCTTCGAAAAATCGAATTTGTTCAAAATCCCTTCAATCAAAATGAAAAATTAGCGGAGTTATTCTAAATTCGCTCGCTTGATCTTTTTTCAAAGAGTCCTCACTGTACATGGGCATTCGACCCTAGTTTTCGATTGAACGGATAATTCGAATACGGCCTTTACAAATTTTCGGAATAAACGATTAAATTCGAATAAGGCTTTTTAAAAAATTCCGGATAATTTAATACATTTGTAGAATGCTTAGAAAAATTCCTAAATGAATAGAACATTTGAATAAATAAAAATTTTTATTCCGGAATAAATCGAATTATTCGAATAAACCTCAAAATTTATTGTCGACTATTCGGGTATTCGAATACTCGAAAATTCGAATTGTTTGATTCGGACCCAAGTCTAATCCTCTTCATAGTAGGAGCAGGATCTTCTAGATCGTGCCCAGGAAGATCTAGAGAAATTCCTGTTTCACATTTTTTATATAAAGGGGGAAAAATTCGTCCAGATTAATCGTTCGATTATAGCCATTTTAGCTAGTTTTTGATGCTTTCAACGAAGGGAGCATTCTAGAACAGGTCGTATAGTTCTACTAGCTACTTAGACAATAGGTGCGGACTGACCGCTGGCAATCAAGGCCTCTGCAGGCGGTACGCCGGCATGTTGCGAGCGGATCGCTGCCCATCGTGGCCTCGCCGGGCGGTTCGCTGACTCTCGTTGTTTCCGCGGGCGGATCGCTGCGTTTTGGCGGGCGGATAGCGGCGCCTGGGAAAGTTGATCACGCTCGCGGGCGGATCGCCGGCAGGCTCCAAAGCGGCGATCCGCCCGCAACCTGGCGGCGGTCCGCCCGCAAGGGCTTTGATAGCTAGCGATCCGCCCGATGAGTTATGAGATGCAGCGATCCGGCCGCCAAGGACTTTGATAGCCAGCGATCCGCCCTCTCAAACTTTACACGGTGAAACTTGTCAATCATTGACGAGTTCTTTTCTGGTATCAGTATCATGCTCAGAGGAAACAAACCGCAGAGTATAAAAGGCGCTCCATCGCAATGAATGCTCACTCGGCATTTCGAGGCCGATCCTGAAAGGTGACTTCAAGTCACCTTTGAAAGATCACTCAGAAGCCGGAGAATAATATTGGCAGCTGAGGGAATGGTCCCCGCGGCTAGGGGGGGGGGTGGTCCCGCACACGGAGACCGTGGTGGGAACCATCGGAATAACCCTTATGTGGCATCGAGGGCGAATCAGTGGCTAATGACGGACGGATCGCTGGCTAGTGGCGGGCGGATCGCTGGCTACTCTCGGGCGGATCGCTGGCTACTGGCGGGCGGATGGCGGGGGGATGTCGATCCTCCCCCCAGAAGCCAGCAATCCGCCCGCACCTACTGTCTGAGTATGCTATCACAACCACTTGACCGCTAGCTCTTTGCAAATTCAACCTACATGCTGCGGTGTAACTCGTCCACTGTTGCTCCATAGCGAAAACAACTCCTTATTCCTCTATTCGCATCCAGTTTTCGTCAGTTTTTCCGTTTAAATTTCATACTACCAGCTCCAAACCTTCGATTTATGTCAGAAAATCGATAATATTTCTGAGCGTATATGCTGCCTTTAAAGAACTTTCATAAAATTTTCTGATCTCATATTCTTGAGAACGCGGCTTTTCGTACGTTCTAGGT
This sequence comes from Aplectana chamaeleonis, assembly GCA_029168955.1. Lineage (NCBI taxonomy): Eukaryota > Metazoa > Nematoda > Chromadorea > Rhabditida > Cosmocercidae > Aplectana > Aplectana chamaeleonis. The sequence continues at coordinate 451,969 of JAPDOI010000153.1, forward strand.
TTCTCTAACATGGTGTAAATCCCAGGGCCAAACTTGGCGGGTTCTCTCCCTAGGCTTCATTCTCTGGAAAGAATAGCCTGGATTCTAGCGAGTACCTATCGGAAACCTGCCGAATCGGTGCAAACGCGACAAATTAGCGGGAAATCCGCGGTAGAATCCAGGAGTTTCTCAGATTCCGCCGGGATCTCACTGACTCGACCAGGCTAAAGCGCGGAAAAGCCGGGATTCTGCCAGAAAATCTTGCGTGACTTTTCCCACTGCTTACCAAGATTCGTACCAACAACCCTCACCGATCCATCGCTTTGTTGTCCGCCGCGTCGTCGACTGAGCCATTTCCGCTGCTGCACTAGGGCACGCACATTGCAAAGACGGCGCGGCTGACTTTCCGGGGTGGTTTCGCGGCATTTTCACGGTACTTTCGAGGTATTCTAACGATAATTTTTTAGTATTTCTGCGTTTTACGCTTTTTTAACTGCCCGCCTTTGGAACTTTCAATTTTTCGTAACAATTTTCTCTTTTTCTATCAAAAATGAGTAATTCGGAAAGGGTTGTCATTCATTAGTCATTTTTTTTTCTTTTCACTTCATTTTTTCTACTTTTTCCCCAAAAGGATTATTACCATTAGGATTGATTCATTCGCTCATTTTGATTACGTTCATTAATCCTGCTTCTGAATATTGACATGTAAGCTCTTATTCACACTTTGTTCCTTTCGAAAAACGTCACGACCTCAAATATCTGAGCTTCTTGTAGATCGTTCGTTGAATACTTTTTTTGGAATGTAAATGTTTGCGAGAATCAATGTAGCAGTAACATTTCGCCGTTCAATAAAGAGATCCTTGAACGGGGAATTTTGTTAATCTGATATCCGTGAAAAGCGAAAGCTCCTCCCAGATTTCACGATATTTATCTGCCTCGGCGTTGATCCAAGGACTGAGAGAAGCGGTTCCTTCTCCTACGCGTTAAAGGCAGCAGACACGCTCGAAAAAGTTGTTGAGATAACTACGTTTCTAAAGTCGCATGGGTCCTAGAAGACTGCTCACGCCGTTGGAAGCGTCAAAAACGAGTCAAAACTACCAAATTTCAGCAATGCAAATCGAAAAATTTCTGCCACCTCTCCCCAAAATACAAACTCTTCCAGATTGATAGTACTAATACGGTCCCTTTGGCTGGTTTTTGATACTTCCAACGAGATGAACGATCCAGTACAGGCTGTAAGAGTATATCGACTTCTCTATCTCAACCGTTTTGTTGCTAATATTCGCTGTTTCAACCGCGCACCGTAAAACTCGTCCACTTTCACCTGATAACAAAATAACCGAAATTCCTCTAATTGCATACAGTTTTCGTTCGTTTCTTCGTCAGTTCTCAACACAACCAGCTCCAAACCTTTGATTTATGTCATAAAATCGACACAATTTTTGAGCGTGTCTGCTGCCTTTAACGGAATTACCCCCTCCCCTTAAAGGCACTGTTCGCGATAGAAATCGCTTTTTTTTGTTTTTTTTTTGCCTATCTTGAAACCGGTCCCATTCTGATTCCAATGATGCTTCTGGAATCGTACCAGACCTTCCGGGAATGGAGTTATGGTCCCTCAAAAATTGAGCTAGGGAAAATGGTGGACGAGTTGTCCGAGGCTTGTAACTTCCGTCTTTTTTTTTATTTTTATTTAATGGACGCGGACTGTCGTCACGCGTAATTAAAACAGTTAAAAACACAGTGGCCATGATATACGAAAATCCTGCACTCTAGCAAGTAAAAAAAAACAGTTGTAGATCAACATTGATAAAACTAGCTATAAAAAAATTTAAATAAAAGATTCACGAGAAGAAAGCATACAAAGGCTACAATTCATCGACTATCCTTTGGCAGCTGATGAAAGTTCTGAAGGAACCTAGGCTCATTGCCAAAATGTTCTGATTGATCAACGATCGAAACTTGTGGAAAACCCTGTTGCAGAAAAAGTTTCTTCTGACTTGGCTTCTAGCCACAGAGCCACGAATGCTAAAACCACCACTCCTAGTCCTACTGGATTGAAATTTGAGAATACTGGAAAAGTCAATAGAGACCCTTCTGGTCAAAATTTTATACATCATCAACAAATCATTACGATTTCTTCTACTTTTCAACGAACGCAACCCTAACTGCTTACTTCGGGCGGCGCCATTGGGAATACAGCTGTACGAAAGTCCGCTGCATCTCAACATAAGTTTACGCGTAAAGTTATTCTGAACTCGTTCTAGCAACTCGATGTCTTTCTTTTTATAAGGACTGAATACGGTGGTTCCGCTCTCTACTATTGGACGTACATAGATTTTGTAAGCTTTCAAAAAAGCCTGGTATCCCTGCTTTTGAGGGTCTTAAACAAATTATAAGTTCTATAAGTTGCTTTTCGAACAATATTTCTGCAATGAGTTTGGAAGTCCAATTTATGGTTCAAGAAAAAACCGAGGTCGCGCACTTCGGTGACTTGATTCAACTTCACGCTTCCAATAAAGTATCCAGGGGATGTTGACAATACTTCACCAATGACAAATACCTTAGATTTTTCGGCTGCAAGGGGTAGACCATGCTCAGAGGCCCAGGTCTGAACAAAAGTAACAGCATTTTGCACATTTCCTTCATCGCTTGGACTCCTTATAGCCTTATAAATCTTGATATCGTCGGCGTACATCTTACATGCAACATTAAAACTAAGGATATGATTAGGTAAATCATAAGTGAATATCAGAAACAGTATGGGCGAAAGTGCTCCTCCTTGAGGTACTCCGCCGCAAGCAGAGAGCGAGGATGAGTACTGTCTTCACAACTTCACCTGAAACGTTCTACCTTCGAGAAAGCCTCCTATCCAAGAAATGAGACGTGGGTGGAGACCGATTCCAGCTAACTTGAAGAGGTGCTTCTGGATAGGGACTCGATCAAAAGCCTTTGCAAAGTCAAAATATACTACATCAACCCGATTCTTAGACTCGACTGCGTCAGTCCAGTCATTCAGCGATGTAAGCATTGCAGTTTCCACAGATTTCCCTTTGCAAAAGCCATACTGCTCTTTAAAGATTATGCTGTTATTTTCGAGGTGGTTCACAATATGACGCTTAATTATTTCCTCAGAGGTGCGAGAGAAAATTGATGTTACATGTACTTATTAGCCTATGGTTATTAAGATCAGAGAGAGGTTCCTTTTTTGGTATGGGTGTTACAAATGCATGCTTTCAACGAATTGGTACTTGGCCTCGCATAAAACTCAAATTAGATATGTATTCTAAAGGTTTCACTATTTGACAAAGAACACCTTTGACGAAAGTGAGAGGTATGAGGTCCGGAGAGATTGACAAAGAATTCGGCCATTTACGAAAGAGTTCGAAAATCTCTTCTTTGTAGAACCATAAAAAGGTATTCATAATAGGATAGGAAGGAACAACAGCATCAGCACTAAACTTGTCCTCATTTCCACTTATGTAGGCTTTTTGAAAAATTTCTGCAAATAATTGGGCTTTATCGGAATCTGTAGTAAACGTATTGTCACCTACTACTAAACCGGGAATACCTCGCCGTTTAGAACCGAAAGAGTTCATGTACCTGTAAAACTTATTTTGATCATTGGATTCTATGTGCTTTTCTCAAAATAAATGTTGAGACGATTCAACTGCTTTTCAACTTTTACGTTAAAAGTCTTATATTTGTCCCAGCAAATAGCGTTGTTGTTAGAAACAGCGTTAAGCCACAGAGAATCCCTTTTATCCAACATCCTTCTGAGGTAAGGCGGCAAGCGCAAATTGGCAATTCCACTTTTCCGAACCGGAACAAAAATCTCAATCGCGTGTTGAAGGCAAGCGATAAAAATTTCGTATGTTTCGTCCACTGACATTGCCGTACTAAAAGATCCTAGCCAATCGACATTGCTTAAGTAATTCTGAATGGCAGAATAATTCGCGGCCTTAAAATCTCTAATCCAATAGGCGCGAGTCGGCGAGACAAATAAATCGATGGAAAACTCAATTGTGGCGTGGTCACTCGAGCCAATCGGCGCCGTCACCTGAACATCTTTGACCAGATCGCGCTCATTGCAGAAAATAAGGTCCAAAAATGCTAAGAAACATGGTGGACGAGTTGTCCGAGGCTTGTAACTTCCGTCTTTTGCAGCCGATCTATGCGAGCTGACCTGAGTAAAGAGAGAAGTTGAGAATGAAGGGAAGAACGGGGCTTTTGATCGGAAGCCATCGCTCAACTCACGATTTCGAGTGTTCCTTTGTTCAGGTCGAGGGGCGGAAAGGGGCCGAGCTTGCCCACAGCGGCGGGGTTTGCCCACTTTTCTGAGCCGTTTTGCAGCTCCTGGGTAGCTTTTCATCCCGTATTTTCGACGCTGTCCTGCTTCTGAAAGCCACGAGAAGCGTTTGTCATGGAAAATTCGAGGATGAAGTTTATCGCGAACAGTGCCTTTAAGGAGCAGGCTGGAATCATACTTCACGCGACGCGTTATTTTGCGCTCACAATCAAATTAAAGCGTTATTTTGATTGTGTGTTCATCATCTGAATCAATCGAAAATCAACATGCTCCATATGAACTGATGCCGTCGCGCGACACCCAAGTATGAACCCGGCTATAATGTTTGAGAAGAGCCAAATTTCTATCAGATCCTTAGAAAAATTTTCGCATCCCTTAAAAAATTGTTTCGGAAGGTTCCGATTTTTTTTTCCAATAAGTCTCGGTTTCAATTAAAATGAATCAAATACTATTTTTTAAACAGGTTCACTGGTCCTGTTTTGTTCAGTGATATGTTCTTTTTGACATATTTTATAATTCTTTGCCGCAGAAGAAATCTCACGGGCCCCAAATTGTGATTTCTCGCTTGATCCCATGTCAGCGCACAGTATTCTTTCAGCCACAGGAAATTCGTGACTTTTATACGATAATTACAGCTTAGACAGACCCCTTTCAAATAATACCTGCCATGCGCACAATCTGGATTTCTCCAAATTCCTAAAACCAGGCTTGCTGATCGAGTACACACTAACAATTGCGTGGTTGCCCTGCTTCAGGTCGTGCGCCAGTAATGAATGGTCAGCCACGCAGTCGTGAGTCTGTACTCGATTAGAAAGCCACAGAACCACATCTTCAGACGGGGATCACCCTTCAGGGAAAATTACCGCGAGTGCCCAGTCGGTTTTTGGAAGTGCCTAAGCGAAACTACCGCAAAGCCGCCACGGCACTATCACGGGGTCAACGCGGCAACATATCCGGAGTAGGAAGTTTGGTGAAAAGGTGTGTCGAGGCAAAAATCCAATTGGCCTCTGCGATTTTTCTGCTGCGTCTCCCTAGAAACGTCCCTGTCCTAGAAAGTCAAAACACTTTAAAAAGTTACAACACGATGAATCTCGTTCTCGAGGTTTCAGTGTGAAACATCAAGTTGGCAGGTGCTGAAGAGGATAGGGTCGAAGAAAGCAGCGAAAACCGGCCAGCAATCGATGAAAACGGCTTCGAAAGTTATCCCAGTGCGCCTGAGTACCTATCCCGGTCCGCCCCCATTCGGACGAGCTTGTGGCGCCGCACACGCTTCCATGGCGAATTGTCAAACAACTCCAAGATTTCTTTCAAAGTTCGATCGCCGCGCGACGCGATTGGATGATAATCATGAACATCGATCGAGATCGCGTCGCACGTCGATCTGCATCCAGAAGATGCCATCGCGGCGATCAGCGACCGCACCCTGAAAGAGGCCTAACGCTTCCAGCCTGATCGATTTGCGCACATTTCATGATTAGCGCGCGCTAGCGGAAATCAGCAGAGCCCATAATTCTCGTCCACGCCCTGAACGTTGGAAGCCGGTACTTTAGCTTGTTCTGAACGTTCTTCTTCGCTGTTTCTTCACTAATAGTTACATTACGACCGAACAATCCCATTTTTGAATCGAACTCGAGTGTGACATTCATCGTGAACACTGCCTTTGAATGTTTGCAGGGCTCGGACTACAAAACGCGCACTGACATCACCTATAGGGTGGACACGGAAAGAATCAAAGACAAGGCGGAATTTTTCGACAGGCCCCTAACCGAGAAGAATGGATCATTCGGAGCGCAGGCGTTCTGCCGACTTGAAGTCTTAGACGATTTCATCAAGGTGAGTTCTAACAGTTTACCAAACGCTCGAGAGTTACCAATTATTGATCGATTTTACAGGACGACTCGATGTTTCTGAAGGTGGAGATTGATCTGTTCAAAAACAGTGGACAATTTGCGCGTCCGAAAACCCTCGGAGGTCGAGCGATTCAATCCCGAGGCGAACTTCCCCCGCCAAGGACTCCAGCTGTGGCGTCGGGAATCGTATCCGCGAGGGACATTCCGCCGTCCCCGGCGCAGACTCCTCTTGGGACACGTGCAGAGAACGCGATAGCAGTCGCTCCTGAAAGGATTCCCACATCACGGGGAAAGACTCCCGACATGGTAGCAAAGGCACAACTCATACAAAGAGCTCCAACTGCTAGAGGAGTGCCGCTGGAGGCAGCAAAAGTGGCAGTACAACCAGACAAAGCTCCTCCAACGGCTAAGGGTGGTTCCACACCACCTGAAAGGATTCTTACGGCGACTAGGGTTCGCACACCGATAAACCCTAAAGATATGGCTCCTCCACCACTACCTATCGTCGTCACCGAGCAGAATGAAACCCTCGAGAGCCAAGCAATGGCAAACACCCGCTCCAAGGCGTAACTAAATACCAGGCTAATATGGGCAGTTGTTCACGAAAACAGGCCGAGTATCCGCATTATTCAAGCCCTCCCTCGTTTTTCAAAGCTACTGATTAATTGATTTCTGAGACAATGATCGGGGAAAAGACGAAAAATGCAAGCTCGAGACCGGCTGAATCCTTAACCTTCGGTATTACTGACTAGGGCTTGTTTTAGGGGCCGTTTAGAGTCCCATCCCTGGAAGTCGCGGCAGCAATCAATGGATTGGGATTGATCAGGCGGCACCGCGTGAACGATACTCCTCCATTGCGTGCTGCTGCGCCTTTCAGCGACAGGACTCTGATCGTCCCTTTAGGGGTCGTTTATACTACCACCGCAAAGCGGTGCACTGCATTTGCACACTGCATTTCTGTTATATTGATCACGCAGCCAGGCTCGACCGATGTTATGGGTCATTTATACTTCCGCCGCCGAGTGGCGCGGCACAGTGCAATTCTGTAATATTTATCATGCAGCGCGACAAGACCGATATTTTAGAATTGCACATGGCCGCGCCGCTCGGCGGCGGAAGTATAAACGACGCCTCAGGGGTGTTTTATACTCCCGTCGCCGAGAGGCGCGGCGGAGTGTAATTCTATGATATTGATCGTGCCGCGCCGCGTGATCATTATAGGAATGCACTTCACCGCGCGGCGGGAAAGGGTCTCTCTACACACGGAGGGAGGAGCACGGACGAGATTCATTGCTGACGCGACGCGCGCGGCAGAACTTTCTATCCTATTACCCCATCACTGGAGCGCGCTTGCCACAAGCTCACGAGATTTCTCGGGGTCTTTCATGTTTTTATTCATTCTCACATGACTTTTCTTTATGTTCGTGAGTTGTTCCTCTCATCATCTTATCCTCGACACTCATTTCAATAACTCTTGTATGTTCTCGTGCCGTTGTACCGCTTGATATTCATAGAAAATGTAATATGGTATTAAAGATCGAGCACCATTTTAGATGTAGTCATGGGATCGTTGCCGCCGTAAACCAGTTTGGTTCTGGATTATGAAACATAAAGAAATAGTCATATGAGAATCAATAAATACATGAAATGTCATGAAATCTCGCGAGATTGTGGCAAGCGCGCTCCAGTGATGGGGTAATCAGATAAGACAATTCCGCCGCGCGCGTCGCGTCAGCATGAAATCTCGTTCGTGCTCCTCCTTACGTGTGTAGAGAGACTATGTCCCCGCGCGGCTTGGTGGCAAAACTGTAAATCACCTCTTTTAGGGTTGCACCTCCTAGCGCTGTTCGACTGCAAAAGTATCAACGACTCCTTACACACAACTCCATTGCTTTAGAAAACCATGTGCTGGATATTGTAAATATAATCATGTGCATCAATAATCCGTGTCCGAAAATTCCCGAATGCCTCGAGATTTTCAGAAAAGGACATTTTTATAGTTTTGCGGAGAGAAAAAGGTACTCGAAAGGTGATTTCTAGTACCTTCAGATCCTAGAAAATCTCCGAGACAGCTGATTACGAATCCATGATCCATTTTTCGATTTTTTTTCAGATGTTTCGCATGTTTTGGTCCAAAGCTTCCCATCGGGGAAAATTCCGCTTGTCAAAACGGGACTTGTGTCGATTTCCAGAATGCTACGATGAATTCGTCTTAGAGCATCTCCATATAGGTTATTTGGACTGCTTAACACAAATCTTTTGTCCGTTTATCGATTGTTCTTGTATTGCGGTATGTCATGGAGGATATACGGTAGTCTGGACGGAGTCTCGAATTCGGCTCAAAATTTCTCCGTGACTTTTATTCGGGACGCCAATCACGAATTTGAAGTTAATTCGTCGATTTCCGAAATCCTAAGATATTAATTACTCCATATAAAGGGAGTATGTCTACCGTAACCTACAGTACCATCAAAACAGCGATGGAAAGACCTCAAAATCGTTTAGCGTCCTAAATACCAGCTGAAAGGTTTGGGTCAAAATCAAAACGTCCTTTTTTGGAAGCACCAGAGTCCTTAGGGAGTTTCCCGCACGGATAATTAGTAATCTGTCACGCCCAAACAGCGACGAATGGCTGATTTTCCAAATCGTAGGGTTCGCGTCACAGCCCCGGTTAGCCCCATCCACACGGGATGCGATAGTGTGCTGCATCAGGCATTTGTGGGCAGTTGGGCAGCACAATTGGGTGGTCTCCGAGCACAAATCAGGCGGTTTTATCGGATTTAGCTTCATAAAAAAACTTGGATATTGTCAGAGGCTCAGTATAACTTGCTTCCAACCACCCTTATATCTATAAGCACTGTACTGAATCTTCTAACGCTTTAGGTAGCTGGACAGTGGAAGTGGTCGAGGCGTAGATCTCACTTGGGCGGTTTCGCGCGTATTTGGCACCTTTCTAACATTGCAGACTCGAAACTTCACAGAATCCACTTAATACTGCCATTTACCTGCCTAAAATCATGGCTATACGGTTCCATCCATTTGTGGGCGGTTATGCACCACAAATGGAAGGGCTGTGAACGAAAATGGGGCGCTTTTCCGGATCTTGGTCCCTTTACAGCGCTTACAGCTTTGGAATTGTGTAAAAGAACGCCAAATTCTAAGAACCGTTTTCTGCTTCCCGGACACAATGTCCACCCATTTCAAACAAATTCTTGAAATCGAAGGCTTTCACCTATTTCACCCGACCGTTTGCATGGTGGGTGGACAGTCAGCAATTATAGGAGGGGCACGACACCAGCAGGACGGTTTCGAGTCACTTCTGGGAATCTTGTCGCCATTTTCGTATCTGCGGATTCATTAAAGAGGCAATCTTTGTCCGACACGTGTTTTCCCAACAGCATAACTCGGCCACAATGCTTTTCGTGAGCGGCAGCTCTGAAGGGTGGAGTCCGTGACGAGTATCCGGGGCCACTCCACGCTGGAACCCTTCGTACATGCATCCTTTCACGGTGACAACCTCAAAACGGATCAAATGGAACTGCCCCCGTCGACTCGTCTCAGACTCGACTCTTTTCGTGTGCTGGAGCGTTGAGCCGAGCTCCAGTGGGCCGATGTAACCCACAAATTAATACAATAAATCGTTACTTCATCAGTTCGTTAATACGGTTTAGATAGCACACAGGATCTGAACAGGAAACCAGAGGATATAGATATTTATGGCTCAACTTCTGTAAAAGACTCTATACGTACATGTGTTGTGAGAGATAGTTGCAGATCAAGCCTTTTTTATTTGTTCTAGAACATTCATCGCTTCCTTGACTTTTGCGTGTAGGTCCTGAAAAGCAGATTTATAAACCCGTTCGTGTGTGGATTAACAATTTTATGAAAATTCATGTTGTTCAAAAGTTACTGCATTGTCAGGAACATAAATATACACTGGAAAGATTAATCGCACTGCATAATGAAAAAAGTACGTATAGTTAGGCCCGTGGCTTGTTTCCTCAAGAAAAAACGTTTAAATCTCACCCGCGGCTGGCGATGGCGGTCGCGTGCGCCGGCCCGCTAATCGATTCACGCTGAGAGAAGAGCGCAAGTGATCAGCTAACTATACCGCCAGCCGCCGGTGAAATTCAAACCGCCCGCGCCAGCCCTCGCTGAGTTTTGGATGTTGTTTCTTGAGGAAACAAGCCACGAACCTAACTGTACGCTTTACACACCAGGTAGGAAATGGGACGGAGATAGGTAAAGGAATAAGCGGGCGGCCGCGTCGCGTGTGTTAGGCTGATAACAAGTCAGCTTTCTCAATCCAAACGACGAACTCTCTTTCCCTTTTGCAACTATTTGTGTAGTATTTACTACGGCATGCACATAAAATTCAAAGGTGAACCTTAGGAGTCGTCGTCAATGGTGGAGAAACTGACTTGTGAACTGTCCTAAACGCGCAGCGCAATGGCCGCATTCACCTCCATATACCTCCGCCTGGACTCCTTTCTGAGAAACAGACTGTGAAAACTCCTTGGACGGCATTGAGTATTACAGTAGCCCGAATTAGCTCAGTTTACGGACTACTCAGCACATCGGCGTCTCATTCTTCGCACACTTCCTAATCCGCTTAGCGCATTTGCGCTAGTTCTGGCACTCACCACTGCGATACTTAATACCGCCTCTGACCATCATGAAATACGGATTGACTTTTTTCTCAATCAAAAACGTTTCAGAAGAGTAACTGTGAAGCATTAAGTATGCTAAAAACTACCACAGAATGACAATCGACCTACCTGGAACTGATTTACATCACAGTGAAACTCCACTGGCTGCGTTTTGGTCTCATCCGCTGGCAAAACATGAAGTTTGAAACAGACCACAGGTTCGGAAACTCGATTCAGTAACTCAGTCTGAAGAAGTGGAGTATATAGGTCATGAAGCCTTCAAAGTCTAGTGTACTTTCCGCGACAGGTGACGCGACAGTGTTAGCCACCTACATCGATCAAAGCTGCTATGAGCTTCCGAAATCGCTCGTCGCAGGATGTTTTACAAGACCTGAGGTTGACTGAGATGGCCCGTAACCCCCATGCCCCCAACGTGCGAAGCGTTCAGCACACGACGAGCGTGCTGACGGACGGCTGAAAATTTTAAATCAAACATTTTGGACCCAGTTCGGAGTTCAGTACAGAAATACAGGACACCGACCCGATCATGGTGAGGCATCTGACATAGTCCTCACCGCAAGCGCGGCACGCGCGTGACGGGCGGGATGAGCGATTGACTATAATACTTTTCACCGCTCGGGACGCGCTGGAAACAACACTGAAATCTTCGGCGGCACCGCCAGGGCGGTGCGCGTTGAATTTGGGTCTAGAATGTGATGTACTGAAATTGCTGGCTTGCATTTGCGGAAACAGTAGCATAGTATAGCCCCAGGATTAATTATGTTGGAATGGACTTAAACTGAGAAGTGAGCATTGATTTAAACGATCAAACCATCTTGGCGGTTCGGGGGGTGCTGCAATGGTGGTGCTGAATGGGCGGCCGCGCGGTGAGAATTTTTATAGTCCACCGAGCTTTTTTATAGCCGACAGAAGGCTGATCCGGCCAAGGCAAGTCAGCCTTGAAGAAAAAGTGGCTTTGAATAGTGGAGATGTGGCAACTTGTCAGAAGGCTGCCACAGGCTGGCAACTGCAAACATCTGCCCATAATCCAGTTCGCGCTTTCTAAGCTCTTTACCTCTCTCCGCCCACACGATGGGATTCTGACGTGTCACTTCATGCGCCACTACTATAGAAAACGCATGATGTTGAAGGCTATCAAATAGGACGCCAAATACGACACAGCACAGAGTGTGAACACACGGACAACAGGCAGGCCTTTCGGGGCGATCAGCGGCTTTTGGCCATCCTTCCGCAGAGAGCATGCTCTCTTCTTGCAGGCAACAGTAGGTCGCATATGAATAAAACCCTGCTCACCTGCTGATTTTTTCAAAAAATTTCCGGAATTTCGCCTTGATATTCTTTTTAAATAATGTTGTTACGGCAATCATAACGGAAATCGATAGAGAATTGAAAGCAGCCGAAAACCCTTGACTCGAAGCAATCCAGGTTGCCCAGAGCTTCGTAACAAAGTCAGTATTGCCTACAATTCCAATGGTTTTCAAAGGTTTAGGAACTTACCTGAACAACATTCCGCACAGACCACTCAATATCAACCAGTTCTGGATAGTCCCATCCAATGGTTTCCAGTTCTGACCGCAACATTCTTCCGTTTTTCTAGAAACACTGATTGCTAACCATGAAAAATAGGACAATTTTACACCAAGACGAGTCTGACAGTCTTACATTATGACAGCTCGCTACAACAAGCTCAATAATACTACTTGCATGACCTAACTACTGGATATACCTCGTGAACATCTGCTATAGCCTCGCACAAAGGATGGTCAGAGTCCATTCTCGTCTTCAGCTCATTCACTGTCCAATTCTCACGAGCCGCGTCGGCCAAAACTGTCCAGATACACATTGCTACAGGCCGAGGACATACACGCTCCGTCCCTTAAAACACCTAACTATGGTTATGCAGTAGAGGAAAAGTCACTAATTGTCCCGGCGAAGCTCAGACCTCCCCCCCCCACTCCACCTCTCTGAGGAGCTGTGGAGGTCTACACATCGCGCTGGACCCTGTTTCTACCAATCAGGCCTCCCTTGCGAATTCTCCCAACCTGTCCTAGTTTTTGTCAAAAGTTTCCTTTTTGAAGCGGAAGCTGATATTCTGATTTGAAAAAGCTGTAGCTGCTGCGACAAATGATCACAAGGAGTTCAAATTAAAATACTATAATTATTTTTGTAGCGCGATCCCAGTGCCCTCTCCGATATACATATGAGTAGAAACCCGAGTTGATCAAGACTCGAAAATTGAAGTAAATTCAATCCCCGTTCGAATCTGACATATCAATGGTTATTTGAAGGCAGCATACACACACGCGAAAGTATGGTTAGGTCCGTGGCTCGTTTCCTCTAGAAAAAACATTTAAATCTAAACTGCAGCTGGCGCAGGCGGTTGAATCTCACCGACGGCCGGCTGATGGTTCTGAGAAGAAGAATTCAGAGAACCTCTGAATTACAGCGCTCCGAAAGCGATGAAGAAAAATATCCCAGATTTCACTTCACTTTTTCCCAGGAAAGTTTATTAGGGTGCTGATCACGAATCTAAAGTTTATTTGTCGATTTTCCAAAGCTTGCGACTTAATTTGTTCAAGAAATCCTAGCGGGCGAAATTTTAAGGACAAAACGCAACTTTCGAGGTTTGCGGATCGTTACAACAGATATGGCTCTAAATCTTTCTATCGGGGTTATTTGGAGTGCTTAACACAAATATGAAGGCCGTTTGTCCATTTTGACAGATTACGGAAGATTACGGCGGGTATACTGCAGCTTGGTCAAAGCCTCAGAATTGTCTCAAAATTTGTATGCAGGCATTAATCGGGATGGTGAATAGGAATTCGATGTCAATTTACCCAATTCCGAAATATTAAAGCAGGTTTAACACGTGAATGGCATGGTGCCTGCAGTAAACCTCAGAATTTCGACAAACATACCCCAGATCCGTTTTCAGCACTCTAGAATACCCCTACATACAAGTTGTCAGCAAAATCCACTTTTTTCAGAACACCCCTAAGAAATGTCTGATGACAGCTTTTCGCGGAGCTTCAGATACGCTTATAACTTCTCGGAAACAGCAGGTAGGGAAAGGATACTGCACAGTTTTACTATTGAAGCCCAAGAGATAAGGACATTACAATTCGTTTTCGCAGATGCGACCTACGCTTGGTATAGTTAGGTCCATGACTTGTTTCCTCAGGAAACAAAAAATTAAATCTCACCCGCGGCTGGCAAGGGCGGTCGCGTGCTGCGGCCCGCTAATCGATTGAGGGCGAGAGAGGAGCGCTGCTGATCAGCTTACCATACCGCCAGCTTCAGCCGCCGGCGAGATTGAAACCGCCTGCGCCAGCCGCGGGTGAGACTCAAATGTTTTTTTTCCTGAGGAAACGAGCCACGGACCTAGCTATACTTCCCTTGAGAGGCCGCCGCAAAAAAACTTTCGGCACCACTCTTAACAGCTCCTGATTCACGACCTTGTAAAAATTTTTAAGGGAAGGGGGCTCTAACTCAGAAAAATCAAAACAAGTTACTTGTATTATAAAGGTTTACATTTATATTACATGCAACTTGAATTTATATTACATGTAAGTTACTTATGTTACATGTAACTTATATTTGAATTTTTACCATGGATGGCGATCGCAGGCGACACGCGACGCAGAGAACGCGTCCGCACGCGTTCGAGTCCACCCGTTACGCGAGAAACGTTGTGCGAGGCCTCCCCAGTTCAACTGTGGTCATGTACCTCAAACTTGGGTAATTGAACCAACAGCGACGCCATTCAATTTAACTCTTTTGAGACTTATCTTGCGCCATTTAAGTTACATGTAACATATCGGATGCGCACTGCACGCGGTTTCTCAGAAAAATGAAAACAAGTTACTTGTAATGTAAATGTAACTTACTTCAATGTCTCACGTATCCTGCATGTCTATTACGTGTAAGTTACACTTATGCTACACGTAACTTACATTCTTAAATTAGCCGTACTTAGCCTTCACGCAACGCAGACCACAGGTCACGCAGAAAACGCGCCCCAGATCACATGCTAAGCGGAAGACGAGCGGTCTAGAGCCACAAACTTGGGTATTTGAACCAACAGCATCGCCTGTCCTAAGCCTGAAACCGAGAGTGCGTCGCATACTCTAAGGGGAATGTCTTCTTGGCCGACTCAAGTTGCTTGCGACTTATCTTGTGTCACTTAAGTTACATGCGACATCTCGGAAGGCGCACTGCATGCAGCATTCCGTCGATAAGTTGCATGTAACTTAGATGACCTATGATAAGTCGCAAGTAACTTACATCGGCTTAGATATGTTACAACTACTTGTTTTCGCTTTTCTGATAAGGGGCTACGAGGGTCGCTGGCTCACCAAGGGAAGATCCTCGACCCAAACCTGACTCACCAACGTCCAAGGGTACTGCTATAGTGGATGAGAGGAGTGTGAGCCGAAAATGAGAAGAGCTCGAACATGACAAGGTAAACCATGCAAAAGGCTTGTAGGTACAAATCACTAACACCTTTGCTGTCCGAGAATACACTTGCTCAAGGTGTGAACTAGCACGGGAGCTTCATCCTTGGAAGGTGCCTTGCCACTGTCGAGTAACTCCTTCAGCAAGTCAATACCTTTGCCACTCATCGACCTGAATACGGCCAGTAGGGCAAAGAATATACTTCAACGCAGCTGAGGAGGCCGGTGACGGCGTCCTTTGACTCCAGATTCCCCACGCGAGCACTCGCGCAGCGGTCTTCACAAAAGTCGCTTGACCGAGCGATAGCCGCGACGCAACTGCCCGCGTCGAGAACTGTACTCAGCAGTGCTGACATTTTCTATGCAGAAGACATTAGGACACCCTTCATATATTCCACTCACAACGAATATTTACCAGCAAAGACTGAAATCGAAATCTCTTCATAATGTAAAACCATCTTCATTCATGGGGGAAATGATAGTCTGAGCAAATCAACAGTCAAAATAACAAGTAATGCCTAAACAACCTAAATTTTATAGCGTCAGCATAGCGACGATTCGCGATTCCTGGCTCACAATGCCAAGTGATAAGACATATATGATACAAATCTATCCACATTTTCAATAACTAACAATAAAAAAACAACTATTTTTCGTTCTCCGACTGTCGCTTCGTCTCCTCTTGACTAGAATTCTTCTCTTTTTGCCTTCGTAATTCTTCATCTATCCGCTCTTTTGCTCGATAAATCTGGAGTATAACACTGCAGCCGATACAAAAGCAATGAAATTAAATATTGAATTAATCACGAAAAAATACCTTTGATTGCAAGTAAAACGAGCCGCCTTTAGTCTTGTCATTTATTGAAAATAGATGATCATAATTTTTCTCCACCGTTTCACGATCGATTGGCGGCTTGATATTCAAAATTTGTAATGATTCCTGAAAAGTTAATCCGAAAATCATGATATGGTACAGTTCACGGCAAAGGAAAAAAGCGGTGATGCGGTTGCGTATTTTCTTTAACCAAGGAAGGTTGCTTGGAGAAAGTGGCCATTCCGAACAGAATTCAACTTTTTGGGACCAATTTTTACGAAACTTTCAAATATGGCCGTCTAGCTGCGCTTCGCTCTTCTGAGCAGAGTTATGAGTGATAGGTTGCACAGACTTGGTCGAAAAACCGAGTGAGTTCAAGAGAGCCCGGGGCGGAAAACCCGACCTCAGGTGCATTGGCCCTACCCGTGTGCACGCGTGGAACACCAGTATCGACTGGGTGAATTGCGGACGCAAGCAAACGGTCGCAGACGGACTCATTGGATGGATTTTATGCACCCGCGTGTCACTATCTCGGTGCGTGTCAACCGGGTGGGACTCAGGGCCCCGTCATAGTCGGCCGATAGGCTTCAGCCAACCCGCTCGATACGTATGCAATACATTGCTCAATCAGGTCTAAAATCCCCCTGATGTGTCCGGAGTGATCCCGCCTGTCCTGCCCACGGCCGTCCCGGTCGATACGTATGCTTACTGAGCTGGGAAATCCCCCGGTGTGACCGGACTGCGCCGTCCGCAGTGCGCTCGAATGCGCCAGCCTAATTAATAGGCATGCGACCGGCCGCTAGGGCGAGGGGTGGTGGGGGAGGACGGCGCTGGATCACTAGGGACGGGAAAAGACGGCGCGCGCAGGACCACTAGGGGCAAGAGAGGACGGCACAGTCTGGCCTTTGGCAGACTATGACGGGGGCCTCAGTCGATCGACTAGGTCTGATGGGGGCCTTAATATCGCCTCTGTACGATGTTCGAGCTGAAAACCTTGGGACAGGGGCTGTATACACACCGAGAAAGGAGTTCTCCCGCCTTTTGCGGCTCTAATTCCACTCGGGACCACTTTGCTCGCGTTGAGTGGCGTGGCATTTCGAACTGCAAAAACGGGACATCTCCTCGTATGTGTAGACAGCCCCTTTCCCGAAAACCTTCTTTCGAGCTCTTGAGTCCCACAGAGGATTTTGGACCTGCGAATTTTGAGGCCCTGGAAATCGGGAAAAAATCGCCCAAACTAGGTCTATGAAGGTTATTGGAGGCGCTGAACACGATTAAGGAGTCCATTTCCAGGTTGAGGAACTCACTATGGTAACCAACCAAGAAAAAAATGCCTACAACTCCGCTCAGAGCGGAGCGCAGCTATAAGGCCCACGCTAATCGGATTGACCAGTCAGTCCCCGATAAATGCCCAATTGTAAAATTGTTGGACATGATTCACTGCATCTATTTTCATGTCCGGCCAGACCTACAACCCTGTCCAAGATCTGTGGTACAAGCCGTGTGAGGTGGCCGGCTTCCTGCGAATATTTTGAGGCATTAATGACGTCAAATCGTCTGTCCCGATTTCAGCGATAGAATGTCAACATTCAGACCTTTGGAACTGTTTGGCGAAGTGTTTTGCACAAATCCCACTTATAATATAGTGTTGACAACAGATGTACTCTGTGTCAACACCTTAATGATTTGCTGTCGACACTGGAAAATGCTTGCATACATTTTACATGTTCAGAAAATCGCCACATTCAATGCTAGTCGAATATGCATTACACTCGAGCGACCACACCCATCGAAAGGCCCAAACGCAAGGGGACGTGCTCCAAACAACAGCACATGCTGCAAAATTTCATCGCACGAGCACGTGCTGCAAAACTTTATAGCAGGAGCACGTGCTGCACGGTAGTCTAGCGCTATGTTTGCAGCACACCGACATGCGACGCGGCCAGCTCGCCGAGCACCATCTGGGTCGCCAGCGGTTGGGCGGGCCAAGTACCGCAAACTTGGGTAACTGGAACGGCGACGCTCACGTCATCAGAGTCCCGCCTCGAAACTGCGCCGTAAGCTTTCCTTTTTGGAAAATCGTTTGGTCATCGGGTTGAACGCGTATCATGCACGAATTTGAGGTTTCATTTGTAGGGGCACGTGCTGTTATTTGAAACACAATAGGAGCACGTTCTCTGACTGTGCTCGAAACCGCCTTGCCTTCGAGTTGAATGCCTATTCGACACGCATTGAATGCGGCGATTTTCTGAGTCAGACTTTCCACTACCATAGAATTCGGGCTATTTGCGGATGATGCAAATAGACGTTAGCACTACAACTGACCCTAGGTGTTGCTTAGGCCAAAACTGGAATGGAAATCTTTTATCACATAAAATCTATTCACAGGATATGAACAGAACCATTGAGCTATAGCTCGTCTTCGCTGTCGTCCATGTCGACTTCGATTGATTCTCTCTCATCCGCATTTGATGCGTCCTGAGAAATTTAGGATGCGTCACTGGAGGCAAGTTTTTGACTGAATCCAGATACTCGAATAATTTTCAGTGGCAGTAGTCGACTTTTGGTAATACTCGAATACCTGTATTTTCGATAAGTCGACTACTCGAAAAAAAGCATCCGAAGCCGTTGCACCAAATCAGTGGTAAGTGAGGTCCCGATAATCTCATAACAAGGTGAATTGAGCTTGTTATCCTGCACTATTTCCGAAATTAAGGTAGTTCTCTCGTTAAATGATGATTCAAACAACTTTCGCCAGAGCGAAAACTTGACCGCTCACTCATCAGCAGGGCTCCGCGCTGCGAAAGGGACCCCTCAAAGAGGGATCTGAGCAGCGGATGAGCGAGCCTACAACTTTTTTTCAGGCTGGTTTTAGGGAAGACCACATTCGGATTCTACGTCAAAATAGATTCTAGAGAAGTACATTTCATCCGGAATGGTCATGCTGACTGAAAGAAGTTCCCTTGTAGGATGCAATGAACATAATTTCACTTCACTGAAAAGTTTCAAAGGCAGTGTTCACGATGATCACCCTCGTTGACTTTCCACAGTAAAATGATAGGGGAGAAGGATCCTAGGCTCCCAGTGCCAAAGGAACGGTAGAAAACGAGCCAGGAGTGACAAAATAACGGCTGCAAACAAGCGTTTTGGTGCCCCAGACACGCCCCGTGCCCCAGATCCGCCCCTTGAAAGGAACAAATGAAAACTCAGATTATGGGAATGATCAAGTGAAGGAAGTGCTGATAAGTGAGCTGTTTGCTTCATTGCACTGATAGGTATCATCCTTCTAGCGGTCAATTCCTCCTACGCTCAAAAATCAACGTAAACAAGGGAGAGCCTATTTTTGCTCAAAAACGCGTCTTTCGTGTCCATTTTAGGCATGCCTTGATACATAGGGCACCAGACCTTCCGTAAACCGTGGAGATATCGGAAGTGAAATTTATCGTGAACACTGCCTTTAAGCAAAAAAAAAACGCACTAAAGCTCCGACCATACGTGGCGAGAGCGTGCGAGTACGCAAATAGATGGTCGTCGTGGACACACGATTTGCTAGCCTCCCACAGACGCTCCTTCTCGCGCGCCCTCACCCGCTCGCTCTCGCGCGCTTGCGCTAGCACCACCAAACAAGCAGCAAGTTTCAAGCTTACTGCTCCATCACTAAAGCAGGTGGCATTAAACCTGTAGGAAGACTATTGCCCTTGTTTTCCATGATTCCACCGCGGAAGTCGACATCGGTGGGAAATCATCAGCCGTTGCGCCAACTCGAGCGATTGATCACCCGATCAAACGTTTTCAATCGAATCAACACGAACGCTTCAGTGTTAATTTGCGGGCACGGGCTGCTCCAGCGTTGATGAGCGTCGAGAGGAGCACAACAGCGGGAACGCCCGCTCTCGCCACGTATGGACGCTGCCTAACAAACTACTTGAACAGTTCTGCTCTGCGTGGGGATATGGAGTGGGAAAGACGCCGAAAAATCACTTTCCGGAGGAAGGTCTGAGCCAAATTGGCCTGCCTCCACCTCCTGCGGTACCTTGCCCATGAGTGTCCAGTTCAACATTTTCTCTCACTCGACAATGTCATAGATTCTAGCCACAAAGTCAAAATTTCAGCAATCTAGGTGCGTTGACCGAACCACTAATGGAGCTCAAGAAATTACCTCCAGACTAATTCCAAGTCTAGCATTGGCATTCGCACTTTCTCGTGTCTCATTTGCCGACTCTCCTGTTTTTGCACCATGTCGAGCAGCAGCTTGTTGACTTTCTGAATATCCACGAGATTAAGAGTGAACTAACGACTCAGACGTACACTCAAACTTCTTTTTTTGTTTAAACAGATTGATATACTCCAGAAAAGGGTTAGGAGGGGTGTAAGGCACTCACGCTGCAATTCCTGCCTAACAGCTCTCGATAAAGCTTTGGCTACAGCCTCACCTGCGGCGATAGCGACCTAAAATGGTAAAGTTAGAAATACACGAACAAAAAAGACCGAAAAAAGGAAAATTACCTTCACTGCGTGCCGCCAAGGCATAATGATGCTACTCTTTAAAACAATAAACATCGAGCGAATGAAATACAGTAGAAAAAGACTTGAATTTTGACGAAAATCATGGGAAACTCCCCAAAAGGTTAGAACAAACAGCAATCAGTTCTCTCTATAACTCTTTATCCTTACATGCACAAACCAAATACATTTCAGAACTCGAGTCCCTACTCGAGACTGGCTTAAAAATTCTAACTTGATTAAAGTACTTCAATAGTTCCAACATAAAAGACTGCCGATAATCGCCATCCCACAATTTACAGATAAACATGCCATCAGAAGATAGCTGGAATAGGGGCGCAACAGGAGCAAGAGAATCTTCTCGGGGAGACTGTTGAGAAGGAGCAAACAAGTGGAAAACAGTTCGACACAGATTCACCAACCGTAGATGATCAGTGGCGCCGTCACCTAAAATGTGTGCATTTGAGAGCTAGAGATCAACCATACCCTACTTTTCACGATCTCCTTAAATAGGCCTCTCGAGCCATTGAATAAAGGCAAGGAGACAAGGAAACC
Organism: Aplectana chamaeleonis; assembly: GCA_029168955.1. Classification (NCBI taxonomy): domain Eukaryota; kingdom Metazoa; phylum Nematoda; class Chromadorea; order Rhabditida; family Cosmocercidae; genus Aplectana; species Aplectana chamaeleonis. Next base: position 473,100 of record JAPDOI010000153.1, read on the forward strand.
CCAATTCTCCTACGGAACTCTGTTTCAAAACACCTAAAGCTGCCGAGATGTCGTACGTTCACGCCGTGGCAGTGTGGAGGAAAGAAGATCACCTCTATGCAAACCGACGTCACCCCCTCCGCGAAGAGGGTTTTTGTCATGGGAGAGGTGCTGGTCGGCCGCGTCTCTCCTTCGGATTCTCCTGCTAAGGGCCGGCGTGGAGAGGAATCCTGGACCCGCTCAGAAGTATTTATGCGCCACGTGTGGCAATGATGTTAACTGGAGACATACCAGCGTCCAGTGCTTCGGATGCCAAAGGTGGGAGCATCTCTCCTGTTCGGGTCTCAGCTCTGTGAAGCATCATAACTCTGCTTTTCGCTGTATTTTATGCACTTCACCTACCAACTCTGATTCCTCTTCCTCAAATCGCCCCTTTCCATTGTACATATCAATCTCAACGGCCTTCGTGCCAAACTTTCTTAGCTCTCTCTCTCTTCGCACGTACTTACCATCCAGACGTGAACATGGTTCAAGAAACCAAGCTCTCTCCATCCCCTACCTATCCGCATCCTAATATCCCGGGCTACACTGCCTTCCATGCTCCAAGGTCAGCTCTTGGCGGAGGAGTTTCAACCATTGTTTTATCCTCTCTCCCGTCCCACCTCATACCAAACACCCCCACGGATGGTACTCTCGAGTACCTTACAATCCATCTCCCCCTTAAAACTCCCCTTTCTCTGTTTAACATCTATATTACCCCTACCACCTCATGCCCCTCCTCCTACAATCCCATTCCTCTTCTCAAACAACTCAACGATTATTCCCTCTCATCATCAGTTGTTTTCGCGGGCGACTTTAATGCCCACACCTTCTGCTCGTCCCTTGGTTCTGATGCTAGAGGAGAAGAAGTCGAAGAATGGGCTGAGGAGTGCGATCTGGTCATCTTAAACGATGATCGGCCCACTCGTCTCCCTGCCAACGGCCGATCTTCTAGCCCAGACATAGCTCTTGTCTCTTCCAACCTTCCCAACGCTTGCTCATGGTCTACCTCAACAACATTGTCTAGTGATCATGTTCCCGTCTTTGTGCACATCGATCTCTCAAACTCTCTTGCTCCTTATTCTGGTGTTCGTCAACGTTTTTATCTCAATTTAGGCCAAGCAGACTGGTGCCTGTACAGTGAGGTTGCGCTACGCCTAGCGGCCGATTACCCGTGGAATGGCAATGTGCACCAGGAGCATCACTTATCTGATGGAATTCGCAGGGCCATGAAGGCGGCTATCCCTGTTGGCCGAGTTAAGACGTTCTATCCAAACGTCACCAGAGAAGTTCTTCAGAAAATTAGGACTAGAGATGCCAGAAGAGCAGTTGACCATCTAGACCCTGTCGTCACTCAGCTGGATGGCGAGATCAGAAAAGATCTCGACCAGCACAAGAAAGAACAGTGGGAAAAATTCACAGAACAGTTGAATTTCAAGACGGACAGTGGAGCTACTTGGAAGGTGCTTCGGAAACTATCGGGAAAGAGCTTGCCAGCCACCATCTCCACTATTGAGTTCGGTAATAACGTTTTCAAGTCAGGAAAGGAAGCCGCCTACTCTCTCGGTAAAAGTTTCTTTGTCACGAGTACAAGGCGAGGTCCGCAAAATAGAGTGACAGTAAGACAGCTGTGCCGCCTCCCGCTCATGTGCACGGCCGAAGCGTTCACTGTGGCGCAAGTAGAGAAGATTATAAAGGACATGCGGAACTCCAAAGCTGTCGGTCCGGACGGCATTTGTCCTTCTGTACTGAAGAAACTCCCAACTGAGATCCTTCCGCTCATCGTTGATATGATTAACACTTCGTTCAGCTCTTGCACTATTCCGCAAAACTGGAAGACAGCCAACGTCATCCCGTTGCCCAAGCCTGGCAAACCTCATTCATCAGTAAAGGGATATCGTCTTATTAGCTTGATGTCACCTTTCGCCAAGGTGGCCGAAAAGCTCATTGCCAAGGATCTAGCGGAGCACAACGAGAAGCAGTTGTTTCAACATGGGTTCAGAAGGCTACATTCCACAACGACGGCGTTGCTAGAAATTACCAGCTATGCTATCGACGGGTTCAACTTTAACAAGCCATTGAGAACTGTAGCTGTTGCGTTGGATCTCACCAAGGCATTTGATACGGTTAACCTTGGAGTCCTGTCAAGCAACATACTGGAGTCGTCAATACCATCTTGGCAGAAGCGCTGGATATCGGCCTTTATTAAAGGTCGGCGGGCAAGAGTCCTGTTTCAGAACCATGTCTCCAACAGTATTCCTATGGCAGCTGGAGTCCCTCAGGGCGGGGTTCTATCGCCAGCCCTCTTCAGTCTGTACCTCGAAGATATGCCTGAGCCTCCACAGGACATCAAGGTCGTCGCGTATGCTGATAACATAACAATCATGTGTCGAGACCGGGACTTACAGGTGGCCGCCAATAAGATCAACGAGTACCTGATCACACTGAAGAGCTTTTTCGACCGCAAGATGCTAAGGATCTTTGCAGCCAAGTCGTCAGTGTCCGTTCTCACGACGGACCCATCCGAGCACAGCGCTCATCCGGACGTCGTGTGGGATGGAGACCAATTGCCTGCTGCTCGCTTTCCAAAGCTGCTCGGTCTTGTGCTCGATCCGTCACTCAAGTTTCATAAGAATACCGAGCAGAAGCAGGCAGTCGTTAAGGCTAAGCTCAACGTTCTCAGGGCCCTGGGCGGCACTTCGTGGGGTAGCAGCAAGGAGACTATACTCACAACGTATAAGGCAATTCTTCAGCCCGCCCTGGAGTACGCCGCACCGGTTTGGCAGCATCTCGTCTCAGAATCCTCCTGGGCAAAGATGCAACGAGTACAAAATGCTGCTCTCCGTATCGCCACCGGATGTGCAAGGAGTTCCCCAATCGAGCACCTGCATGCTGAGACCCGTCTATTACCAGTGAAGGAGCACTGTCAGCTCCAGGCCCAGCAACTCCGCATTAACATTATAAAGCAACCAAATCACCCGTCGTGGAGAGTGCTATACCCCGTGAGAGAGAGAGAAGTATAAGGAAGCCATTCGCCGATGCTCCAAACAAAGTCAATTTGCAAAGATGGCACGACTCACAGCAAGAACGACTCCGTCTTTTGCGCGAGGAGCACACCAAGTTCGTACGGTGTCATTTTATGAAGGCGGCCATAAATCCTATACTAGGAGATATACCGCCCCCCATCTGCACCTCAGAGTCTCAACTCGGAAGAAGGGCGAGATGCACGCTCGCATCATTACGCTGTGGTCACTCTACAATGCTAATGTTTTATGTCAGCAAGATTGACAGCAGCAAATCTGATGTGTGCCCGGACTGCGGTACTGTCGGCCATGATACGGCACATTTATTTAATTGTCCGGAGAGACCTACCACGCTGACACCAATGGACCTATGGACGAATCCACTACTGGTCGCCCAGTTCCTCCGCCTATGACAAAACCCTCTATGTGGCTGCAAAGAAGAAGAAGAAGAAAACACCTAAAAAGAGCACTTGAAGCGCGTACCATAACCGCTTACAAGCCTTTGTTTTCAACATTACATTTTTTATATTCCATTCCAAAACGATGGATAACCGACAAAAGATTCCAACTTTACAAATCCCAATCTCGCAGGCAGTATGAACGCTCACATAAGTGGCTGCGATAGCCACGTTAACGGTTGCATACGACCTGTATCAGAGTGCTTGGAACACCAATGGGAGCATCAAAAACGAATCGAAATGATCGTGTTTGAACCGTTTCCATCAGTTGCCTAACAGAATGCAGGATAATACAGACATATTATAATAGAAATCTAGTTAATCAAACTATTTCTGTCATAGACCCCATTTTATACTGCTATTACTCTGAATTATCACACATTTTCTCACGTTCCACCATTTCATTCTGTTACTCGTAAGGGTGAGAAAATGCAGACTTACGAGACAGAATTGCCCGATACTGTCATGCTAGAGTTTTCAGCGCATTAGGCTTCTTTCAGAGAGCGATCGCCGCGCGACGCGATGGGTTGATAACCCTGAGGATCGATCGAGATCGAGTCGCACGTCGATCTGTATTCAAAAACATGCCATAGCGGCGATCAGCGATGGAAGTGTGAAATATGGCATGAAGGCCTATTTGTGGTGTTACTTCAACCATGTTTGTGAGCGTACATGATATGGTTGAATTATCGGTTGTTTCATCAAGGCCAGCTTTAAAACTTGCCGGTTGACGACTCGGGATTGCACAAATATGATCACTCTGGCTCGTAATTGGCGCTTGAAACGGCGTTCGCACTGTACTAGGATAACAGTGGGTCTACTTACGTTATTATTGCAACCATTTTGAAGCGAGCGTATATGCCGCTCTCAAGGCTGGCTAAACAGCCTGTCCCTATGAAGTCCGCAAAATAATATTGCTTCTTTTAGCGAGAAAGAAAAACTAGCTTTGAATTTAGCTGGCACCCGCAAGACATTTCTTTCATTGTGTCTAGAAAGCTTTCGTGCCTATGAAATCACGCAGTTGAATGCGAAGCGGAACACATGCGAATTGAGTGAGCCCAGTCTTTATGATCTAATGCTCACCTGTTGGATTCGGAGCCATATCACTGAGCACCACATCAACTTGTCTCCCACTCAACTTTTTTGCAATCAACTTCTGCACAGTTGGCGATGTAATGTCCGATAAAGACAGGAGATCAGCTCCAGGTAGAGGAGATACAAGCTAAATGATGATTGCACCGAAAGACACACCTTTGTCGTATGATTTGCCACACCAAGAAGAATATTACTAACCAGGTTTGCACAGGGTACTTGATATCTACTCTTTTCAAATTGAACTGCTTTGCTCACCTGCATATCAACTCCCAGTAGATATCCTGGAACACCCTTCTCATTCAATCTGCACCTTTGAACGACTACCTGACTCCACGAGCCCGGTGCACATCCAATATCCAGGACAGTCATTCCTAAACTAAAAAGTACGCTCAAAGATGGCACCACTGCATCACAATGCAATGACTCTTTCGCACTATGAAAACCACTAACCAGGTCTCAATATCGCAAATCGCTCGTCCATTTCAATGAGTTTGAAGGCAGATCTAGCTCTATACGAATGCTCACGAGCCTTCACCGCAAATTCATCAGTCATTTGCCTTCTCAGATATCTTTTCGTCGTGGATTTCGCCTTTGAGGCGAATAATCGCAACAAGGACCTTGGGAAAGGCCAAAGTCCAGCACCATTACCTACGCACATCATCTGGAAACGTATTTCAGTCAAATCTAAACTTGATCATCTATCCAGCGCAAAAAAAAACAGAAAAGCAAAGGTAAGGACCGGGGCCCCCTCGTTGAGACAAACAGTAACTCAATGGGTGGTAAAATGCAGGCACAAAAAAAAACATATATTCATTTTCAAACCAAACAACTAAAATTTCGAAACATCAACGTGAAAACAGAAAGTATTTACATCAAATTCAGTAACGAGCAGTATCACAGAATCTATCCAATGTAACTGAAATCTAACGGAACTAACGCAACAAAGAAATATTACAACTCCACGAGCCGACCTACTTCATCCACTGAACGCGCATTGTGAGGATTATTAAAGGAATGAACGGAAGTAAGCAATCAACGATGGAGCAAACACGGTCAAGCGGGGTCGTGAAATTGGCCGCGGGGTCGCAAAAATTTTGATACGAAAATGAAGGTTAAGGGAGGATCGCGAAAAAATCGGACCAAAAATGAAAATTTGGTGAGGATATCCCGAAAATTCTCGATATTTTTGGTCACCAAAGGGAAGGATCGTAGCATTGCTCAGGTTTTAGATGCTTGAGCCCGACTACTAAACGAATTTTCGACGTCTGACAGTTTTAATAATCAAATATATTATTTTGGCTTTCCGAACGAGCCGAATATCCAAACACCGTATACTCCGATTTTATGAATAAGTTCCTCGAGAGGAAGGGGGGGGGGGGTAAGAAACGCAAAACTTTTCGATTATGAAAAAAACTGATGGTGTGAGGGGTCGCTCCGATTTCGAAAAATTACGCAACTCCCGCTAGACTTTGGGTGCAAACCCTCTGTCCCAAGTTGATAGGTCAAAACTAATGATGGCCTATGTATAGTCAGTGAAATCTGCTAAAGTGTGATGGCTGTGAATGACCGAAAAATTAAGCCCGAGACAACTCGTCCACCGACGTCTGGCCATTCACATTCACAATCTCTGAGAGACCGTTACGTCGTTCAGGGTCAAGCGGGGTTGTAAAATTCCTCAACGGGGAGTCGAAAATTTATGGGCCGGAATTGAAGCTTAAAGAAACCGCGAAAATTTCGGACCAAAAAAGAAAACTCACTTTCCACTGCTGAAAATTTTCAACATTTATTTTTCCAATAAAAGTGCCCCAAAATTACACCTTGGGGGTCGCAAATTTTGAATTTCTAGAAAAAAAACTTTGATGGCCGGAGGGGGCTCCGATTTCGGAATTTCACGAAATTCTGCTTGGCGATGATTTCGTTCGTAGTGGTTTTTGAGCAAATTTAAATTCTCTACAAGACAAGCGAAAGAACTAAAAATCTATTCTGAGCTTGGACTTTGCTTTTACTGTCGATTTTAGAATGAAATCCCAGTCACGCAACATGTTGTACTGCAGGCGCAGCACGATGTTAACCGTGCTGGGCCTGCAGTAACATGAAAAAATAGAAAATACGAAGAAAAATATATCATTGATATGACTACATGCTAATTAGGCAGAGCAAGACACTGGTTCACCGCATGCATCAAGCCGGAATTTTCCATAGCAGCAGCGACTCTTTCTTTATCAGCGAGTTGACGATTGATGGCCTCCTCAGTATTGTGACTACCCTCAGTTATTGCAACTCGTACCTGGAAGAAAACCACCAGAAATCTATCAAAACTTTGAAAATATGGATTTTCAATTCATATTTGGCTAAAAAATAATCAGAATCCCTGGCACTCTTCCACTTTTCGGACTTCAGAGCTTGAGCTCTTCTCAGGCACTCGGGGGGACGGCCCGCCACACTTTTGAGGCCGAATCGGCCATCCCCCAACCTTGAGAGTCATTCGGCCATCCGCGCCCGTTCTCAACCGCGACGTAGATTCTCGACCGCGACGCGTCTACGCACATCGGCAGTTACAGCCATCCGCGCCCCTACGCAGTTGCTCAAGATCATCAACATGTTTAAAGCAAACTATTAACAATGTTGCTGGTATAAAAGGGTCCTCATCTCACCGTGTGCCTCAGTCGGCTCTTCGGAGCCGGACCTGGAAGGTGGCCTCGAGTCACTTCCCAGAAGATCCACCGGATACCGGAGGATAATTTTTGTCGCCGAGGGGAGAGGGCTCCCCACGGCTAGGGGGGGATGGTACCCAACTGGGGGCCATCTCCCCACGGTCCACGGTGGGGTGCACCCCACTGCGGACCGTGGCGGTGGGGTCACCCCCTCCCCTCCGTAGGGATCCCAACAGGGGTTATCCTTGTGGGCTGTCCCCGCTTCCCCTGTGCGAATCCGGAAACTCCGAAAATGGGCATGGACAGTTTTTGAGCCGCTTACGGACAAATTTTGGACCGCTCGGGGATCGAGGACCGACAGATTTTACAGAAGGACGCCGATCCGCGCACCCTTCGACATCGATGCGCTGATCGGAGGCGCGGCTAAGCGGCCAATGGTGCGGCGGCCGTAGCCCCCGAGTGCCCGAGATGATGTTCAAACTGTATGCAGAAGGGGTTACTTGAGATGCTGAACCTGAATATGACGTCCATTATCAGACCTTAGCAAGCTTACGCAACATTACGCTACTCAAACCGAAGGCCAGAATTTCAGATTATGCTGAATCTTGTCCAGGAAAGTTCTTCGAAATGCTATTACAGATTCAACACCCTTTTTGGTTTCGGAAAGATGCGGGTAGGTTGAGGCATGCAAAAAATATCGTTCGGCTACCGTGACCTGTCCAAATTCTTCGAAAATTGGAAAATGGGCTGCTGACTTGTGATCGGCGCAGAACGATATTCCCCTGGGCGAAATTTCGGCCAAACTTGAGCTCTGCTGAGACCTTACATAGCGGCTCGCCATAGCTAATTCTATCCAAACTATTCCACACTACGGTTGAAGTGAGGCCAGGAGGGATTGAAAACAGCTAGACTTGAGTATAAACCTGCGAAAATCGGGCAAATGCATAACACACGTTCACAAAAAGAACCGCAAGAAAAATTACACTTTCATAAAATTATTTTGCGAAAAGGCAGCAACTCCGAAAGCAACAGACTCAAAAAGTAGTAATTGTTTGTTGAACTGGACTACGAGGTTGATATACAGTTTATTGGCTTACGTACGTTTCGGCGGGATCGCCTTCTTCAGAGCCTGGAGAGAACAAATCAGAAATATGCTTACCCGGCCAAATGTCGGCTAAACCTTACTGAGATTCGATGGAAATTTCTTCAAAACGTAGTCGAAAGCAGAAAATTTAAGAAGTTACCGCACCTTGGCAGGAAACTCGCTAGATGGATCATCACCATAGAATGGTTGGCGGAAAACGGAGCACAGGACGAGACCGCTGTCTCTCGACGTTAAAATGCGAGTCTGAGGTAGGTCTTGAGTTCTCCAGCTATAGATAGGCATTCCCCCGCCAAACGCCAACAGTTCTATGGTGATGATCCATCTAGCGAGTTTCCTGCCGAGGTGCGGTAACTTCTTAATTTTTCTGCTTTCGACTACGGTTTGGGAAAATTTCTCTCGAATCTCTTCTTCTTCTTTGCAGCCGCGAAGAGAGTAATTGCTATAGGTTCAGAAACTGGGCGACCAGCGTTGGATTCGTCCAAAGGTCTGTTGTAGTCAATGTTGTAGGGTTTTTTGGATAGTTGAATAAGTGTAGGGTATTGTGGCCAGGACCACCACAGTCCGGGCAAACGTCGGGAGTGCTATTGTCGATCCTGTTCACGTAGGACTTCAGGAACGTTGAGTGCCCACAGCGCAACGAGGCTAGAGTGCATCTGGCACGTCTACTAAGCTGAGACTCAGACTCAGAAACTCGAGGCGGCACAGTACCCAGAATAGGATCAACAGCCGCTCTTTCCAGATACCCTCCGACGAAATGGGTGTGCTCCTCGCGCAACAGACGGAGGCGTTCTTGATATGAATCGTGCCATCTTTGCAGATCGACTTTATCTGGAGCATCGGCAAAAGGTTTTCTGATGCCTCCCTCTCTTACAGGCTCAAGTACTCTCCAAGATGGGTGGTTGGGCTGCTTGACGATGTTAATGTACAGCTGCTGGGCCTGGAGCTGACAGTGCTCCTTTACGGGTAGCACCCGTGTCTCGGCGTGTAAATGCCCAATTGGCGAACTCCTAGCACATCCGGTGGCTATCCGAAGAGCAGCGTTTTGTACACGCTGCACCTTAGTCCAGGATGAGTTCGACACTAAGTGCTACCAAACCGGTGCCGCATACTCTAGGGCGGGCTGCAGTATAGCCTTATACGTGGTCAGAATAGTTTCCTTACTGCTGCCCCATGATGTACCTCCCAGTGCCCTTAGCACATTGAGTTTAGCTCTTACAATTGCTTGCTTTTGCTCGGTGTTCTTGTGAAACTTCAGCGACGGATCGAGTATAAGGCCGAGTAGCTTGACGAAGCGAGCAGCAGGCAGGCGATCTCCACCCCAGCTGACATCGGGATGGGCGCTGTGCTCATTGGGGTCCTTTGTGAAAACTGATACTGAAGACTTGGCAGCTGAGACAATGAGCATCTTGTTATCGAAATAGCTTTTCAAATCAATTAGGTACTCGTTAATCTTGCTCGCGGCCACTTGTATGTCGCGGTTTTGGCACATGATAGTCATATCATCAGCGTAGGCGACAGCTTTAATGTCCTGGGGAGGTGCCGGAATGTCCTCAAAGTACAGATTAAACAGAGCGGGCGATAAGACTCCGCCTTGCGGAACACCGGCAGCTATGGGGATACTTTTAGAGACATGATTTTGAAACATAACTTTTGCTCGACGGCCCTTGACGAATGCTGTTATCCAACGCTTCTGCCACGGTGGAATAGAGGACTTCAGTATGTTATCCGATAGAATACCCAGGTTAACACTGTCGAATGCTTTTGTCAAGTCCAAGGCTACAGCAACGGTCCTGAGGGGCTTCCTCATGTTAAAGCCGTCGATGGCATAGCCAACGATTTCCAAAAGCGCCGTCGTGGTGGAATGTAGCTTCCTAAAGCCGTGCTGGTGATGTTGTTTCTCATTATGCTGAGCCAAATCATTGACGACAAGCTTTTCAGCAAACTAGGCTAAAGGTGACAAAAAGCTTATTGGCCTGTATCCTTTCGCCGATGACAGCGATTTACCGAGCTTAGGCAGAGGAATGACATTTGCTGTTTTCCAGTTTAGGGCAGTGTGCAGGTTCGGAATGATGTGTTCATTAAATCAGTGAGCAGCGAGAGAAATTCACTGGGGAGCTTCTTTAGGACTGCTGGACAGATTCCGTCAGGTCCAATGGCTTCGGAATTACGCATTTCCTTTATAATCTTCTCCACCTGCGCAGGAGTGAAGGCATAAACCGTGCCCATAAGCGGAAGGCGGCACAGCTCCCTTACTCTCACTCGGTTTTACGGGCCACGCTTCGCACATGTTATGAAGAAGCTCTCGCCCAGAGCGTAAGCGGCACCTTGTCCTGACTTGAATACATTGTTCTCAAACTCGATAGTAGATACGGTGGCGGGTGTGGTTTTCCCGGAGAGTTTTCTCAGGATTTTCCAAGTAGCAGCACCATCTGCCTAGAAGTTCAATTTTTCAGTGAACTTCTGCCACTCGCCTTTCTTGTGCCTGTCCAAGTCTTTTTTAATCTCGTCGTCAAGTTCAGTGACCTCCGGGTCCAGATGGTTGGAAGATCTCTTTTCATCTCTTGTCCTGATTTTCTGAAGTATTTCCCTGGTGACATTAGGGTAAAAAGTTTTCACACGTCCTTCTGGTATGGCCGCTTTCATAGCCTTCCGGATAGCGTCAGATATGTGACGCTCTTTCTGGTGCACATCGCCATTCCATGGATATTCAGCCGCTCGGTGAAGTGCAACCTCTCTGAATAGGCTCCAGTCTTCAAGGCCTAAATTGAGATCAGAACGGTGACGAATACCAGAATAAGGGGCTAGAGAATTTGAGAGATCGATATGGACGAAAATGGGAATGTGATCACTAGACAAAGTTGTAGAAGTGGACCACGAGCAAGCACTAGAAAGAATGGAGGAAACGAGCGAAATGTCTGGGCTAGAAGATCGGCAGATGGAAGGGAGGCGAGTGGGCTGATCATCGTTTAGGATAACCAGGTCGCACTCCTCCGCCCATTCCTCGACGTCCTCTCCTCTAACATCAGAGTCAAGTGAAGAGCAAAAGGTATGAGCATTGAAGTCGCCCGCGAAGACGACTGAGGGTGAGAGGGCACAGTCGTTGAGTTGTTTTAGAAGAGGGATAGGATTATAGGTTGGGGACAAGATGTAGTTGGGGAATGTAGATGTTGAAGAGAGATAGGGGAGTTTTGAGTGGGAGGTGGATGGGGACGTACTCGAGAGTACCGTCCGTAGGGACATTGGGAATTAGGTGAGAAGGAAGAGTGGATAGTACAAAAGTAGAAACTCCTCCACCGAAAGACGATCTTGGAGCATGGTATGAAGTATAGCCAGGGATATTTGGGTGAGAAGAGGTAGCAGAGGGGGAAAGTTTGGTTTCCTGAACCATTATAACATCTGGATGGTGAGTATGAGCAAAGAGAGAGAGAGCTCAGATAGTTTGGCACGAAGGCCATTGAGATTTATATGTACAATAGAAAGTGGGCGATTGGAGGTAGAGGAATCACAGTTGGTAGGTAAGGAGCATAGAACATAGCGAAAAGCAGAGTTATGATGCCTCACAGAACCGAGACCAGAACAGAAGAGATGCACCCACCTTTGGCATCCGAAGCACTGGACGCTTGTTTTACTCCATGTGACATCCTTGCCGCACGTGGCGCATGGGTACTTCTGAGCGGGTCCAGGATTCCTCTCCACGCCGGCCCTTTGTAGGAGAATCCTTAGGAGAGCTGAGGCCAGCCAGCATCTCTCCCATAGCAAAAACCCTCTTCGTGGAGGGGTTGATGTCGGTTTGCACGGAGTTGATGTTGCTTCCTCCACACGGCCACGGCACGAACGTACGACATCTCGGCAGCTCTCTCGAATCTCAAAAAGGTTTAGCCGACATATGGCCGGAAAAGCACATTTCTGATTTGTTCTTTCCAGGCTCTGAAGAAGGCGATCCCGCCGAAACGTACGTAAACCAATAAACTGTATATCGACCTCGTGGTCCAGTTCAACAAACAATTACTACGGATTCACAATGCCGAGATTCATGGAGGGTCGCACCTGGAGACTTAGATTCAAAACGATTGAGCAAAATGTCTCATCGTACCTTAATTCTTGGATGCAGCGAGCGAGCCAACTTCACACGAATGGCAAGCCCAATTAGAGTAGCCATGCTGCAGTGAGGAATCGTGGGAGTGAATCGAACCTAAAACAATACTAAAAAGGGTAGTTATAATGGTTCTTTTTTCATGCGAACTCACGTCAACGTAAGTGTGCTTCGAGTCCTTGTGTACCTTGATGAGCTCCTCTTGTACAACATTGAGTTGCTCCAACGTATATGGATGCTCCGGGTCATTTATGTCACGAATAAGATCAAAAACCTCCAGGGCATCGATTGGATCTTCGATGGATTCGTTCCTGAAAATGAAAAATCGAGACGAACCAAAAGCTATTCTTCCAAGATAACAGTTGGATGTTGGAGTCCCTTATCTCACCAGTAAAGTCCAAACTTTGCACTTAGTTTGTCATGATACCTCTAATACCTCATCAACTAAATCACAGAAAAAAAAACCAATGCCGAATTCGTGCTCAGCACCTAGAATGACCCCAGCCAGGGGCCGGATTCATCAACGTTCGGTTGGGTTTGGGTTGACGCACGGTAAGTCTGACCGAATCTGCTGGGTTGGTTAGCGAGCTACCAGCCTCCTGCGCTTGGTAGCGCTGACCCACTTACCAACCCAGCGGCGCGTGGGTTGGTAAGTTGATGAATCGCTCAAATCGCATTGGGTTGGTAGGTTAGGGGCTCTAACCGTGGGTTAGCACGTTGATGAATCCGGCCCCAGGTTTCGGGGCGGAATGAGGAGCTCCTCAGCAAGTGGGTCATTCCTGATTGCAGGCAACCTCAAGTACCCCGTCGAGAAGACTCTCGTCCGTGATCAATTCATTGTTAATACCTTGCTTAGAGAAATAAATTGATTTTCTTTAAATTTTACAAAAAAAAACTGAACAAGTCACGCTCCTAGGAAAGGTCTCAGGAAGCCACCAAAAATTTTGACCAAATCACGCCCCTTAGGGGGTCTGACGAAATCGCCAAAAATTTGCCAAAACCACGCTGCTGTGGAGGGGTCTGAGAAAAACTGACCTTCTCCACTGCTCGTGCAGTGAACGAAACCAAGAAAATCTCCAAATCGGGCTATTTACAGAATTTTTACGCTCCAAAATCCGTTTTCGAAAACAAAACACTTGAGAAATGCAGTTTATGGGTCTCGAGATACCTCACAGATTCGCAGTGCTTCTTATCTACAACTACAGACATTTTGTTCGCGTTCCACAGCCATTTTTCGGGAACAAATTCACTATTCGAACTTTGGCGATAGAATTTTCTCCAAATCTTGGATGGAGCGGTTATTTGGGATGCTGAACAATGATATGAGGTCCACTTTCGGGTTTCGGAAGATCAGGGTCAAGCTGGATTGCGAAATTTCGCAGCGGAAGTGGGGGGGGTCGCAAAAATTTTGGCCCAAAAATGAAGGTGGGTGTTTGCGCCGTTTATCCCACAACACGCCAATTTTTTTCGGAATCTTTGCCCAAGAGATCTTTGAGATACTAACCTCAAAGCCTGAATTATTTTCACGTCAATTTTGGGCAGACTCTAGTGCGTTATAGTAATCAAATGACATTAAATCTACCGTAATCCTTCTGAAAACAGAGAAAAAATATTTTAATCACGAATTTCCACCCCAAAAACAGCCTGATCAAAGTTTGAGTCAAACCTGAAACACCGGGCTACCACAGTATACCCGGCGTGACCTGCCACAGTCTTTAAAAAACTGAGCGCGAACATCATATTCATTCTCACCACCCCGATTAACCTCTCCTTCCAGTCGATGAAGCAGGGTCAAGCAGGACTTTGCAGGACCATCCCCCCTCCCCCCACCATCAAGAATGTTTTTCCAAAATGCAAAATTTTTGCGATCTCCCCCCCCCCCGGCGCGATTGATAGGCAGTTTGAATGTATTTGATTACTACAACTTTGGGACGCCGAAATTCGTTCAGTAGTCGAGGTCAAGCGTCTAAAACCTGAGCAGTGCTACGATCCTTCCCTTTGGTGACCAAAAATATCGAAAACTTTTGGAATATCTTTACCAAATTTTCATTTTTGAACCAAAATTTCTATGATGCCCTCAACCTTAATTTATAGGCAAACATTTTTTCGCTCAAGCGCAGTGAATAGGGCTAAAACGTGAACAAAAAAATTACTTCATCGAATGGAAAACTCACTCACATAGAGTCAGCAGTACTCGTCCGTTCCCGCGATTTAACAGTGTAAACGAGCGGATTCGCATTTTCCAGTCGTTCGACACCCATTATTGCGATAGATGCTGAAGCATTACAGAATAAACATTTATTATGATATATATTCTTTTTTAGTATGTTTCATCACAGACATGCGGAAGTCGATAGAACAAATTCTGAACCGAAAATCCGATGAAAAGGGATAAAAATGAAACGATAAAGAACAGTTACACGCTACTCGGAATGGAGAGGAAAAATATATATAATTTATTTATTATGTATATCAAATAGATCACGACGTTACGCAAATCTACCATACGTCGCTTCCGTCGGGAGCGCGCGCTTGCGTCGCGGCGAAGCAATGGAGCGCTCTTTTTCGCTGTACAGCCGCTAACTGCTCGCCCGTACCCTATTCCAGCTAGGTGAATTGCGATCTTTAGTGTACATATGTGAGGAGAATACCGGTCTCCAAACAGATAACTACAGGGATACGTCACTCATTAACGCGATTTCTGCAAAAATACTAAGAAAAGGAATTGATGAAACTTCGAAAGTGGTCCGGAATACTATTGGGCTGATGCATGGTTAATTATGGAACGTTTTTTAAAAATATTTTTATTCAACGAAAACAATATTTAATCAAAACATGTTTAAATGATCATTCGAGAGCAGTCACCATCCACTTCGAGAACTGCTTCCTATTTGCTTGGCAGTCGGTCGATTCCATGTGCGAAGAAGTCACGATTCTTGGAGGCGATCCACGCTTTGACATCAGCCACCAAGTCATCCAAGTCGTCGTAGACTATGTTTGTTTGACAGTTTTTGAAAGAGCGATTGACATGATAGTCGCTTCTGTCGGTGAGTACGGCGGATGTGAGAGCAAATTCCATCCCTTCTTTGGCGATGGATTCGATTACACGGCGCTCAACATGTGGACGGGCGTTATCGTGATAGAACACTATGTGTTTTTGCGCGGTCTTTTCGCCTCGATTGCAGCGTTAAGGCGCTCAAGCTGAGCCAGATAGACATCGCTGTTGATGTTAGACGATCATAAATTGCCAACGGCTCGAAATTTTCACGGTAAAGAAAATTAATGGTACCGAGTCGATAAAGGTTAGGGTATAAAAGAAATGAAGAGCGGGGGCTCCGTGTGTTGCAATTTCCTTCAGAAACCTAATCCATGGCCTAATCGCGGCATGGAGGTGGCAGCTGGTGTGATTCCGGCGAATACGAAAGGTGTGAACTGAAGAAAAAGTACTTTCCCCGTCAATAAGCCGTTACAGCACGATTCTGCGTGACAGGTGTGTCGCATCGGCGGTTAGGGGTCGTTTATACTCCCGCCGGAGAGCGGCGCAGCACAGTGCATATCGATCACGCGGCGCGGCTTGATTGAAATTATAGGATTGCGCTGTGCTTCTCTGGGCCGAATTCCGGTCCGCCGTTGCGTCTCGACACGCTTTGCGGCCGCACGCGCTCGAGTCAGTCGAGTTTCCAGCGTCAAAGTCGGCTCGATATGACTTTTTTATACAGTTTTCTCCAATTTTGTTTAGTTTCCAAGTTCTAAAACCCACCTAGAGTCAACAGATCGGCGGCTGCGGCGCTGAAAACTCTTCCGACTCGAGAGCGCGCGGCCGCAAAGCGTGTCGAGACGCAATTGCGGACCGGAATTTGCCTCAGAGAAGCACAGTACTAAGCCGCGCCACTCGGCGGTGAATGTATAAACGACCCTTTAATCGCAGCTGTGGGCCGGCCGCTCCTCAATGGCCGCTCACGGAATGGGCGGGGCGGGCATAGCCCAACCAAGTTTGAGGACCTTCGAGACCTTTTTTATTGAGAGCACTGCATTTAAACATCTCCGCATACATTCCGTATGTTTCGTTATTGCAAATCAACGTGAATTGATGGTCAGCTCTGTTGGAAGGTTGCTTGAATGAGAGATTTTCGTTTTAACCTATGGGCTGCGTTTTTCTATTTGGAGGGATATTCCTTTACAGGTACTAATAGGCTTTCCCTTCCAAGGCTGATACCACCACAGTAGCCGTCTTGCCGGCGTTCATTGGAACTGAGTGGCGAAATTGGTGCAACTCGCGCAGACAGCCTCTCATATGGGACTTTGAGCCCGATTTCTCCTCACTCGTTATCCCCTCACCACCTCTCTCATGTTCAACCAAGAAAACGTCGGAATGCGACTGCCCGCCCACGCGGTCGGCGCGCGTGTCGAGCGGCTGTTGCGAAGGCTTCATTCGGACTCGAAATATATGACAAA